>JAWRVF010000572.1:0-233760 GCA_036785485.1 Physcomitrellopsis africana
AATTTGATATGGATCAAAGAGAGAAATGAATAGGAGATTGCATTTCAAACAAGGTATGGACATTTTGAATATAATGTCATGCCTTGTGGATTAAGAAATATACTTGCTATCTTTCAATATTTAATAAATGATATCTTTCAAGAATATTTGGACAAATTTATAGTGATTTATCTTAATAACATCTTGATCTAGTCAAAAAATCTAGAAGAACACGAGGGGTATGTCAAGTCGATATTACAAAAGCTGTAAGATATAGGTTTGTAAGCCAAATTAGAAAAATATGTATTTCATCAATCTAAGATAGAATCTTTGAAATACATTATATCTATTGAGGATTTGATGATGGATCTCAAGAAAATAGAGATAGTTATGCAATGGGCCATTCCAAAGACTGTAAGAGACGTATAATGTTTTCTTAGATTTGCTAACTTCTATCAAATTTTCATCCAAAATTACTCTCAAGTTATTGCCCTTCTTATTTAATTGACATGTAAAGACAAGTCAAAATGGAGGCCTCAAATAGAGAAGGCATTCCAAGATCTCAAGATGGTGTTTATTACAGCTCCAATATTAGTACATTTAGACTTTACAAAGGTATTCTACTTAGAAACTGGTGCTTTAGATTTTGCACTAGGGACTGTATCTTTCACAAATGGATAAAGACAAAAAATTCCATCCTATTGTATTTTATTCTTGAAAGTTTTTTGCTACCAAAATTGATTATGAAATCCATGATCATAGTTTTTTTAATGAGGTATGTGCTATAACCACTAATGATGTTTTAATCCTTGATATTAAGTATTACTTGAGAAAAAATGCTGATAAATTCAAATTTGAAGAAGACCTTTTATAATTTGAAGAACGTTTGTATATCTCAAAAGGACCAATACGACTGCGTGTTCTTCAATCTTGCCATGACTTTCCAACTGCGAGTTACTTTGGATTTAACAAGACCTTAGAACTTATTTTTTGAGATTTTTAGTGGCGTCAAATGAGAAAGGCAGTAAAGAACTTTGTGCTCTCTTGTGACATCTGTTCAAGGTCCAAAAATCCTTGATATTATTCTCATGGATTCTTGTGACCCTTGCATGTTCCAAGATGATCAGAAAATTTTTATCTTCTATCTCAATAGATTTTATCACAGATCTACCGCCATCCAATTCATTGGACAACATCTTTGTAGTTATTGATCGACTAACAAGAATAGTTCATTTCATCCCTTGCAAAAAGATTGTATCTAGTGAAGAAAAAGCAAGCTCTTTCTTAACAATATATATTGATATCATAACCTACCAGATGATATCATATCCAATCAAGGATCCCAATTCATATCTAAGTTCTAAAAATATCTTTTTGAAATATTGAAGGTGGATATTAAACTTTCTTCGGCTTTTCATCTTCAAACTGACGGCTAGATAGAATGAGTTAATTAAGTTTTGGAGCAATATTTATGATGTAATATTAACTATCAACAAGATGATTGGATTTTATATCTACCATTAGAAAAATTTGCATATAATAATACTATGTATGCTTCAACTTAGCAAATACCGTTTTATTCCAACTATAAATATCATTCAATACTTGATCTGTTGAGCACACCAAAGAACAACAATCCAACACTTGAAGGATTTGAAAGTAGCTATCGCAACATCAAATAACCTTGAAGCTTCAATTATAAGCAATTCAAGATGCTTACAAGGCATCTCTATATAAATTTAGGAATCAATTGCCTGCTTTTTATATTGGAGATAAGGTATGGCTTCTTTGACAAAATATCAAGACTTAGCGGCCATGCAATAAGTTGGACTATCAAAAGTTGGAACCATTTTTTATCCAGAGCAAATCAATTCAATGGCATATCACTTAGAATTGCCATCTGCTATAAAGATACATCTATTTTTTCATATTTCTCTTTTAAAATCTTATAGACAGTCGTATATTCTAGAAAGAGTACAAAAATCTCCAAGCATCAAAAGAACAAGACTCAGGAGATTCATTTGCCACGTAAGCTTCAAATAAATCAATGTAATTTTCACCGCCTTTAATTGAGCAAAGTGACGACAACACATTTCAGCACCAAGTATGATCTTGGTTGGAGCCATTAAGAGTAAGATCTAACTATGTGAGTTTTGATTTTAATGCTCGAGCTTTAGTGATATTGCTTGAATTTGAAAAGGTGAATCCTTTTAGTCCTGAGATCTTCTTTTGAGGATATTTTGAAGGCTGTAATGAAGATTAGATCCTTGCATGGAATATTTTAACACCGGAGGTACTAATTGAAGATTATAGGCAATTTTTTTAAAGACTAATAGAACCTATTGCCTAAGAATGGAGAAAAAAATACATAGCCTTATTAATACATCATATTCTTGATTTCTTACGTATGTAATAAGATTGAATTGCTCTTGAAACTTGTTGCTAGAGAAAGGGGTGATGTTAAAAATATACACTTTGGAGAACCACAAAACCTTCTAGAATATTCTAAAAACTTCTTGAATTAGTGAAAGTCGGTTGAAAAGCTTCCTAGTTGATGAAAGTCAGTTGAGAAGTTTCATAATTAATGGAAGAAGCTCAAGACGCTTCCTAGTTCATTGAAGCTACTTGAAAAGCTTCTTAGTTTGATGGTAGCCGCTTGAGAAGCATCCTAGACAAGAATATATATAGACGTTGTCGTACTGCATTTACGTGCAGTATATAAAAATATTATATATCTTGTATCTATTATTAATACATGTGTGAGTGCTAGAGATTATTTTTAAAAGATAATGTGGGAAGGATTTATTATGTATAGTTAATGAATTAAGATGGCTATTTTTTTATTCTTATTATTTATATCCTAGAATAAATCTCTTTAATTAACGAAAGAAAGTAAAAGGTTTTCACCAGCTCGCTTGTTTTGAGATAGAATGTCTGGACCTTGTGAGGGTGAAAGAACTTAGAACGAATAGGCCCATCAATAGGATTTGTGGCTGCCCGTGGCGTCTCATGAATCTAATATGGAAAGAAAGGAGATATACTCCTCTTGCTTTAAGACCGAGAGGGGGAAGCAATTTTGAAGAATTGAACTTTGGAGAGAGATAGCTCCGTGGTGATAGAAGCGTGTGTAATGAAAATTGGTGGGTGTATTCTTCAAGTTGTGTGGATTTTAGAACCTACTTACTTGCTTGTTTTGGAGTTGTGAGAAAAACATTATTCTTGTTTTAGTAGAGTAGAGGTTTGCTGCCACGCAACAAAGAGGGGTACAAACTTTGAGCTGCCACTGCAAGTTTGATTTCGATTCTATCTTAGTGAAATTTATAGAGAGTTTGGAAAATTGTGCTAGCTTTCTATCCAAATATCTCTTGTAGCATTTGGAGTTGGAGAGCAAAAGTTGTGAGCTTGAGAGTGGAAAAGGGTTTGTTTACTTAGGCGAAGAGAGACTTTCTTCAATACTTTAAAAAGTTGGATGATCTTAACAAAATCCCCTTTGATATTTTAGATCAACATAGCAGTTTGTGTAAACTTTCTACGAAACAAAATCCCTAATACATTTGGGCTGATAAAGTTTATGAGGCATAGAGAAGTGTCAAGAGACAGAAGTGTTGCAAGGGTTTTGAAAAGAAAGCGAATCGCTACTTCTAAATGCGTTTGAGAGGCGTGCATGCGAAATTTTAGAACAAGTTAGATGATGGAGTAAGCTTTCTAAAAAGCTATTGCATGTCCAATTTGAAGAAGGGAAGTGATCACAACAAAGGTTGAAGTGAAGAGGAGCTTTGCTGCCTTGGCATTTTGCTTGGAAATTTTTGCGCCTACTTCTTTTAGCCATAACTTTTAAATGGTAAGTCATCTATTTGTGAAATTTTGATATGTTTTACAATGGATTATTGGCTTTCCATAGGCTGAAAGCACGCTTGATTCGACCTTTGGATGAATTTTTAGTGATTTATTTAGTTTCAGTTTGTTGTATAACTTGTATTCCTCATATGCGGTTGTATTTTGAGGTATAGTTGAATACATACATACTTTGCTTATACCTTTTATACAAGTATATATACTTGTATTTATACAAGTATATATACTTGTATTTATACAAGTATATATACTTGTATTTATACAAGTATTCTACAAGTATTCTACAAGTATTATACATAATATTTGTACAAGTATTTGTACAAGTATTATACCAAGGATTTATACAAGTATTTGTACAAATGTTATACCAAGGATTTATACAAGTATTTATACAAGTATTTATATAAGTATTATTCAAGTATTTATACTTTATATTTGTACAAGACTTGTACAAGTATAATACAAGTATAACTTGAAAGCTTGAAGAAATATTGTGCAAGTATAGAACATACTTGTACGGCTTCTTCTCATGTTCCCTGCAAGTTCTAGTAGTAGCTAGGAACCCGGCGTTTTCCCAAGGCGAATTCTCTCTACCCGACATAATTGGTGCTTCCACTGAGAGCTGCTTTGGGGCTACTAGTTTTGGCTAAGGTAATATAGAGGATACTGGAGGGGCTTCTTCTGGAGCCCAATCAAACATGGATACCATTCTAGGAGCTTTGGCAATATTTATGGATCAATATAAAACTCAAGCTGGAGGTAATGGAGCTACCAAGGCTTTGAAGGGTGTTCTTGACAAGATTGGAAGATTTGACGGAAAGGACATCACCAGGTTTTTGAAGGTTTATGTTTGTGAGATGGAGGTGCAACATATAACTGAGGCGCAAATGATACAAACTTTCACACTAGCTGTTGTGCTTGAGATTCGTGAGAAAGTGAAAGAAATTTGAAGGAATGGAAATGTTACTACTTGGATGACATTTGAAGAGAGATTGCATGATGAGTACTTTGAAGAAGACTCAAAGAGGATGATCAAGAGGTCTTTTATTGATTGGATTGAACAGCAGCCTGGGAATACTATGGGTCCAAATGAATTGCTGTGAGATTTTGAGAAGAAATACAACCAATTGCCTTTAGTAGAAAGGTATCTTTTTGATACTAGGAAGGTTGAGTTGTTCTTGCAAGCAGCAGATGATGCTTTGGAAGATAGACTCTTTTTGCTTTTAGGTGATCGAACCACCGAAGGAGGTTTTACAAATGATTGGAGGAGAGTAGAGGAAGCAGTCGCTCTTGTGGCAAAGCAACGGAGAATGAAATCCAGAAGTGTGACAACTCAGATGGATGTAGTACCAAAGCTTGCTACAAAAGCTTCCAAGGTATCATTTGCTCCAACCTCTTCAACAACATCTCCTAAGATGGTCAAGACAGTTGAAGAAAAAACTTTAGATGAGCTTATAAAGGGTATTAGGGATTTGAAGGTGGAAATGAGTGAATTGAAAAAGTCTCGAGACCCTCAATCATCTGAAGGTGCAAGATCATTTGTGAGGAGATGCATTTATTGTGATGGAGAAGACAGTCACAATCTTCGAAGTTGCAAATCATGCGATGAAGCTATTAAAGCAGGCATTATTGTCTTCAAAGATGGTAAGATTCATGATGCATCTACTAACTTGCCTTTGAGTACCAACTTTGGCAAGGGAGGAATGAAAAAACTTATGGAAGAAAAGATGAAAAGGTCTAATTGTTTACATGGACAAGGTGCTGAGACATTCCATATAGGAGTGGAGCAACAAACAATTAAGACTTTAGAAGCTCCATGTGTTGAAATTTTGCGCAGAGGGGCTCAAGCCATTCGAAATGTCACTGGTTGGGATGACCCTGTTGAAACTGCTAGCATCAAAGTTTTTTTAGGTCAAGTTTAAGACAAAACTAAAGACTATGATGTCTTTGTTGAAGAGAAGAGAGGGCGAACCTCTGAGAATGATGATACAAGGGAGCCAATATCTAAGAAAAAAACTCAGGAGCTCAAAAAAGGTGAAAAGGTAGAAGGTCCTGCTGCTCATACACGGCAAACATCTGGGAGGTCCTCTGTCTTTGATCATTCAGGAGAAGGGCCACTTCTAAAAGAAAAATGGGAAGAGAGAACAGACAATGCCAAAGAAAAGGAAAAGGAAGCTGATTCTAAAGGAAAAGGTAAGGGACCTGCCTATAAGCTTCAATTTGACATTGAATCTTCCATTGACATGAAAGGGGTGTTAGAAGAAAGAATCCTGGATGCCAAGATTGAATTTACATTAAGAGAGGCTCTTGGCATTGCTAAAAAAGATTTTCATGAATTGATCATTGATGTCATTAAGAGGAAGAGACAGATGATAGTTGAAACAGTCATGATGAAGGCTCTGGACACGCATATGACCAAAGATGAGGAATTTGAAATTCGACAAGTATTTGCTTTGATGTGTGATCCAATAACTATGGAAGAGAAGGCTATTAATGGTCAAATGGTTAAAGAACAAAATGACTATTTGACTAATGAGGAGGAAGATATGATCTTACAAATGTTTGCACAAACTTGTGTGTTCAGTAACAAGAGTGATATGACCAAAGATAAAGGTTTTGTGGAATATGAGAAGATGGTGGAAAATAACGAAGAGGGGGTGAAAGGCTATGACATAAAAGTCCAGGCCTTGCAAACTCAAGAAGAGAAAGAAGAAGTAGTGGATGGATTAGTATCTGTGGCAGCACATGAGAGAAATATTGAGGTAGAAGTGAGGACCTTTGATTGTGCAATTGTGCATGGGATTGATAGAGAAGACAAGAAAGGAATGGATTATATTCAACCATTTTGGGCTAGAGCTACCACAGAGACAAGGGTCAAACTTGGAGGATTAGATGAATCAGTTTTGGCTCTTGTGGACCATGGCTCAGAGATAAACATTATTTTTTGAAATATTTATGAGAAAAATAAATGGCCAATTGATACTAATCATGGATGGGTTATGAGGGCTGCAAATTGTGGGCGAACACAATTATTTAGAGCTTGTCCGGCAATTGCGACAAAGATTGGAGATGTGGAAGTAGAACAAAAATTTTTTGTTCAAAATGATGGTGCTTATCCCGTGATATTAGGACAACCTTACATCACTGCATCAAGAATGGAAACCAAGGTGTTGAATGATGGATCTCATTATGCACGAATTCGAAGCTGTGATGGCAAGAAATCTGTACAATTCTTGACAGTGAAGTCTGAACATGAGAGGCATCGAGTTTGTCTTAGGGATGGGCCTCTGCCTAATTCTTTACACTTTTCGGATTTCTGAATTGCACTCGTGGAGAATGGGGATCCACGGGTGCACAAGGACCGAATATTTTTGAGCTTCCCAATATACATAGCATTAAAAAGGCTTAAGGTTGCTAAATTAAGCAATAAAGAGAGATTTGACAAAACCCATAGAATGAGATCTAAGAAAATTGAAGAAGGTGATTGGGTGTTGGTGTTTGACAGTTCATTAGAACATCAGCACAGGACAATGAGGAAATTTGCACGAAGATGGTTTGGACCATATGTGGTGATTAAAGTACATACCAATGCCACATATTCGCTGCGAGAGTTGGATGGAACTTTATTGAAGATCCCAATAGCTGGCAAAAGAATTAAAACATATAGAAGAATGGATGGAAAGTTTCACACCAATGATCTTGAAGAATTCTTAACTCCATCAGAGACCAAAGAAATACCAGAAGGTGATGAAGAGATTGAAACAGTGCATGAAGAGGATTAAACTTGGCACATACCGGAGGATGTGCAGGTTTAGAGGGGGAGCATGTCATACTGCATTTACGTGCAGTGTATAAAAATATTAAAAATCTTGTATCTATTGTTAATATATGTGTGAGTGCTAGATATTATTTTAGAAGATATTATAAAGAGAGGATTTATTATAGCCACTTAGTTAGTGAATTAAGATGGCTATTTGTTTTGTTCCTACCTTATTTATATCCTAGAATAGACTCTTTTGTAATTAGAAGAAAGGTAAAGGTTGTTTACCTTTCTTGTTGACTTTTGAGGTAGAATGGACCTTATGAAGGATAAGAAAGAAGAGCATGGGATGAATAAGGCCCATCCAATAGGATTTGGCTGCCCATGTGGACGTCTCATAGTCTATTATAGAAAGAAAGGGAGATATACTCCTCTTGCTAGACCGAGAGAGAGAGAGAGGCAGTTTTTGAGTGGTGAACTTTGGAGAGAGATAGCTCCGAGGAGATAGAAGTGTTTGTAGTGAAAATTGGTGGGTGTGTTTTTCAAGTTGTGAGGATTTTAGAACCTACTCACTTGCTTGTATTGGAGTTGTGAACAAAAGGTTATGCTTGTTTTAGTAGAGTGAGGTTTGCTGCCACCCGACGAAGAGGGGCAGAAACTTCGAGCTGCCACTGCAAGTTTGATTTCAACTCTTTCTTAGTGAAATTTATAGAAAGTGTGGAAAATTGTGCTAGCTTTCTATCAAGACATCTCTTGTAGCATTTGGAGTTGGAGAGCAAAAGTTGTGAGCTTGAGAGTGGGAAAGGGTTTGCTGCCACCTGACGAAGAGGGGCAGAGACTTTGTTCAACCACCCAAGTCGGACAGTCTCTTCAATCTTTTTGATATTTTAGGTGCTTGTAGTAGCTTGTGTAAGCTTTCCACAAAAATAAAAATCAATACATTTGGAGCTTTGATAAAAGTTTTATGAGCCATGAAGTGTCAAAGAGGGAAAATTGTTGCTAGGGTTTGAAGAGTAGAATCGACTAGCTACAAAATCTGGAGTTTGAGAGGCATGCATGCGAAATTTTATAACAAGTTAGGTGATGGAGTGAGCTTTCTAAAAAGCTATTGCATGTCCAATTTGGAGAAGAGAAGTGATCACAACAAAGGCTGAAGTGAAGAGGAGCTTTGCTGCCTTTGCATTTGCTTGGAAATTTTAGCGCCTACTTCTTTTAGCCATAACTTTTAAATGGTAAGTCATCTATTTGTGAAATTTTGATATGTTTTACAATGAATTATTGGCTTTCCATAGGCTATAAGCACGCTTGATTCGACCTTTGGATGAAATTTTAGTGATTTATTTAGTTTCAGCTTTGTTGTATAACTTGTATTCCTCATATGCGGTTGTATTTTGAGGTATACTTGAATACATACATACTTTGCTTATACTTTTTATACAAGTATATATATTTGTATTTATACAAGTATTCTATAAGTATTCTACAAGTATTATACATAATATTTGTACAAATATTTGTACAAGTATTATACCAAGGATTTATACAAGTATTTGTACAAGTATTATACCAAGGATTTATACAAGTATTTGTACAAGTGTTATACCAAGGATTTATACAAGTATTTATACAAGTATTTGTATAAGTACTATTCAAGTATTTATACTTTATATTTGTACAAGACTTGTACAAGTATAATACAAGTATAACTTGAAAGCTTGAAGAAATATTGTGCAAGTATAGAACATACTTGCACGGCTTCCTCTCATGTTCCCTGCAAGTTCTAGTAGCAGCTAGGAATCCGGCGTTTTTCCAAGGCGAATTCTCTCTACTCGACAGCGTGATTCCTCCGTCAAATAACGTTCGGATTGTAGAGTTGTTATTAACTTGATTTGATTGACGAAACCTCAAAACTTGGAGCATGTGCCATCAAACTAGTCTAGAAGGCTAATTCAAGGCTCTTTTTATTATAGAAGCAATGATTCTTGTTGAACCACAGATAAAACTGTTTCTTTGAGTGCAAAAGCTTGACATTGATGAAGCCCGGATTGTGCTATTCCGGATGCTCCATCATTATAAAGTCTTGCAAAGACTCCTTCCATCACTGTAGTTTTCTGTGATAACGTAGTAAGAGCATTCATAATGGCATCCATCTTGGACTCTAAACTTTCACTTATATTAATGTCTTGACCTCCAACCATTCTAAGAGAAAGGAAGTAATTGTTTCTACAAGGAGAAAATATTGGTTTAGAAGAGGGTACTCCGCAACTTCTAAAACGCCTTAAGACCTTCAAGAAGAGGGGTAATCCACTCTCTCCAAGAAGAATAAGACTCCAATATTATGATGGAAAAGATATCAGTTTAGAGGAGGGTAATCCGCAACCTCTAAAACACTAGTGTACCTTCAAGAAGAGGGGTAATCCACACTCCAACAAGAAGGAACTAGCTCTGATATCTAAAGTGAGAGTAGTCTCGACAAACTGTCACGGACACAAAATATAGACTTGAAGTCTAAACAAGAAGTTCAAGAAGAACTGGCAGGAATTGGATTAATCAGATGAATATAAAAATATCACCAAAGAGATAAACTAGAGCTCCAAAAGATATGTTGTCGAGATTGAAGAACTCTTTAGCCTCGACTCCAATATATATTCCTACCTAGGAAGCTTCTTAAGCAGCTTCCACCAACTAGGGAGCTTCTCCAGCAATTTTTACCAACTAAGAAGATGTTAGAAGGCTCTAGAAGATTTTTAAAGAGTTCTACGAACCTTCTAGAATGTTTTAGAAGGTTCTAACAAATATGTCTTTGACAATTGTTCTATTTGCCCTTTCAACAATATCATTTTGTTGTGGAATGTATGGAATTGTTGTTTGTCTAATAATTCCTTCATTCTTCAAATAAACATCAAATTACTTAGACATGTACTCACTTCTATTGTCTATATGCAATACCTTAATCTTGCACTCACTTTGTTTCTTAACAAGTGCTTTAAACTCCTTAAACTTTTAAAAGCACTCATTTTTGGCTTTAAAAACATAAATCCAAATCTTTTTTGAAAAATCATCAATAAAAGTGAGAAAATACCTTGCTCTTCCAATATTTGTGGTCTTTACAGATCCACATATATCAAAATAAACAATCTCTAATAACTTTGTAGCACGTATTGTTACACCACTTGGAAATAAAGCCCCTTGTTGTTTATCTTGTATGCATCCTTCACATTCAAGTTGTATTGCATATTGGCTTATTTTGTTAAGATCTAAATCTCTTACCATAGATTTGAGTTCTATCATACTCTTCATGTTGAAATGGCTAAAGCAACAATGCTATATATTCAACTGGTCTTCATTTAATACAACTACTTCCACTCCATTGAACTTTTTATAATTGAGATAGTACAAGTATCTCTCTTTAGAGCCCTTGGCAACCATGTTTCCACTCAATGTTCTTACAAAACACTCATTTATATTGAATTGAACCATAAAACCTCCCATTATAAGTTTATTTATCAAAAGTAGGTTTTACTTTATCTTGGATATATAGAAAACATCTTTGATTTTGATCCTATTGGTTTGTCCATTTACAACCACCTCCACCATAATAGAGCCAATTCCAATGGCTTCACATATGCCACTATCTGCCATGACTACATTTGATGTTGGAATAGCCTCATATATATCAAATGAATATTTATAAGATATCATATGCTTGGAACAATATGAATTCACAATCCATCTTGCCATGGCAGCCATAGAGGTTTTATTTGTTGCCATGAATGTAAAATCTCCTCCTCCAAAGTCATCTTGCACAATATTTACATTCTCCCTTTCCATCTTTCTATCTTTGTAATAGTTTCGAGCAAAATGTCATATTTTGTCACAATTGAAGTGAGTTTTGACATTATCTCGTTGATTTGAATAGTTTCTCCTTCTTTGATATGAATAGAGTACTGAGTCTTGACTTTGACATTCCTTATTTTTCTTCCTATGATAGAAATTCTTTCTTTTAAATTTTTTAATGACCCTAAAGTCCTCACCTTCACTTAATGCCATATCTAAAAAAGAGATGTATCAAAAAAATTAAAAAAAAAGGAGTCCTTAATCTCTCAATTTCAACAAGAACGTATTACTACCTTCAAATCCTAAAATATCCTCTTATAAATAAAAAAGTGGTTTTATTCTCAAAATACTCTTAACTTCACTTCTAAGACTTTTTATTAGTCTTATGAACTATAAAAGTATCTTATATCAAATTTTCCACTCCAAGATCACTTCCATTTCCATAAATCACCTCTCAACAACATAATAGTTCTTTTAAGTACCTTAACCTTCTTTAATACATGAAATCACAAAGTTAGTCTATCAAAGATCTAACTCAGTAAAAAAACACAAAACTAATGTCTTTAAAAATATCAATTTAAGATATAAAATAAACTCCAAATTCAAAATAAACTTAACAACAAGTAAGAACAATATAAAATCTAGATTAGATTTTAAAATAAAAATTAGGAGTTTCTAAATCCTAATATTAGCAACAACAAAATGATCTACTCCTCACAAATACAAAGATTTCATAGAACTTAAAAATTCAAAAATAAATATGAGTGGGCCCATAACCTGTTGAAGAAAAAGAACTAAGATGTCCTAACACTTAGCATCAGCAAGGATTATACACAAAATGAAGTGTGGAGTAAGATAACTCTCACTTCTGACTTCTTTTACTTATAGGTTGCTACCCTAATAAACAACTTCCATCCATTCTCTCTTATATTCATGCAACCTACCAGTAAAATATCTTTTTACATCTCACCTACCATTAAGATATCTTTTTACATCACACATATCATTAAGATATTTTTTAGCATATTCTTTATACTCTTATATATTCTTGAGGCTGTTGTTTTTGTGACTCATGGAAAAGATAGTCCTTCCACATCTCAAGAGTCAACTCTTTGACCATTAGTAACTTACTTTATTATTATCTATTTATTTCAACATATATTTTAGAAAGTTGACTAAGTTTTTTTGTCTTATTGGTTGTCATTTAATACTTTTAAGTTATAAAAATAAAAATTAGATCCAAATTTTTAGATTTTTTTTTGGATATTTATCCACTGTAATATATTAGTAGAATTAAATTCTAGAATTATTAATTTAAATTTATTCAAAGTTTTCTTTAAAAAAATAAATATGTACGTAATTAATTTTGATATTTTGATATAAAAAAATATAAGTATTAAAGCATATCAAAGAATAATTTTACTATCCTAAAACTTTTATTTAGATATGTTTTAATTAATATACAAAAAGTTGGTTGGTAAAGAATATATTTTTTCATTTGTTACCAATAAAAAATCATATAATCAATATTATTTATTTATAAATTGGTATTTATCTTTAATAGACGTGTTTTATATAATCCGTACACATACTCATGGATGAAATAAAAATATAATTCTCTCAAATGTATGAAGATGTATAAAAAAATATAAAATATATATTTTAATATTTTTAGATAAGATTTTCTATCATTACTAATGTATATTAATAATCATAGATAAATATAATTTGAAATATTATTTATACTTTTATAATATAATATGATATAATTATTAATAATAGAAATAATCCAAATAAATAAAAGATACATATATTTTGATAATCCCTCTTGGATATTTTGGTACCTTTCAAGGCTCTTTTCAATCAAGAAAGTGGAAATTCAATCTGGAAACTTGAAAACTTAGAAACAAGTTCCTAGTAGTATTTTTAAAGGCAACACTTTAGGGAATTTAGAAAGAGGTACCACTATATCCATGTCCTAAATAAATACATAAAGTTTTTGAAGACTAGTTGTATTAATTGAAGAAAATATAATATTTAAGAATTTAGTAGAAGTTACAAATGATTTGGAAAATAAAAAAATACATTGTGGTTCAAAAATATATTTGATTAAACATTTATAATCAATTTTTTTTTTTTTTTTTTTTTTTTTTTTTTTAAATAAAATTCATAATAAAATTTTTTATACTAAAATTATTATAATATTATATTATTTTATTATAATATCATATAATTTTGATATTAAAAAAAATACTAATTCACAATTATGATGGTTTGGTAGATATTAATGTTATTAGTAGAAACTTGATTACCTTCTATATTTTGGTATTCATAAAATATTATTTTATTTAAAATTTTATGATTTCTAAGATTTAATAATGTTGATGTTATTAGTTTTTTAGGATTCTTAGGATTTTTAGGATTTTTAATTAATTAGAATTTTTAGACTTTTCAAATATTTTTTTAAAAATAAGTTTTTTATTTTATTATAAGTTCATAGTTTAAAAATATTTAAGAATTTTGGATGTTTAAAATTTTAGATTTTTTTTTAGATATGTATAATTAGTAGGATTTAGATATTTTAAAATTAGAAAAAAAAAACTAGGTATTTTTCTATTTCAAGTTCAACGTTAAATTTTATTGCTAATCACAATAATTATTTTTAGAGTTTTATTTGGAATGTCATGCAAATTATGCCAATATTTTGAAAACTTGATGGTGACTTCAAAAACCAATCTAAAACATTACTCAAGTTCTAAGTTTTACATTAAAAATAAAAATTAAATTTTATATAAATTAGATTACCTTGTTAAAATTAATACAATAACAAATACTTTTACAATGTTCAAGTTTTTTTCCATTATATAATGCAATTGATATATATATATATATATATATATTTGTTGAGGACTGAAAAATTGAAAACCTAGTATAGTAACCACTATACCATAAGATTTACAATTGCAGAGACAAAATTTTGAAAGGGCAATAAAGCTAGGGCCGGTCACGTTGGATGACGCCAGCATCCTCATCGACCCGCTTCAAGGAACGCATTCCCATCGATGAATGTGCCAACGGAGCGATTTCCTTAACCCGTGAAGTTCCCAACACCGTGGGGACCTTAGTGCCGGAGATCCCCTATCGCCGTCCGTGGATTGGGCGCAAGCAGAACTACAATCGGAGAGCGGCGAGCGGGGCGAGAGGATGGATCGATCGCCGCTGCACGGTGTCGACGAGGCTTAGCCTCCCATACCCCTTCCCCCTTCAGCCTAAAGGTGCCGTGGCCGGCGCAGATTCGCACATAACAGTGCGCAGCACATGCATGCGTGGGATTGTCTTTTGAGGTTCTGAAACGCCGCATGCCGATCTCCAGTCAGCACTTGCTCTTCGCCCTCACGTTGCCAGGAGCTGGTGCTAATTGACTGTCTAATTCTACTGCAGTAAGTGCGTGCACTGCAACCAAATCGTGGTGGGTCCGTCTGGTTTATTAAAACTATTATCCCTGTTGTTATTATTTTTGGTGAACATGGACGTCCCATTGGTTGCGATGCGAGTTCAATGTCCTGATGGACCCAGTGGATGGATCCTGCGAAACTGGCCGAGGTGGAGTTCTTTCTTTCCATGGTATAAGTTCTGTGAGCTGGACCACGCCGAATCATGTTCAGTTTGCGATTGCGGATGTGTTGTTTTACAGTGGAGAAAGATCACATTGGCTTCATATACTCGTGATTGTGATTGTGATTGTGCTGTGCGCGACTGCATTGAGGTTTAGGGTTTGGACTGTTGTGATAGATTTCGATTGTGACTTTGAAGCTATTCTTGGCAATGGCATCAGCAGTGGTGAATCGGTCTGAAGCTGCGGCAGTCAGGGCTCCATCCAAGCCTGTCAAGGCGTACTCCAAGGAGAACGAGCAGCTTGTGAAGCAATCGTGGGAGATTTTAAAGAAGGATGCTCAGCGCAACGGCATCAACTTTTTCCGGAAGTAAGCGAGATTACTCTGGATATACACCTTGAGATGGTTGTCGAGCTGGGTGGGTGGTGCCCTGCAGGAAATTTGGACCCAGTGCTGATGACGGATTGTGGGCTGTATCAGGGTGTTCGAAATTGCACCAGGAGCTAAGGCCATGTACTCGTTTCTGCGAGACTCAACTATCCCATTTGAGGAGAATCCTAAAGTGAAGAATCACGCTCGCTACGTCTTCATGATGGTGAGCCATCACTTGCACAAGATTTGCTGTTTCGACTAAAAAAATAAGAGCTCTTTGTAGAAACGTTGAACTGATGCATCATGACATTGGCAGTTGCTAGATAAATGGTGCAACTTAGTCTGATGAGAAAGTTGCATGCGCAGACTGGAGATGCAGCTGTTCAGCTGAGAGAAAAAGGTGCTTATCAGGCGATGGAGTCGAAATTGCAGAAGTTGGCTGCCACCCACAACAACGCTGGAGTCACAGATGACCAATTCGAGGTTTTTGGCAACACATTGATCAACCTCCTGCAAATTATTTTGTTTCGTATTCATCTTTCATGCTTGTTGCTCGATGCGATATTTGGCAAGTGTGTTTCGAGAAGTACTGCGGTTCTAACTCACACACATGTTGTGTCCATAAATTGATGCGAACAAAAAACCTCACAGATTGGTTGTTGACTCACTCGCAGATAGTGAAGGAGGCCATCCTGTATGCAATTGAGATGGGAGTACCGGATCTTTGGTCCCCTGAGCTGAAATCTGCATGGGGCGATGCCTACGACATGTTAGCGGAACAACTGAAGGCTGAAATGCATGCTCAGCGAGCCGCCGCAACTTCCTAAACCACTTCAAAACAATGTGTTACTTGTAGATTCTTTAACACACTTTTCGACTAAACCACAGTTCATAGCATATATTCAAGCATTTCTTACATCAAAACTCAGCCTTGTCTATTGTGACACACGAGCTTGAATAGTTTATTAGAAGCTCAACAGCGAAACAATTACCAGTTTTCCTAGCATGTATCGGAGGCTGAATAAATCCTCAGGAGGAGAGTGTTCACATCTCCTCTTATTAACATCACACTCACATGGTTTTTCCCAATTTTGTAACTGTTCAAATGCAGTGCTTAATTTACCTCAGACTGTCACTGTTGGTTTCAACGAAATCAGATGAGGCTTGTGAAGTGGGGTCAGAAAATGAAAGGGCAATGTTTCCTCGTCTGCAAGTGTAAGGAGAATTGCACTAGTCCATAGCCCAGAATGCATGGATCCACCACAGTTTAGGAGAATGTTTTGTGGCTCCACGTGAATGCGGTCCAGGGGTGCTTTGATGACACTTTTGTTGTAGCAATAGTCCAAAGGAATGTTAGAGCTCCCTGCTACAGTATTTGATTCAGCTACAGGATTGACGTCACCAATCAATTGCACAAACTTTTCTGCAGTATATAAAAATTAATTCGGAAAAAATATTGTTAAAATGTACTGTTATATTAATAACTTTCTTTACATTCATGTAAGCATGAAAATAAACTAAAAATAAAATTCATTGTCCAAACAATATATTTTCAGGCTTTGAATTCTGTTCATTTATTTATTTACTGGCTACTTGGATTTTTTAAAATATATTTATTGATTTTTAAATATTTAAACTCATTGTATAACTCAACTAAAATTCTTAAAGAAAAAAAAGAAAAGAAAACGAGCGCTGAAAGTCTTACCAACGTTGTTTATTAATCATGTAGGTACAATATAGAATTTGAAAACTTCGATGATCAGTATGAATTTGGTTTAATTGATTAACCAGTATTAAATTGTTATTCAATGAAAAATAATTATACTATTTTAATTTTGAAAGGTTAAAGTAATACTCATGTGCATTATTTTGTTATTGTTTGTACAATGCATGAGTTTGTGAGATTTATAAATATATGACATTATAGAATTTGCAAATAATTGCAAGAACATTCACTAAGATATGTTTGTAAGCTCTTTGTAAAAATCCTTTGGAACATGGTAATACTCAGAAGTACTTTTGAAATTGTAATATAAGAATTTGCAAAAGAAAATTAAATGCAAAAACTTCAATAGAATGTTGCATGACTTTTAAAAGTACATAGAAAGATTGTAAAAATATTAAAAAATCATTGAAACTGCTGCACATGGTAGGTTTGAGAATTATAAAATGATTCAAATTTCAGATAATCATCTTTTTTCTTTTTTGTTATTTGAATTTTTTTTTATTGGAGCGACTTTGTATGAAGGTTTGATTTAGTGGTCGTTGAGGGTGGTTTTTACATCCTTTGTGATAATAGGTAAAGTTACAATCTTTGAACAAACAGTAGTACCGACTTCAAAGTCAAAGTCAAAGTCATGAAAACAAACGAAATATTCTAAACAGGCCAAAATTGGCTACTTTAACAAAAGATATTTTTTATCTCGATGAATATACATACTTACATACATACATACATACATACATGTGTGTGTGTAAAAGAACATTCAAATGATATTGGTGATAGATGACTTAGGACATCATGTGACTATGCTTGTTTTATATTATTTGATTAGAAGTATTTGAAAATCAAAGATTGAATAGTTTTATTTTCTTCAAGATGACTTGGAAATTGGATATTTAGTACAAAAAATAAGTTTTTGTAAGTAATGCTTTTGATATGATCAATGTAATTTAGTCAATACATAAAGATTTGAAATGGTTAAAAATGTGGAAATTGATGAATTAATTTTGGTCATTGGATGTGTGCACAGTGCCAAAGATATTTTGCTAAAGAAAATGTTTTTCTTAAAAAAACCGAAACCTAAATTGTAAGATTTTATATCACAATCACGAACATGTCCTTATTTTAAAACAATACATTTTACAAGTATTTCTGATCTGAGAGTCGGTCAATCTGAACAAACATGTAATGATTCAAGTTTGCATTTTTATTTGTTTGTTTGTATATACATATATATATATATATATATATCTATACACACACACACACCCATCATCATCATCAGTTTATTAATTTTTTAAAATTATGCATTTTTTAACTTGGTCACCAATGTTAATGCATGTCTAGTACTTGTAATAAATTCAAAAAATTATATTTTACTAGAAATAATACCGTTACAAGTAAAACTATAAATAAAAGCAGGACAACAATCAACAGTTAACATTTATACGAGCAACTTATTTTTTTCCATATTGAATGATCTAGCTTATTCTTTTCTTTTTCTTTTTCTGTTTTCCGTATTTGATATTGGTCTCCTGTCCGGCTTAGACACTAACACTGATCCCACAGTAAGTCATGTTAAAAATCTGGTACCAAGGGAGATAAAGAATTTACAGGAACAGCGGTCGACATGAATACTTACAATTTACATATTCCTGTTTCAAATCAGTCTATTCTAAAATATGAAGTCTTACACAAGCTTTGAAGTTGTTATACTGGGGGCAAACCTTAGAAGTAAACACTCTTTGGGTCTATGAAGTATGATCCTCATTTACCTTTACACCCACTTGCAACTCCAATAACAAACATGGAAAAGAAACTGAAACTGAAAAAAACTTCAAGTAGATACCCTTTAAAGCAAAGTTGAAAAACAAGAGTTAATGTTTTCCATATAATACCACGCAGCATTCATACTGGAGCCATCACATTTTGTAAGCACCGGCATTGAAACGCTCTTTACTGCTTGCTTGTGTCGACGTAGAACACGAATTCATCTGCACTAGAAAAGACTGGGTGACACCAGCTTTGCAAACTGCAAACCTCATGTTCTGGTGGTGAGGTGCCGATCAGGCACTTGCAGTGAGAAGTTGGGTAACATCAACGACACCGAGACGTTGCAGCAATTCAAATTGGTGATACTGTTGGAAACAACAATAACACGGCTTGAAGATAGTAGCACAGCTAAGAGGCCACTGAATACGCTTTTAGGGGGTCCGCCACTAGGCAACGTGATTCACAGAGCTTGGACGATTACAAATCCCCAAATTCTTTCTCGAAGTGATCCCACACGTAGTCGCCAACCTGCAGAGCCGCCAGAGGGTTCAGAGCGGTTGCAGCTATGGAGTGAACCATGGTTAAGAGTTGCCACGGTGCACAGGATGATCGACATAAAGACTAGGAGACGAGAGTACATAAGAAGTTCAGAGAATGCTCACATCGACTCCCAGTTGTATGCCGTCCTCGACAGCTTTTCGAAAATGGACTCCTCCGTAGATTCTGCAAGTACTCAGGCACACGCAGAAAGTTTTAATGCTCCAAAAGCTTTTAATTCACAATGCTGACTTCAATCAATTCAAACAAGTCGTCCAAAAGAGTTGAAGTAAATATGTTTTGGTCGAACGCATGCGACAGACCTGCTCACTCCAACTTCCACCGCAGCTGCTTCAAGCGTATTGTAAGTGCGTGATGGCAGCGGATACCCCTCAGTAGCGACAGAATAGGAGGAAATGTGTTGAGAGATGTCGATGCTCAAGTATCTGGCGAGCACTTTCGCCCAGGAGCCAGCAGCAGTCGAGTGCGTACTCGGATACTCCGGGTGCGGGGGAGTTCGAAGGAAAGGGGTGAAAACAATCGGCTGGTGGCTGGGGTCTCCTTGACTGCAACCTCAGAGAATGCAAAGATGTCATCAACCGAACATTCATGCAAAACAAAGAAATATTTAGAAGATAGCACAAACTCTTTTGCAAACTAATACAGTATAAGAATTTAGCTGCACAATCCTTATTACAATTAAGCAAAAGAAACTTACAACATATTTTCTACATTTTCATTTTCTGATTGTATCGCTTCTTGAATAATGTTGAACAATATATATATATATATATATATACTTTTTTTTTTGCTTTCTTTTTCTTTTGTGATTAGAATTTGGCACTAAAAACTCACAATTCAATACCTCTATATTTGAAACTTTGAATTTAGATTTAAGCTTCCTTCTCTTTTTTGTTGTTAAGTACTCAAATACAAAATTGTGGAACTATTGGATTGTAGACTTTTATATTTAGCATGTTGATCTTCATATGTAGATCTTGATTTTTGTTTTGGATTTTTATCTTATAACATTCTAATACTCTTGTGAATTGCTTTCTTTGTTTTCTTTATGCTACCTCTATATTTCTCCTACTCTCTACAAATTTTTAGCCTTGTAAATTATTAAAGTAAAGAAAAAAAATAATTTTATATTACGAATATAGATTATCAAGAAATAATCCACACTCTACTTATCAAAGGCTTCTTCATTTAATTGCTTTTTTAGTGTTTGGATAATATTGTATCCTTTGCCTTTATTTGTCTTTCTTTCTTGTTAGCCTTTTTTGTTTTTCAATGGATCATATTGTTGCAATTGTTGTTTTATATACAACTAATATTTGTTGAGTTTTGACACTTTAGCTCTTTTAATCAAGTTTTTTCTTGTACATTGGTAATGGATTAACTACTTTTGATTTTAGGTGATTTTGCTTATTCAACTTTATTTATTTTGATTTTTGTTCAATAATTCTATCCTTGTTTTCATGTTAAGACTTTGTGTTCTTTATTGCACAATTATTTTGCATTGATTTGGTTCTTTCTGGACTATGCTTCTCTTTAAGATTTCATCCTTTTTGTTATTATTGTTGAATTTTTTATTTAAAATTAATCTATAATGTTGTTGTATTTTTTATTTCATTTTATTTTATTTCAAAACTAATCTATATTATTTTTTTACTTAACTTTTGGCTTACTTGTTTTGGCTCTTATTATGTTATTTTGTTTGTTTTTGATTTTGATTCCAATTTTTATCTTATTAGAATATTTTTTAAAAAATATTTTTATAATATTTTTTATATTTTATTTTTATTTTTTATATATTTTTTTATTTTTATTTATTTTTATTTATTTATTTATTTTTAACTTCGTGCAATATAATCTCTTGCACCCTCATGTTATAATGGTTGTTGCAATTACCTTTTCATGAATGATGCTAGCCCTTGATTGCCACTTCTTTCATGTATATATATATATATATATATATATATATATATATTTTTTTTTTTTGTGTGAACTAAATTCTTTGCCAAAATTTGTACTACTTCTTCAAAAATTACAAATATATTTTAGAAGACACTTCCAAAAATCTCTATTCACACACACATATATATATATATATATATATATATATATATATACCAAAGCTGAGCTATTGAGCATGTTATAAAAGGTCTAGTGTACGTGCCTCTAATCAGCTATATGTGAATTTTTTTGTCAGAAGAGTAATAGATAGACACAAACGTTGTGATATGGCTACTTCTCATATATGCCTTTATGTCTCTAAATATCTCATCTTTTGATGTTCTTGCAATAAAGATATCATTGACAAATAGAACATCTTTTTGATCATGTAATAGACTAATGCAGCTTAGTACGTTGTCTTGATGAGTATAAAATATTATAATATATGTTGATGACATGTACTTTATAACACCTACATCGATGTCCTTTGGTGTCTCACAAGAGCATATGTAACTAAGCTGAGTTGGATGTATCTGTCTCATCACAACATTTGCTTTCTCTATAGAACTAACCTCGATCCTTCTTATATGATATAAAGAATCAAAAATAGACTTTATTGATAGTGCTTGAAATATCATTCTCTTATCTTTACATTGCAAGTATTTGTTCTATAATCATATTTTAAATTTACTTTGGATGTCTTTTGATATCCTATTTATTACAGTAACCATGTACACCTTCTGTCTGCTAATACTACCTTTTATTCTCTAATGATCAATGTTATTGATTTTTTTTGTTATATATTTTAGTATAATATTTGTTAGAATATACATATATTTAAAACTCAAGCAATCTCTATCATCTTCTAATCTAAACAATATCAAGGTCTCTATAAATCTGCAGAACATAAGAGATAGTGTTGTTGTTTTTCTATTATTGTCAAGAACTTCTAATAACTTTTCAGTTGGAATTTCATTGTCACTGTTGATCATAGATATCTATGATTGTGATTCTAAGAGGAGTCGTGACACTTACTTTGAATATTCTATCTATGACAATATCATCTTTTTTGCTTTTAAATAGACTTGCCAAGGCTTCTCATTACAATAAATATCTTAATAAAGTATTTTTGTAACAACGAGACTTTTAATACTTCTTTGTCTATACATACTTCACTATGGCACTTAAAAAATCTTAATTCACACTTATCTCTTAATGCCAAATATCAAAAAGTGTAGTTCTTTTCTTGGCACATTAGAACCTTACTTCTATCTTCTATGACAAATGATTCTTTTGTAACAAAAGCATCTTTTGATGGTTTATAACAACAACTAGCTAGAATTGGAATAAACAAGATTGTCTTACTATCTACAACAATATTGTATTCATATGTATTTAATATGTTGATACAGTCCTGATAACTCCTTTGATTTGGAACAACATGCACTTTTTAAAAAATATTATTATTATCTATTATTACCCCTTTGATCATCTTGGTAACGTCCAATAGCATAGTATCATATAACGTGATAATGTCTCCATCTATGCCTATGTCTCTTGTGAACAATGAAAAATCCATTACTAAATTTCTACTAAGTTAATTGCCCATGGAAGAATATATTTCTAAACCAAGATATTTGTAGAAACTTTTAATTCTATGTTAATAGTAATATACTACACTTTGTGGTTCTATATAACATTATCATTATGGCTGCTCAAGCTAAAACTATTTTGTTCTCTTACTATTCTATAGAGAAGCTTATGCAAATCTCATCATTGGAGATCAAAAGCAGAGATGTCATTGATTTCCTGCTTTAGGAACAAGAGCGTTAGTGTATTGTTCAACATGCTTAGATCCAAAAAGTTGTCTAGGATATATGGGATTAATATTACTTGATACATCTATCTTTAATCCATTGTGCCTAAAAGACATAGTAAGAACTACAAAGATGATATGTTCTAGGTGTATGCTTTATTCTATCACAAAAATTAATCAAAGGAGAATATATAATAAGTATAAGGATCATACAAGAATATACAAGTTTAATCTTAAAAGAATGTGTGTCATTGATAAGAAAGAACCTAATCATATTATATCTTCTTCTACTCTAAAAAGTATATTTTGCATTCTGATTCATGACCAATTGGATACACTAGATAATAAGTCTTCTAATCCTAAAGACTTTGTAATGGATTCTATATCTATTGCTCCAAATTACATTAGGTTATTGTCAAGTCTTGATGACAATCTATATAGACTTTACAACTCTATTCTAAGAAACAATCTTTAACAAATAAAATATTTGGTAAGAATGGTACATTCAAAAAGCACATTCTAGACAAGATGAACAAGTATTGTACAAGGGCAGTTATAACTCTAGATTCAAACTTGAGTATTAATGAGGTAGGTATCCTTGAAGCATTCTCTAATAATATCAAAGTAGAGAAGGATGGAAATTATGTGCTGTTCAATAGATAGCCATCTTTTTAGAGAATGTCTCTCATGGATTTCAAAGCAAAAATAATGACAAATTCATATACAATAAGAATTAATTCATTCATCTATCTAGTATTTAATGCAGACTTTGATAGGGACTAGATAAACATATTCTATATCTCTTCTTATCCATCATAAAAAAAGTGTAGAATGCTTCTCACTGTTAATAAATACATACTATCATCCCAAAATTCTATGCCTATAATATATGCAATATAAGATATAATTATAGGATCTTCTATGATATGTAAGATGGATAGGATATTAAAAAGATTGACATTCTATGATTGTCTTATAATATCTAGTCTCGATATCAATAGCACTAATATATAGACCTCAAGAGATCTTATATTCTCCCTTGTACAGGCCGTAAGAAGCAAAAACAACCAATACCTTCTTCTGTTACATCTAGTGAAATAAAATGCATAATAAAAGACATCTTCATAAATGGCAACAAGGATAATATTCTACTATTTCTTGAATCATTATAAAAGATTGTGGATAGATGGCTTCTTGAAGAGGGACTAAGTATAGGATATGATGATTGCATATATGATATACGGACTATTAACATACCTAATCTGGATGAGAACAACGAGAACATAAGTACTATTTTTAATAATCTCAAAAATAAGAGCCAAAGAATGATAAAACAATCTCTTAATAGTAACAATTCATTGCTTGTAATCATAAAGAGTGAATGTAAAGGAAGCTTGGTCAACCTGAGACAAATAATATTCTTAATAGGCCAACAATGGAAAAAAGAAAGAGGCCAAAGAAAATACTACCAAATTATAGAATATTAGCATGGTGCAATCCACACACGAGCTCGCTTGAAATAAGAGGGTTTGTTGCTAATTCATACTTTCAAGGTCTCAATCCTATAGAATATTTTTTCTACTATCAAGGAGATAGAAAAGATTTAGTTAATATTGGTGTTAACACATCTGGTATTAAGTACATACAAAGATGCCTTTCTAAATTGATACAAGATGTAGTTGTTCAATATGACAAGATTATGAGAGATAGTAAAGATATCATATAATTGTGTTATAGAAGGAATAACTCAAATAATAGCCAAATATTATTTTTTATTTTTTATTTTAATACTTGCCATTTGTAATGACAGTTAGGGTATTCAAATACTGTAGTCATTCCTTCATTGGTTGATCTCTTCTGAATGTTTATGGATATAGTCTTTTTGCTCTTGCATATAGAGTAAGCTTCTATATCCTATCTATAGTAGTAGTATTTCTTTGTTTCTTCTCTTCAAGAAAGATCTTGTTATTAATGTCTTTAGATGTTTTTAATAGCTTGATATCCTTCATAGTCATACACTCAATGTTGAATCCATATCATTTCATCATAGCTATGTCATTGCCCTCTAGATGAGAAGGGTTTATGGTTTCTATAGCAAATGAATTATATAAGATAGTTGTTATATTGCAAAGAGAGATTGACAAAGGAATTGTTATATTCTTGATATTAGACAATGTATTGAGGGCCTTTTATGTGAGACCATTAAAAAGCATAAGAATTATAATGCTTAGACAAGAATCATATAAATGTGTTAATAAAGCCAATGGATTATCATTTTATTATTAGATGTTGCATTGACAACTGAGAGTGCTTCCAATAAGAGCCATGAGCTTTGTGGCACTGGTTCACAAAGATGTGTATAAGATTATGTTCCTGAAAAAGAAGAGTAATATTTGTGCTATGGAAAAAAACAACATTAAGCTTTGATAAGGAAATAGATATATCAAGAAATGTGATCCTCATAGCTAGGCATCCATCTGTATTTACTGCAAACGAAAGATTCTTCGGATGTAACTACTTCAAAATTATAAATATCATTTTTTATCCTCCTATAGATTGGAACCTATGACTAATTTATTGTCAGATGAAGAACATGTTAGAGCATCTATAAATGTATTATCATTTTTTATAAAGCATCTTAATATTGGATGATAGATAAAAAAAAATAATTAAAAGAATGCTTTTAAGCATTGATGCACGTGATATAAATATAACACTTTTTGTTATTGCAATAGTGATATTAGTAAAATCCAAGAAGAAGATAGATAAAAGATTTTCTTTTCTCTATAATAAGGTTATTATTGATATTATTGATATAGATCCAAATATATCAAGTTTTAAGTTTTATGATAAGAGTGTAATAAAAAAAATATTTTTAGATATTATAGATTTATAATTTCTAGATAATATGATTTTTGTTATAAAAAATATGATATTTAATAGGAGATACAAAAATAGTCCTGATACAATAGAGAGTAATGAAAGAATGGGCCCATATATGGAATAAGACAATAGTCTTGTAAAATTGATAGCAAGAGATTTTATAGACTTTCATCCAATTACAAAGAATGAGAACTTTCCTATTAAGGGAGATATATCAAACCTTACAGCTGACTATTATCAAGTTATACAAAAGGATATTACAGAGTTTGCAATCATATTAATCATACCATTGTCGTATTATGTATTGTCTTATTCGAGAATGCACCAGGCACCTGTCTGTAGAAGGTAAAGTTGTGTTTGCAAATAATCAAGAAACCCTAATAGATTTCATCCATATATGAAGAATATAATTCAAAGTTCAATTCAAAAGTGTTTAAAAACACTCCTTTTAGTAACATCAAATTTTGAACCATAGATGCTATACAAATTGCACAAATCACCCAAGAATGCAAGCCATCATTGTCTTATATAAAACCCAAAATACTAATACAAACCTTGACTTTGAACAATGATTGCAAAGTCATCCAAAATCCTATAGTAACAAGCTTAATGTCCTTGGAAGAAGCTTCAAGCTAGCTATCCAATCCAAAAATCCGATCTAAAAAAGCCCCTGTACTTTGCTCTAGGTGGCTATTTTAGTAGCCAGAGGTCTGATTTTATAATTAAGCAATTTTTATTTTTCTTTGCAAGCCCTAATCCTAACTAGTGAGCTTAGACAAGCTATAACTTTTAATCCAACTATCCACTTAGTGTGCAAATTTTGTACACAAATGTCAGTATAAGCCTTCTTCATGCTTAGAAAAATTCAGCTCAAAAACCATACTAATAACACTCGGCTGCCAACTTGAAAATTGATGCAGAAATTCTAGTGGTGATTTCTCTTTTTACAACTATTAACTTCAGCTCAGACTTGGTATATAGCTTGATCTCCAAGTCTTCTATCACCATGCTAAAATTTACGTTGATCCAATTTGTAGATCTTTAGTTATCATAGAAATCCTACCCAATCCTAAACTGCCAACTTCCAACAATCCTTTGTATCAAAGCCCAAATATCTCCTGATTACATCATTAGATTAATATAAAATTTTGTATACACTTAGCGCATCCAAAAATCCAAACAATATCAAATTTTGAACTATAGATGCTATACAAATTGCACAAATCACCCAAGAATGCAAGCCATCATTGTCTTATATAAAACCCAAAATACTAATACAAACCTTGACTTTGAACAATGATTGCAAAGTCATCCAAAATCCTATAGTAACAAGCTTAATGCCCCTGGAAGAAGCTTCAAGCTAGCTATCCAATCTAAAAACCCGATCTAAAAAAGCCCTTGTACTTTGCTCTAGGTAGCCATTTTAATAGCCACAGGTCTGATTTTGACCCTGTCCTACAAACGGCCAACCCCCGGGTATCAATCTAATCTATCCTAGGGATTTTATAGCTTGATCCCACCCTCAACTTAATCCTAGTATCAATCATGCTAATAATTTATCCTTTTTATCATATTTTTACTATTTTATGGCCTTTCTAAGGCAGTAAAAGAATTACTACAACTTAGAAGGTAAAATTACTAACTAATTCTTATGTACTAGCTATTAAGTGAAGAAAATAAACTAAGAGACTTTCATAAAAACCTTATTAAAATATGTTGAATTCTTGTTGAACTAAGATAATAGAGTATTAATTGAAAAATCATTTTTAGTCATAATTTCACCATATAATCGTATCATAACACAACACCATCAAATATTCTTAATGCTTTTGTATTTAAGGACATATTAAATTATAGTATAATAGTCATTAGTAAAGAAGAGGTAAAGTTCAATCCTATACTTAACATTCTTGTACTAAAATACTATCTTGCATTAGATATTGAACTAAAAGAAATACAAGAGAAGGAAATTACACAAGAAGATTTGCCAAAGATACGCTCTAATAATCATGTTTATAAGTGGTATGGATTCCAAAAGGATAGTGTGATAAAAATAGAAAGAAGCTATCACGAATATAAGATTTATTCCAATAATTATTTATTTAATATAAATTGATGGAAATAAGTAAAAATAAGTTAATTTGATAATATCTTATAGAGAAGCTTCCTAGAAGCTTTATAGACACGGAATCACCTTAATACATATCTATAGGTGATTGATAGGTTAAAAACTTGGCCAATAAGCTAGCCATGTGTCACATATGTTGGTAGCTTCTGGAATAAGCTAAATACGTGGTGCACATGTAGGAAACTTGTTTTATAAGTTTAATATGTGTCTTGTAATTTAAACACTTATTAGAGGTCCTATAGAATGCGGCCACATAGTTTTTAGATAGATAGTATATGTAGAGACAAGAATAAAGCCTTCTTTACTCTTGTCAACTCTTTTCTTGCTTCTAGTCTAGTTCAAGAGTCTCTTATATTTTCTAATCTTTAGTAATAGCCATTCTAATTTCTTCTTGAATATACATATTCCCTTATTTCTATTTTGTTATTTTCTTTTGATATAGTTTTTACCAACTTATGCATCTGTTTCAATTTGTGGCTTTAATAAATTGACAATAGTGCAGTGATAATATCAGAGCTTTGTCTTTTCTTAATTAAGAGTGGATTATCCTTTTCTCTTGATAAGACATAAGTATATAAGAAGTTTTCAATTATCCACTTTTAAATTGATATTGTTCATAGAATTTTTTTTCTTTGTTCTTGAGTGTTTTATTTTGTAATGAAAATAGACACCTTTCTTCTTTTTTATTGTATTATCATAGCAGAGTTTGCTAAAATGAAGAGTGCAATGGTACAAATGTAAGGACAAATGAAAAAATTAATACTTGTAATGCATCAATTCAATACACCACCTCAAGAAGCAATAAAATTAGTAAGAAGTGAAGACATAGAGATGATTAGAGCTGCTTTAAGTCATACCACTTCACTTACAATTGAACACCATTAAAGCATCAAAGAACCAAGATTAATTTCCTAGAGAAGTTTGATGGCACCAAATTTAAATTTCAAAGATTCATCAATCAAGTACAATTGGTGATTGAACTTCAATTCCAAAATTATCCAACTCAAGGGTCACAAGTCAAGTTTATTAGAATACTATTTTTAAGCTCTATCTTATGATAGTTTTTATCCTTTCTTGAATGATGTGATCCAATATTAGATAATTTGGAGGCATTTTTAGCAAAGTTTTGATCTATGTATGTTAAATATGATACAATTTGTATTGCAACCAATATGATCTACATCTTGTGATAAGGAAATTGATTAGTGACATCATATGCTTTATAATTTCAACAAGTGTATTCAAAGTTAAGGTGCTCAAGTATCTCTAAGCTAGGGTCTTAAGCACTTGCTTGGAATTTTTAAGATATTAGACGATTAGCAATAAATTTAAAGTTAATTTTTTTTTGTGATGAAGCTTAAGAGGATTATCTACATTTTAAAGAAAATTTTATAAAAACTAAATCGTTGGATTAAGAGTTATTGAACTCTTAAATTTGTGAAGAAATAAATCTTTGCGGATGAATAAGGTTGTGAAAGATTTTGTGGCAATTTGAATGTTTTTGTATAAACCTACTTAATTACAAGATTTATGTCTTAAAAATAATAGATGTCTGTTTGGAACCTAAAAATCATAAAGTCTCTATCTTACTAGATTCAAGAGCCTCAGCATATTTTTTAGATAAAAGAATTTGTTAAAAGTCATAGAGTATCTTTAGTACAAAAAACTAAATCCATACATATAGAAATCATAGATGATTGTCCATTATCTTTTGGAGATTTTATTTATAAAATCTTTCCTATTAATGTAACAATAGATAGTCATAATAGTTGTGTAATCTTTAATATAATTAAATCTCCTTTTAATCCAATCATTTTAGATTTATCATGACTAAAAAAGTATAATCCTTGAATAGATTGGATTTTTTGTAGACTTAATTTTTTTCACAGTATTAATAAGAATCTTGTAAATCAAGTAATAAGCCATAAGCCTAGTATAGTAAAATCCATATTTGTAGGCGCAAAAGCTTTTATGAATGCAACAAAAGAAGGATCATCTTTTGCTATTTATACTACACCTATTTTTGATGATGGAAAGACTTCAAGTAATATTCGAAGCCAACATCAAGATTATCAAGACATTTTTAAGAAGAAGAATGTAGATATTCTTCTAGAGCATTGTCTATATGATTGTTCAATTGATCTCAAAGAGGGAACTCAGCCTCTGTTTGGACCAATCTATAATTTATTATAAAATAAATTGGCTAAATTCAAGAAATATATTAATGAGAACTTGGCCAAGAATTTCATATTCCATTCAAAATCTCCAATAAGAGTTCTTATCTTATTTGTAAAGAAAAAAGATGGGTCACTATGGATGTGTATAGATTATTGAGGACTCAATAAGATTACCATCAAGAATAGATATCTTCTACTTTTAATATTTGGACTTTTTGATCAACTAAATTATGCTAAGATTTATACAAAAATAGATCTAAGAAGAGCATACAACTTGGTATGCATCAAAAATAGTGATGAATAGAAGACTATTTTTTGAATAAGGTATGAATATTTTGAATATAATGTCATGTCTTCCAGACTTACAAATGTACCAATTGCTTTTCAACATTTTATGAATGATGTTTTTTGTGAGTTTCTTGATGATTTTATTGTCTGCTATTTAGATGACATTCTGATCTATTCTAAGAATATAGAAGAACATAAACTTCGTGTTTGTTATATGTTATAAAAACTTAGAGATGTAAGATTATATCCTAACATAGAAAAGTGGAATTTGTCAATCTATGATGTGGTATTGTCATAGATGGAAGCAGATGACAAATTCCACTTAGTAGTTTTTTATTCCAAGAAATTTTTAATAGCAGAGATCAGCTATGAAATCCATGATAAAGAATTTTTTACAATTATAGATTCTTTTTAAGAATGGCGTCACTATCTAAAAGGCACTTCTAGTCTAGTCATCGTATATATAAATCAAAAGAACCTCTAATATTTTATATCAACATGCATGTTGAATTATTGCAAAGCTCAATAGAGCATGTCTTTGTAAAGATTCAATTTTATTATCACTTATTGGCCAAGAAAACAACAAGGTTTGTTCGATGCCCTTTCTAGACATTGTTGTATTGTAATTACTTACAATATGTAAAATTTATTCAAAATGCATAATATGTCTATAGGTTTAGATATGTGTTAGAATAGTTAATAAAGTAAATTAAAGGAAGTTGGTGTAAGAAAATTTATTTTAGATTTTTACTTAGTTTGATTATGGCTTTTAAATTATATAGAATCTAAATATTTAGTATAAAGCCTTGAGAGGCAATTGGAGTCCAAAGAAGAATAATTAAACTACTAAGAGGCCTATTTAGAAGGATGAAGATAAAGTAAGGATGAATGAAGACAAAGGATGAAGTTCTTCATTCCTATTGATCAATGGTCATGCCCAATAGGCTTTGAGGAGGCTATCCACAATAAGAATAAGGGTTTTGGCAACTTTAAAGAGGGCATTTGAAAATCAAAGATTAGGATTAATTTTTTTTTTTTTTTTTTTTTTTTTTTTTTATTATAATTTTGGCATAAAAATCAAGGGATTTGAAATTTTTTTGAGAGAGAAGTAGGCGCTTAAAATCAAGGTGTACAAATTATATCTATTGTCACTCTTTTGAAGATTGGAGGAGTTATATGAGAGCTTTTGGAGATCAAAAGATGCATCTAGAGAGGGAATTTCAAGCTCTACACCTGATATGGAAGAATTATTATATTTAGAATTTTTAAAAAGGAGATATTTGGAGTCAAAGATAGCAAATCAAATTCCAAGGCAGTAAGTAGGCTGTTTTGTTGATAGTGATGGGATTTGCCATATCTTGAGTTTCTGGATGAATTTTTTTCTAAAACTCAAAAGGTGTATTATTATGCTAAAAAGCTATACATCAAAGTTTCATAGCATGTAGATTTTTAGATTGTAAGATATGAAGAATTTAATACATAGGTGTTTGTAAATAAGTATTTGAAGTTATTGCTAGGATTTTGACGATATCTAAAGATTGTTAATGAATCAATAGTTGAAATTTGTGTTATTAGTTGTGAAGAATACATCAGTACTTCATGTAAATTTTGAGTGGATTTGAATTGTTAGATTAAAAGTTATGAATTAATGAAGTTTGGAAAAAATTCCCTCCTTACGGAAGAATGAGGGTTTTAGAGCATTTGTTATGTTTTGAGTGGTTTGAGGAAATAAGGCTTATTTATTGGGTGTAATAGCCATATGAAAAAATCTTTTATATAAATTTGGAGGTTTTGTCATACTTGAATCTTGATTGAGTAACTAGTGGCAGCTAGAAGCCTAGCGCTTTTTTGAATCAAATTTTCTCTACTACGATAATTGTCGTATTATAATTATTTATAGTATGTAAAAATTAACTAAAATATATAATATATTCATATATTCTAATATATATTAGAATGATTAGAAAAATAAATTAAAAAGAATTGATGTAAGAAATTTTATTTTAGATTTTTATTGAGTTTGGTTATGGCATTCAAATTAAATAGGACCTAAATATTTAGTATAAAGCCTTGAGAGGTAATTGGGATCCAAAGAAGAAGAATTAAACTACTAAGAGGCCTATTTGAAAGGATGAAGATAAAGTGAGGATGAATGAAGACAAGGGATGAAGTTCTTCATTCCTATTGGTCAATAGCCGAGTCCAATAGGCTTTGAGGAGGCTGCCTGCAAGGAGAACAAGGATTTTGGAAATTTTAAGGAGAGAATTCAAAAATCAAAGACTAGGATTAGGAAGCTTGTTTTTTGGGCTACAATTTTGGTATAAAAATTAAGAGTTTGAAGTATTTATAAAAGAGAAGTAGGCGCTTGAAATTAAGATATACAAATAATATCTACTGTCACTCTTTTGAGGATTTAAGGAGCTATATGAAAGCTTTTGGAGATCGGAAGGTGCATCTAAAGAGGGGATTTCAAGTTCTACACTTAATAATGAAAGATTATTATATTTAGAATTCTAAAGAAGAAAATATTAGAAATCAAAGATAGCAGATTGAATTCCAAGGCAGTAAGTAGGGCATTTTGTTGATAGTTATGGGTTTTATTATATCTTAAGCTTCCGGATGAATTTTGTTCAAAAATTTTTAAGAAGATAAATCATTATGCTTAAAAGCTATATATCAAAGTTTCATAGTATTTTGACATTTAGTTTGTGAGATATGAAGAATTTAATACACAAGTGTTTGTAAATAAGGGTTTGAAGCTACTGTTAGGGATTTTGTGTTATCTAAAGATTGGTAATGAATCAATGGTTGAAATTTGTAGTGGTAGTTGTTAAAATTATATTAGTACTTTATAGAAATTTTGAATGGATTTGGATAGTTGAATTAAAAGTTATGGATTATTGAAGTTTGGAAAAAATTCCCTTCTTATAGGGAAATGAAGGTTTTAGAGTATTTGTTATGTTTTGAGTGGTTTGATGAAATAAGACTTGTATATTAGGTGTAATAGCTCCATAAATGAGACTTTATATAAATTTAGAGGTTTTATTATACTTGGATCTTGATTGAATAATTAATAGCAGCAAGAAGCCTAGTGCTTTCTTGAGGCAAATTCTCTCTATCACAACAACATTCTTATCTTATCAAAAGAAGGAGATTTAGCTTTTGATCAACAAAGAACAATCCTCTTGAAGCCAAAGCAATTTTATCTTGAAACAATGAAATCAACATTAACTATTGATTCAACTTTTGTCAAGTAAATCTAGTCAAGTATGTCTTTAGACCTTCTTCTTCATGAGATTAAGAATAGTTCATCTAAGTCTCATGATACTTTCAAGTTTGAATTCAAGAATAATCTACTCTATTTTAAAAGATGCCTATATATTCTAGAAGGTGCAACATAACTACGAGCTTTGGAAGATTGTCATTTCTCTACAATAGGATATTTTGGATATAATAAGACTTTGGAGCTAATATCAAGAGATTTTTGGTGGTCTCAAATATAAAAAGTTATTAAAGAGTTTGTACAATTGTGTGACATTTATTCAAGATCAAAAACTCTTTGTTATCAATCTTACAGACTTTTCCAACCATTATTTGTATTAGAACAATCTTGATCTTCTATTTCTATGGATTTTATAATGGATCTTATAAAGTCAAGTTTATATGACTCTATATTTGTGATTATAGATCATTTAACTAAGATGGCACATTTTGTACTATATACAAAATTTGTTACAGGTGAAGAAACAACTAAACTCTTCATTGATAATATCTATTACTATCATGGATTACTAAAGGATATTATATCAGATAGAAGAATGTAATTTATATCAAGATTTTGGAGGATTCTTTTTAAAATATTGAAGGTGGATAAAAAACTATCCTCTGCTTTCCACCTTCAAACTAATGGACAAACAGAATGAATAAATCAAGTTTTGGAGTAATATTTGAGATATACCATCAACTATTATCAAGATGATTGAACAATTTATTTTCCATTGGTAGAGTTTACTTATAATAATTTGGTACATTCTTCTACTCAATAAACTCTATTCTTTATAAATTATGATTATCATCCATGACTTGATATTTTTGACTTTTCAAAAATTAATAATCCTACAATAAAAAATTTGGCAAATTGGTTATTAGATCTACATATAACAATAAAGGCACAATTAAAGAAAGCTCAAGAACAACAAAAGATCAATGCAAATGTCTATTGCAAGGAACAACCTCAATTTTATATAAGCGATAAAGTATGATTACTTTGTCGTAATATCAAGACTATTCATCTTTGTGACAAGCTGGATTATCATAGGCTTGAACCTTTTTCAATTTGTGAACACATTAATCCAATTGCTTATTGATTATGCCTACTAAAATCTATGAAGATCTATCTTGTATTCTACATATCACTATTTGAGTCATACAAGATAGTCGATATATAAGGTAGAAGACAAATGCCACTACTTCCTATAGAAGTGGACAACAATAATAAATTTGAGGTAGAAGAGGTTTTAGATTCAAGGCAGTGCCAAAATTGACTGGAATATCTTATACATTGGCACAAATATGATATTAGTAAATGCACATAGGAGCCATTTAGGAATCTAGCAAATACATTAGTAAAAATCAATGCGTTTATTAATGACATTCATCAAAATCAAGATAAAGAATCAAGAAAATCTTTACTATAAAGCAAAATAGGTTCTATAGATGTTGCATTCTATCTTATATCATTGGTTGTTATTTCTTTAAATTTGTTCATGCTAAAAAAATAGAGGATCAACAATCAGCAAATTCAGCTCTAGAGCCATTATTTATTGACTTATTAGACTAGATATTACGACTATCACAACCTCCAAGATGACGGAATAGAGATGAAGACCCTCAAGAATGACATATTCTTTCTGAGATTGATGGTAAAATACAACATGTTTGATATCACAACCTTGGAAGAGACTCCTAATGTTTGGTGATACTTTTAGAAGTAAGAACTACTCTTGATGGTGTTCCAAATGTTTTTTTTGAAGGAAGTTATAAAGCCTCAACAATGATCAAATAATAGGGTGGTCCTCTTGTCCTAGTATGGAACACTATCAATGGTTGAAAGGACCTATCAACTACCTTTGAAGGCACCAAAGATCAAAGTATGTGACAAGCACAATTTGATGTATCTTGGACTTCTTCAATATATAATCATTGCTGTTGTAGTAAAGAGAATTTGTCTTAAAAAAGCACTCAGCTTCTGACTGCTACTAAATATTCAACCAAGATCCAAAATAATAAAATCCTCAAATTTATATAAAAGTTTTTTTCTTAGGGCTATTACACCCAATATATAAGTATTACTTCACAAAAACATTCAAAATATAACAAAATATTCTAAATCCTCATTCACCTGTAAGAAAGGAGGTTTTTTTAAACTTCAATAATCTATAACTCTTAATCTAATAGTTTAAATCCACTCAAAGTTTATATGAAGTATTGATGTGCTTTTAAAAACTAACACCACAAATTTCAACTATTGATTCTTTATTAATCTTTAGATATCACAAAATCCCTAACAATAGCTTTAAATCCTTATTTACAAACACCTATGTACTAAATTCTTCATATCTTATAAACTAAATGTTCAAATACTATAAAATTTTAATATATTGCTTCTAAGCACAATGATTCACCTTTTAAAAAAATTTTAGATGAAAATTAATTTGAAAGCTCAAGATATGGCAAAACCCATAACTATCAACAAAACGCCCTATTTACTGCCTTAGAATTTGATCTGCTATCTTTGATTTCCAATATCTCTTTTATTAGAATTATAAATGTAGCAATCCTTCCTTGTTAGGTATAGAGCTTAAAATCCCTTCTCTAGCTGCATCTTCCAATCTCCAAAATCTTTTATGTAATTCCTCAAATCTTTAAAAGGATGACAGTAGATACTATTTGTACACCTTAATTTCAAGTGCCTACTTCTCCCTCATAAATACTTCAAAGCTCTCAATTTTTATACCAAAATTGTAGTCCAAAAAACAAGCATTCTAATCCTAGTCTTTGATTTTTGAATGCCTTCCTTAAAAATGTCAAAACCCTTATTTTTTTCATGGACAGCCTCCTCAAAGCCTATTGGACATGGCCATTGACCAATAGGAATGAAGAACTTTACCCCTTGTCTTCATTCATCCTCAATTTGTCTTCATCCTTCCAAATAGGCCTCTTAGTAGTTTAATTCTTCTTCTTCTTTAGATCCCAATTGCCTCTCAAGGCTTTATATTAAATATTTAGGTCCTATATAATTTAAACTCCATAACCAAATTAAGTAAAAAAACCAAAATAAAGTTTTTTATACCAATTCTCTTAAATATTTTATTGACTATTCTAACACATATTAGAATCTATGAATATATTATATATTTTTATCAGATTTTACATACTATAAGAAGTTACAATATGACTTCATTCCATGTGGAATTCATCTTTAGAAGGGGGGATAATGTCACGGACATAAGATTTATTCTAGTAATTATTTAATTAATATAGATTCATAGAAGTAGATAAAAATAAGCTAATTTGATAATATCTTATAGAAAATTTTTTTAGAAGCTTCATAGATATGGAATCATCTTTATACATGTCTATAGGTGATTGGTAGGTTAGAAACTTGGCCAACAAGCTAGCCACATGTCGTATATATTGGTAGCTTGTGGAACAAGCTAAATATATGGCGCACATATAGGAAACTTTTCTTGTAAGTTTGACATGTATTTTACAAATTAGACTTGTGTTGGAGGTCCTATAGAATGCCACTATATAATTTTTAGATAGATAATATATATAGAGACAAGAGTGAAGTCTTTTTTACTCTTGTCAACTCTTTTCTTGCTTCTAGTCTAGTTCAAGAGTCTCTTGTATTTTCTAATCTTTGGCAATAGCCATTCTCATTTCTTCTTGAATATACATATTTTCTTGTTTCTATTTTGATATTTTTTTTTGACATAGTTTTCACCAATTTATGCATCTATTTTAGTAAGTGGCTTTGATAGAAGCTATTATAAAGAGGTATACTATAGGATAGTAGTATAAAATATTCATATAAAAAATATTATTATAATTATTTTTTTATGGATATTAAGTTTCAATCTTTATAGATCATGGATTCCTTCTCTATTTGAAAAGTAACTCTAATCTAGCAATATATTAGCATAGATGCAAACATCCTCTTTGATATTATATGTATGTCAAAAGTGATTTTTATTGTCAAAAGATGCATTAGGAACTATCAATGGTATAAACACTTTCATCCTAGTATGGAAGTTGTTAATTCATCAAAGAGGAATAATGTCCTAATTATTAAGCTTATGATCCTTCTTTTGAGAGACAATAATAAAAGGGTTCTTGTAAAGATTATCTTTGACTTTAATCTGAAGATATTGAAGATACAACATGTATTATCATATGTTGTATGTGATACTCGGCTTATCAAAATGATTAGTAATACAATCCCTATAGATATTATAAATAGTATTGAAAGTACAAATATAGAATTATCCTTTATTTTAAGTAAAAAGAAGCTAGACCTTGAATTGTTACGTGATATCATAATGAATGAGCCTAGACTATTTAGCTTATTTTCTCTCAAAAAAAAGAGTGTTCCAGTATCTATAAAGACTAAATATTCTATATATATCAACCTTGCAACAATAATATTTAAAAGAGAAAAAAGAAAGAACATCACAATATATAATATTAAAAAGCAAGAACATATAAATGTTGTTATAGATCAGGTCTTATTGTTACTTAATGTCTACAAAGAAATAAAAGATGAGTTTGCTAAATTATACAACATTATAGCTAAAAATAAAAAAGCTTCTAAGTACCATATATGAACATTTGCTCTCAAAGAAGAGATACTAGAAGTCTTTATAGTAGGATATACAAGAGAATGTTCTATTAAGCCAATAATAATTACAAAATTGGAAGAAAAAATACATAAATCAAAGAAAAGGCCTACTATGCAATACTTTAAAGATGGTTCCTATTCAAAAATATGCATATATGATGTGAGACTCTTTCTTGCACTTAAAATGAATAGATTATCAAATAAAGATGTATTTGAATTTCTTCTATGCTATCATATTATAGATCATTTAAAATAACCAAAGTTTGATTATTATAAGTATATTCACAACATACTCAATATCAATAAAAGTGATAAGAAGATAATGTGATTTAAGCCTCTATATCTTTTAGGAGAGGATATTATTGGTAGAGCTCCTAAAGAGCTTCAAGAGATCATGTACTCTAAAAACTTGATATGAGTGGGTGTTAAAAGAAACAAATCATCATCACTCTCTTGTTTGTCATTTCTCATCTGTAAAAAGTAATTGGTCTTTTTTCCTTAGATATGCCTTTAAAAACTATGATATTTGATAGAAGAGGAGATATTGTTTAATTTTAGAGACAATGAGGTGTTTTTAGACTCAACACTTTATTATAGAGTACTAAAGTATGTATTTTCAACAAACATATATGTGTTTGATGTATACAATGATAGTGATATAAGAATGTCTATATTGTATATAAAAGGGCCATATATTTGGAAGCATAAGTATGATAAATTTATTATTATTCTTTATTATTAACACATGCTTTTATATCCTTAATACGAGCTACTGATCGGCTAGTCGAATGATGCAATAAGACAATTTAAAGAACAGTTGACTGTTTGTAGCAATACAATCCAATCCAACAGATTCATAAAACAAAAGATAAGCATAGATAAAAAGAGTGTATTTGTATTAACTAAAAATAGGTAGATAGAATACTTTTAAAGATTATTAAATCTAAAAAGAGTGGCCATGAATGAGGTATCATATTTTGAGCTAGTACATGAATAAAGACTTAGAGCTTACTTTGTATATGACTTATGTCTTATCTGTAAGCAATGGATTAGTATCAAGCTTGTTAAGACAAGCGTAATATTTTTTCCTAAAGTAATGTAAGAGGAGTTTTATAATAGAGAAGAATTTGTGCATTATTATATACCTAGATATCCTCTTTTATTTAGTGATAGCATCTTACAAGTCACACTAAAGACATATGAGAGACTAAAGAGATATTATAATAACTTAGCAATATTATCATTAATGGTAACTGCAAAGGAATTTATCAAAATAAAAAACAATATGATAACAATTACTTAATGCTCAAAAGATGAAAATATAAGAATTTATGTTCTTAATTAACTTTTAGGAATTTGTAGCTTTAAAATCCGCTATTTGCTCATCTTCACACAATAATTCTATGTACTATGGAGATCTCTTGTATGATATATGAATAGAGAGCTAGAACCTATAATGAAAGCATTATAATATACAGATTTAGAAATCTTATAACAAGAAAATCTATTACAATTAGAATATATGACTTTTTTGTTCACAACTATGTGCCTAAATTTGACATGAAAAAACAAAGTGCAAGAGAGAATGAACAAGATATGTAAGTATATTGGTCATAAAAACATTGCCAAGATAGTATTTTGTAATAGAAGGCTACTTAGATCATATCTTGAAGGTGATAAGAGATTTATCAAATATTACTTCTATAAGAAAGCCACTTTAGAGTACTTCTTGAATCTAATAAAGAAAATGGGTATAAGAACATATAAGGATGATATAAAGACAGAAAAATATTCATCACTACTACAAGTATAAGCTACTTAAGATGGATAAGGGCATTGTGCGTGCTTGTTGATAATAGTATAAAGCTATGCTTTACAAACTTTGAATATATATATAACTGAAAGTTGATACAATCTTTAGACAATAGACATGTATCAAGACCATTATTCATGTGTATAGACATAGAGGTGTACTTTTCTAATAGTACTGCTATGTTAGATCCTTGTATAAAAAAAGATAAGGTTTTTATGATCTCTATAGTATCACGGAGATACCTCATGCTTGAGACGTCTAAGAAACATCTTCTATACATTAGAAAATAAAAGATAGAACTTGACAATACAAAACAACAACATTTATAAATAAAAGAGAGTTGATAGAACCATACTTCTTGCTTATTAAGTAGATAAATTTACATGTTGTAATAAGATATAATATATTCATGTTTGATTTTAAATACATTGATACAAGGCTATGAAGAAAGCTCATTAGTCTATTTTTTGCTTTTAGAGTTATTACCATGGATATTGAAAGGATAGTTATAAATTAGAGCAATATAGTATATGGCTTTAATGACTACATAGTCCTTGATTTGCTTGGATGCATTGTTATAGATATGTATCAATACGTTACAAAAGAATATAAGCTACAAAATTACAACCTTTTTTTGATCTTAAAAAAGTTTACAAAGAGCAACAAGGTAGACCTTCTATATAAAGAGGTGTTTAATCTATATGAAAAGGAAAATAAAAAATCAATGGAGACAATTAGAAAATATTGCATAGTCGATTCTATGTTGACTATTGTATTATTTGATAGTATGAATATATGGATTAGCATAATGGAAATATCAACTATTTTAAGAATAAGAATTTGAAATCTCTATACTAGAGGTCAACAAATAAGAGTAAAGTTCCAGTTGTATAAAAAATAAGACATAGGCCTTGTAGTATAAATAAAAAGTAAGATCAAGATATATCTTAGTCTTGCCAATATAAGTCTTGGAGCAATCCAAAGTGTTACCTTGTTTCTTTATATCAATCTAATTTTTTATTATTGTTAATCATCTAATTTTTTATTCTTGAAATCATTCTAATTTTATAATCTTTTCTTTGTCTCTTTGCTAATCTGCTATCTTGCATCTTTGATAGTTTGGTAAGACTATCTAAGTAATTAAATTTGAGCTTTCATCTCCTAATACAAAATATATTACTTCTCTTTTTGAAAATATTATTGCATTCCAGAAGAGTGCGAATTACTTCTTTTTGGACTCATATGCTTATTTTTTGTAGTTTGATCTTTTTTGGAAAGAATGAATTATTCCTTATTTAGGATATATCGCTATATTTTAGAGATTGGATTATCCTCTTCAAAATTAATATTGTTTAAAAACATTCCTTTTCAGTATAGAAAATACTACACTAACAACTTGTTGATTTTTTTTATCAATATAAAAGTAGATTAAATCATGGAAGGTGCATTTTCACAAATAGATAATAAAGTGATGATTTTTACAGATCTTTGAGCTCTTTTGAATATTGTACAAGAAGAAATGACATTCTTTTGTAATCCAAAAAAGAAACTATAAATGAAACAAGTATCTGAAAAAATCATGCAATAGATTCATAGTTTGCAATAAGAGATTATTCAATTGAAAGAAGCACGCGGTAGACAAGTTGTACACATTGTCGAATGGCGTGAACTTTCTATTTGGAAATACACTAGATATGTGGCTGTGAGGGATTTATTTGAAACTTGATGGCAAAAATCCAACAAGTGATTTGTCCTTAATAAAAAGGACAAATAATACAACAATCTTACAAATAAGAAGTTATATATATAAATCTTCTTATATTAAAGTAGATTCAAATTTCCACAAAAATCCTTCAAAACTTTATTTGCTTGTAAAGACTTATTTCTTACTGATCTTTAGAGTCCAATAATTCTTCATCTAATTATTCAATTTCTATAAAATTTTCTTCAAAGTATAGAAAATCCTTTTGAGTTTCATCACAAGAAAGAATCAACCATAAATTCACTTTTAATCATCTGATATCTTAAAAGCCCTAGCAAGTACTTAAAACCCTAACTCAGAGATACTTGAGCACTATTTTCCTTATCTCTCACAAATCCAAAATCATAATGCCACAAAATTTTTGCACATAGTCTTGCAATATAAATATATATATTTTTAAAAATTTTGAGCCAAAAATCTATCAAATTGCTTAAGATATAGCTCAAAATGTAACCACTAGTTAAGCGGTGTCACTTACTGCCCTTAGCTTACAAGTATTGATTTCAACTTCTAATATCTCCTTTACTTTATCTTGGATTCTATCAAGCTATGTACAAAAAGTATAGCCAAGAAAGTGCTCTTTTCAATTCTAGTCACCAATTGTCTATTGTTCTCTATATGCGCACGTCATGCTTAAAAGAGTGATAGTAGATAGAATTTTGACACCCTAACTTTGAGCACCTATAACTCTTTCATAAAAAGTCCAAATCATGCAAGATTTGTACCAAAACCATATCCAAAAATCCAAACTTCTTGACTTTAGCCTTTGATATTCGGCCCCCTTTGAAAAACAAACCCTAATCTCTAATAAATCCTTGGACAGCCTCCTTGAAGCCTATTGGGCATGATTTTTGGCCAATAGGAATAGAGCCTTCTATCATCCATCTCCATTCATTTACATAGATGGCCTAGCTACTCCCTATTATACTAAAAATCCCTTTCTAATCCTTTTGCTTATAAAATTTATATATGTGTTCTAGATATCAAATAAAAGAAGTAAATAAGATCTTAAGGATCACCAATGTCTAACAAAGGTGACTTGAGATATATAAAAGTTACTATCAATATAAAATCAACCTCAAAATTACTATCAAAAGAAGAAATAAGATTGTATAAATCTCAATAATATCCTTTTTAAATAGATTCTTTCTAAATTAACAATCTAATCATATCTTATAACCAATAAATCTCACTGTTATGGCTTTTATATAACTGTATAATAAATTGAACATTAAATATACATGTATAATTTTTTCATATGGTATCGAAACCACAATATGACAACGTAACTTCTCTAGAAGCTCCAAAGATTGTCATGAAGGAGTCAAAGGCTAATATTCTTGATAAATTTGATAGAACAAGATCCAACTTTTGAGAGTTTGTGCAACAAGTATAACTTTTAGCTACAATTTATGCCATGGAATTTTAATAACTTACTTGTAATCTTGATTAATCACAATGCCAAAAGTTAGAAGCTTAGAAGAATTCATATCTCAAGCTATTACTTATAACAATCACCTATTTGAGTTATGACAAGAGAGGTGATCAATTTTTAATAATACCTATTAAAGTATATTTACTATATCTTTAAGAATATTAGAGAAGCCATTAATATATATAGAATCTATATAAGTTGATGTAATTTAATTCAAGCGATTAACACCATATAAGTCCCATTAATGGATCTTAAATGGTGGATTGGTTAAATAGATAGTCTTAAGTCATTTAGTTATACAAATACTATGGTTAGAGAGTCTTTTTGATTATTTAAGTATTTATCAAAATTTAAAAGTACTTATAAATATAAAAGTCTTATTAGAAGAAAAGTTATAAAAATAGAGTCTTAATAAGTCTTGGAGGTAATTGTTTTAGTTGGTTTAATATTTTTATTTATTATTAAGTAATAAGAGTTAGTTATTGAGACCAATGTCTACATTGGCCTTCTATCTACATATACTATTCATTTTAAACCTATAAATATTACTTAGTAGGTAGAAGAAGCATGAGAAAGAAATCTCTTATCTTTTTAATTATTTTTCTAGAAAATAGGATTTTGAGTTGATTTTTATTGATATTATTATTACAAAAAATTTCCAAGGTAGAATAAAATAGTCTTAAATTGATATTATCATCTTAGAAATATTATAGAGACTTTTAGAATTTATTTAAAATTTATTTAGAATTTATTAAGAATTATTAGAGTAATTTTGAAGACTTTGATAAAAATAAATTTTATTACCTTGAAAATCATTATGAAGAAATCCAGCAAGATTTGAAGGCCATACAAGGTTCCTAGGCTAATAGGGTATTTTTAAATACTATGGTGAAGTAAAAAATATTAAATTATTATTAGTTCTACTAGTATAAAATAGGAGGACCAACAGCCAGTATAGTCCTTACAAGAAGGGAGTTGCACAAGTCCCATATGGATTGTGGCACCTTGGATGTAAGTAGGAGGATAAGACTAGGACCTCATAGCCTCTCTAAGACATCCATATATACTACTTGTGAGCCTTGGTGAGGTTTGAACTCATGATCTTTTAAACAAGTTATCTTTGAGATAAAAATTTTTCACTTAATTTTTTTGTTCTTTACCTTCTATCTTTGAATTATCATAAATTACTCAAAATAACTTAGATTTATAATTTTTTTACATCATTAGAAAGATAAAAAAAATTATCTATTTGAAAATATAATTTTTAATTTTTAATTTTATTTTTATTAGATATAAATCTAATAAACAAATTATGACTAGTTTTATAGAGTGTAATTGCTTAATTATACATATTTCACTTGTTTTGTGTTGTTCTTCTCTTACATTGTTGTTTATTCATAGTTATAGCTACAAGAAACTTAGTGGATTTTAAACCTTAGCTTTTCAATTTATTTGAAATTTTAGACAAAAACAAAGAAAGAAAATAATTAGGAGAAGCTTGGTGGATTCCAAACCTTAGTTCTTTCTTTTAATTGAAATTTTAGATACATTTAGGAAAGAGCATGGCGGGACTTACTATCCTATAAGTAACATCTTAATCATTCTATCACCTTGTAGTATAATTGAATATTGAAATATTTAATTATACGTACCAAGAATTTGTCTAATCTATCTCTTTTGTTAAGAGAACCTGGTTGATTTTGTAATAGGCACTTCAATTTTTAGATATTTTGTAAGAAAATGAAGTCAGATTAATGATCAACATGACTTCTTTTTGGTGTTGAATCTCTACTTGTGGAAATTGATGATCCCCATGAGGCATAGTTAATTGTTGTGGGTTGCCCTATAGGTTTTTTTTTATCTAATTCATCTGATTTTTGTGGTATCCACGTATTAAAATTTTTAAATTACTTGAACTATCTTTGGTCTTATTTTCCAATCTCTAAATTATAATTTAAGTCTAATTAACCAGTGACTTTGCTATATTAAGATTGGCATGAGATCTTAACATCATATTTAGTTGGACCTTATGCATCATTTGTGAGAAAAATTTAATTATTGGATAATACCACTAATTTGAGATCGGCATGAGATTTTATCTTGATATATAATTATACCACATGCCTCACAAATAAATAAGAAGAGAAAGGATTTTACGTTAATTCACAAAATAAAAATAAAAATAATTTAAAATCTATTTGTTTTATTTTGAACCACCTATTAGGTCTTTTATCATAAGGGAGTTATTTAAAAACCATACATTTAATTGTATGCCACCTAGAATTAAAACTAAGATAGTTCATTCTCTTATTGGCCTTATTTTGTGATATGGACGTGTTTTATAACCCAAAATACATATTCGGCTTATAGATTTAGAAATCCATATATTAGAAGAAATTTGTGACAAGATATCATAAGCTTCTATTGGGATGGAGTACGAAAGAAGATAGCCTTCAGAGTCTTAAGTATAGTCTTTACCAATTCCAACTCCAAGGGTTAGTATAGCCAATGAAGAAAATGACAACTTCCAAGTCAATACCCAAATTGATCCAATGATATTATCTAAGAATTCTAGGAACCTTTTAGAATATTTTAGAAGGTTCTAACAAATATGTCCTTGACAAATTTGGTAGTCTACATAGAAAGGTTTGTAGAATTATTTATGACCAATTTAATAATCAATCATGGTTATTATTTAATATGATTTCCAACAACCTTGATAGATTCTGCATATGCTTAGTATAGATCTCATATAGAGGGAGCATTCACCAAATGGAAACAACTCTTAGTAGCATTCTTTCATCAATATAGATCTATGATTGGCCAACAATAAGCCCTTTTAGTCTTGACAAATATTAAATAAGGTCCTTCAAAAGATATTATCTCTTATGTGAAGCAATTCTAAATAGTATGTACTCAATATATTGGTAATATGTTAAACAAGGATACCATAAGGCACTACTTTATCCAAGGTTTTGCCATGCCTTCTACAATTCATGATATCTTAAATAAGAGATCTAAAGATTTAGAAGGAGCCATTTAAGCTACTTTGGAAGTGGAGGTTATTGATAAGAAAAATGATCGAATGCTTAGAAGGGCAAAAGAATCAATATCCGCCTTTATACCTATGCAACATCGACTTATAGAATTCCATCAACCTCTAGCTTTAAGCTACTCACAACCTTCTACATTTCCTTTACCAATTAGCAATCCAACACCTTTAGCTATACAACCTCCACATGTTTAAGCTCAACCTAAAATCTTTTATGATAATAGATTGGAAGAATTTAAAAGTGAAGTATGGCAAGCCAATGAGGTGTTTAAAAATGAGATGATGAATACTATGAAAGCCATTAGTCAACAAATGTCTTGCCTTGTCAAAAATCAAATTCCAAGTATAGAGCCTAGATATCATGAATTGAGAATTCACACCTCTGCATTGCAATATACAAATTGTAGATAAGTGAACTATGTGATACAATTTTGTCCACAATTTCTACAACAATAATTTAGGAAAAAAAACTAATTCCAACTATATAAGTCTTTTCATCAATTGAAACAAGTAGGTTCTAATTTTCATTCAATTCAAAAAAATAATACGATACCTTATCCTACTTGTGGAAAGCCACATTGAGTAGGTCAATATTGGATTGAAAATAGAATTGTATGTTCTAATTGTAGAAGTTTTCATCTTATGGATTATTATAGAAGATCCAACAAAGTTATTCTCTCAATTTTTTTTTCAAGAGACTATAATAACCAAGTCAGAGGAAATATACAAGAAGTTAGATTTGCAGATCCTATTGTTACAAAATATGTATTATGATCCTTCGAGCAATGGTCAAAATCATCACCCTTCAATAATAGTTTAAACCAATCATGGGACATTGTAAGGATTTATAGCATATATCCAAAATCAAAACCAAAACCAACAGCCACAAACTTCTCAAGATACTAGATATACAGTAGCTCAACCTGATGTACCTTCTATATCAAATTTACCATCTCCTCAATCCCACTTAGTGCAACTAGACAACAAGGAGATCTTTAAGGACAATATATATTTATCTTCTTTGGTTGTAATTAGAAGTATGAATGCCAAAAAACCAATAGATTAAGCGCAACTTAAAGAAGATGAAGTATCTATAGATACTTCAGAAGAATCATCCAAATTTGTAGAATTGTCAAAAATTACTTAAGAAGTAGCTAAAAAATTACAAGACAAATAACTTTCTTCTGTAATTGGACCTAATGAGGAAGAATATCAATTATAGGCAAAGAAGGACCTTGGATTTCTAGCACCTTTTTGAAAGAATCAATAACTAATAGAACCTTCAATCCTATAGAACCTTACAATGTATGGCAAGATCTTTGTAGAACTAAAGCCAATATTTCTTTTAGACAATTGATTCAAATAGCACCAAATATAAAAAAAGACCTCAAGGAAGGAATAATATTATGAAGGAAAATTAATTATATAGAAGGAATAGCTCAAATTGAAGTTGATGATCTAAAAGAGAATATCATCTTAAAAAAAGAGAATGATAATAGAGAATATGGACCTATTGAGATAGATGTAAAAATTGTAGATAATATAATTTCTAAGGTCATAGTAGATGATGGAAGTAGCATGAATATTATGCTTGAATCCACTATGAACAAATTGAGATTAAAAATCACTCACAAGGTAGTTATGAAGGTCAGATGAGCTGATTAAAGATCTTCTCAACCTCTAGGTCAAATCCGTTGTCGTGTTCTAAATCAAAACATAGTGTGAAAAATATAAAAGAATGCATTAAAATAAAAAGATTAAGATTAGAAGAAAGGTTGATAGAAAATTAGTAGTAAGAAGATACAATGGAAATTTACCTTGAAAAGTGAAATTTCTTCAAGTTAGTAAAAAGGAAAAGGTTGAGGAAGTGGAAAAGACATGGGCTAAGAGGTCTTTTTGACCTAGAGGATAAAGAAGACCAGGAGGGAGATGACAAGGAAGGGTCGTGAAGAAGAAGAGTTTTTTTGGAGAGATAGGATTTCTTTTTGATAGGCAGTAGACGTTTTTGTGTGTAGCAAAAGCTTAGAGAGGATTTTAGGTACGAGTTTTTGTAGGTTTGTAGTAGACAAGATAAGAAACTCATAGAGACAATTCTCATGTCTTTTCATTAAGTATCAAGGGAGATATGAGTCGTGAAAGTTGCAGGTGTTTAAGACTAGGGCAGAGAGGGTTACTAAATTTCGGGCCTTGGTTCTTGGAAACCACTTAGACTTTAGTGGCGAAATTTGTTGGGTTTTTGTTTCTTATAGAGTTAACTACTTTGTATCAAAATCTCAAGTCAATATGACCTCTAAGCAAAGAGTTATGAGTGAAATTGTAACCGGTTTGAATGAAAAGAGAAATAGAGTGAAGGCAAGGTTGAGGGTTTGTATGGGCAGTGCATGTGTGTGGGTTTTTTTGGGTATAAAGAGATTTAGGAGACGAATTTGAGTGTGAAATTTGATAGACATGATCTATGTAAGTTAAGGAAGAGATGAGTGTAAGTTTGATACTCATTACTCTTATAAATAAAATGTTATGCTCTTTCAAAGTGACAGGGGTCTATCTCCAAATCAGTGAAGTTTGAGGGAGCATATCTTTGTGATCAAAGTAGTATTTTGAGTAAAATTTGTTGGGGTTTGTAGATATATGAGTCTATTAAGTTGTGTAAAAAACTGATTGCTATTGGAGTTATGTTTAAAGAATTATGAGGAAATTTGTAGTCGGATCTAGAGTTGGTAGAAGACAGAATTAAAGGAGAAGGGTAGAGTCTATAACTCTATTTTCAAGAGGAGTTTTGGAGCAAAAATTGGAGGATGTTTACAACATAAAGCAAGCAACAAGCCTACCAAATTTCAATACTTGGGATTTTGATAATGAGGAGCAATGAAGGTGTGAAGCAAAGGGGGTCCAGAATCAAAGGCAGCATGGAGGGGTTTCTTTGACAACATGGTTCTCTCCAACCACATGAGCTATAATCAAAAGGATTATGGGGTTTGCTTCCTTACTTCCTTAAGTACTTTGTGTTCAAATTTTGCTTCAATTGATATGATATCCTAGGATTTATGGGAAAATTTGAAGGCGGGTTTTTAAAGGCAGAATATGGCAAGATTAATAAAGTATGTTTTTATGTAAAATCTTCAGTTTTATGAACTTTATGAATCTCTTCTTGCACTTAAGAAACGAGAGGCACAAAAGACCCAGTGTTTCTTAGGGCTAAGACTCTCACCACGACACCGTGACCTCCGTATACAAGCAAAAGGTGTAGATTATGTGATATCATTTTATGTGATACAGTTATATAAAGAAGTGGATAGTTATCCTCTTTTGTTAACAAGAGGATGTTTGAGGTAATCTAAAGGAATAACAAATTGAGGGGCTTATAAGCCTTATTTTATTTTTAGACCTTTAGATAATTGTACAACAACCATAGTATCTAGTCACTTTAGACTCCAAGTCTTGATTCTATTAGAAAAAATACTAACATCTAAAGAAGCCAAGCAAAGTAATTGAATCCAATCTACTTCAATATTAATTATAGCACCAATAAAATATATTAGCCTTAGATTATATGAATATGAAGATGAAGGTAATTTTTCCAAATGGTTAAAAAAAAATCCTTACAAAGAAGAAGATATCTACATCTAATTTATAGATATAATTGATTGATTGGAGCTTAAAGATGATTGCCCTGATCTTACAACTTTGGTTGATGATATTTGTATGAATGAAGTCTTTAGCTTAGAAATCAATAAAATCCGAATTGAAGACATTGATGCTATTATAAAAGTAGACACTATCATGCCTCTTCCTTTATAATTTAGAAATTCATTCCAAGGCATTAAGATTGGATATAAAGTACCTACTTATCCACCAATGCCTAAAGATTGGTATCATAGACCTACTAATCTAATAGAATAAGATTGGATAAAAATTCTAATTAACTGTGATGAAAAAAAATTCATATATATCAAGTTTAGATCCCAAGTAGATGAGAAAGAATTAAAAAAATATAAACCCTTAGTAATGGAATATCATGATATATTTAATTGATCTTGTAAAGACTTAAAAGATATTCTTCCTAGCATTTGTCAATATACTATTCCATTTCTTCCAAATACCATATCTATTAGATAAAAACATAAAAGATTCAATCCTAAAATGCAACTTATTGTGAAGGCAGAGTTAGAAAGGCTTCTTCAAGCAAGATTTATAAAGCCTATAGAAATTACAGATTGATTGTCTTATATTATCTTAAGAAAGAAGAAGAGAGGAAATAATCTTAGGGTTTGCGTGGACTATCAAGATTTGAACAAGTATATTCAAAAAGATTATTTTTTATTACTTTTAATTACTTCTGTAATAGATGATATAGCAGGGTATGACTTATATAGTTTTATAGATGGCTACTCTGATTATAATCAAGTATCAATAGTTCCTGAAGATTGGTATAAGACTGCATTTATATTATCTTGAGAAATCTTCATATACGTTGTCGTAAAGGAAAGAGCCTTTTTTAAGAAATTGCTAGGATCTTGGCTATTTATTAACTGAAGAAAAAAAGTACTATTGATATTTCAATTTATATCCTTGTGATTTCCTTCAAAATATCTTATTTATCAACTCCTTTATTCTTTCAATGATTCTTTGGTCAAATCCTTTTATTGCCTTGAAGATTCTTTCAAAGATTCTTTATAAATTTCCAATTCAGATTCCTTATAAATTTCTAATTTAAACTCCCTGTGTACCTTGAAATCCCTCGTAGATTTCTAATTCAAACCCTCTTTTGACTCTGAAATTTTCTTATAAATTCCCTGTAAATTCTCAATTCAGACTCCTTATAACTCTTAATTCATACTCCTTGTAAAATTACCAATTCAAATTTCCTATAAATTTCCAATTCAAACTCCCTATATATCCTAAAATTCCCTCATAGATTTTCAATTCAAACTCTCTTTTGATCTTAAAATTCTCTCACAAATTCCCTGTAAATTTCTAATTCAGATTCCATGTAACTTCCAATTTTGATTCCTTATAAACTCCCAATTCAAATTCCTTGTAAATTTAGACTCCCTGTGTACCTTGAAATTCTCTTGTAGATTTTCAATTCAAACCTCCTTTTGATCCTGAAATTCTCTCATAAATTCCCTATAAATTTCCAATTCAAATTCCTTATAGATTCTCAATTCAGATTCCCTATAATTCTCAATTTAGACTCCCTAAAAAACTTCCAATTCAAATTCTCTATAAATTCCTAATTTAGATTCCTTTTGTATCCTGAAATTCCCTCGCAGATTTTCAATTCAAATTCCCTTTTAATCGTGAAGTTCTTTCACAGATTTTGTATAAATTCTCTTATAGATTTCCTTAGAGATTCCTTTGGAGCAAAATAAATCCCATTTAAGACCCAAACAAAAGATGAGAGAGGAAAAGTGTTTATTTTCAATCCTAAAAGGATTTAAATAGGCAGCTTAGGCAATCTAAATCTAAGTTTGTTTAGGATTTTTTAAATATTTCATGTCGGATTCACCAAGATGTCTATGGCATGAATTTTTATTTGAGAATATACTAGATATCTGACTATGGAGAATTCACTTGAAGATTACTGAAAAAATTCTAATAAGTGATTTATCCTTCATAAAAAAGACAAATAATACAAAAATATTACAAAAGAGAAGTTGTATAGATAAAATCCTCTTATATTCATATAGATTTGTACAAAAAGGGTTCAGATTTCTATAAAAATCTTTCAAAATTTTATTCACCCGCAAAGACTTATTTCTTGCTAAACTTTAGAGTTCAATAATTCTTGATTCAATCATTTAGTTTCTATAAAATTTACTTCAGAGTGTAGACAATCCTTTTAAATTTCACCACAAGAACGAATCAATCATAAATTCATTTTCAATCGTTTGATATCTCAAAACTCCTAGCAGATACTTAAAACCCTAATTCAGAGACACCCAAGCTCTATTTTCCTTATATCTCGCAAATCCAAAATTCTAATGCCACAAAATTTTTGCACATAGTCTTGTGATACAAATATATACTTTCTTGAAAGTTTTGAGCCAAAAATCTATCAAATTGCCTAAGATATAGTTCAAAATGTAACCACTAGTTAAGAAGAGTCACTTATTGCCCTTAGCCTACAAGCATAGACTTCAACTTCTAATATCTCCTTCACCCTAGTTTAGATTTTATCAAGCCATATGTGAAAAGTGTAGCCAAGAAAGTGTTCTTTTCAACCCTAGTCACCGATCGTCTATTGCTCTTTGTGCACGTGCGTTATGCTTAAAAGAGTGATAGTAGGTAGAATTTCAACTAGAGAAGTGTCCACCACAAGCACTTGAGTAACAAGCTTCTAACACAAGTAGTATTTTATCATAAGTAAGACAATGTCTTAAAATTCCATCGATCCCTCGACAATATAATTTCTTAGCTATAAGGGTAAAATGAGTACTATTTATACTAATCTTCCGTTATTTATTTTTTGATAAGGTATCGGATAATTGTTGAATATTCAAAAATTTGGCAATATGTTCATACCAAAAAACTTACACTACAAAAAGATGCAATTGAAGAGCTAGTAAAAGTAATGAAAGACTTATAAATAATTTTCAAGTGAATTCTCTAGAGCCAAGTATCTAGTGTATTCTTAGATAGAAATTCATGCCATACGACACCATAGTCTTTTAGAACTTGCTGTTGTCGTATTACGTTGTTGTGGTAGAAAGAATTTGCCTCAAAAAAGTGCAAAGCTTCTAGCTGCCACTAATTATTCAACCAAGATCCAAAATAAAAAAACCTCTTAAAATATATAAAAGACTTTTTCATAGGGCTATTACATCCAATACATAAGTCTTATTTCCTCAAAACATTCAAATATAATAAATATTCTGAAACCCTCATTCATTAGTAGAGATGGAATTTTTTTTAAACTTCAATAATCTATAATTTTTAATTCAACTATTCAAATCCACTTGAAATTTATATAAAGTATTAATATATTTTTAATAACTACTATCACAAATTTCAACCATTGATTCATTATCGTTCTTTAGATATCTCAAAAATCCTAACAGTAGCTTTAAACCCTTGTTTACCAATACCCGTGTACTAAATTCTTCATATCTCATAAATTAAAAGTTTAAATGCTATGAAACTTTGATATATAGCTTTTCAATATATTAATAGATCTTTTTCAAAATATTTAAACAAAATTTGTCCAAAAGCTCAAGATTTGGCAAAAACCATCACTATCAACAAAACAGCCTATTTACTGCTTTAGAATTCAATCTACTATCTTTAATTTTTAATATCTTCTTTTTTAGAATTCTAAATAAAGTAATTCTTCTATTTTAGATATAGATCTTGAAATCACCTCTCTAATTACACATTTGGATCTCCAAAAGCTCTCATACAACTCCAAAGAATGACAGTAGGTATAATTTGTACATTTTAATTTCAAGCGCCTACTCCTCCCTCATAAAAACTCCAAATCTCTTGATTCTTATACCAAAATTATAATACAAAAAATAATCTTTCTAATACTAGTCTTTGATTTTTTGAATGCTCTCTTTGAAGTCACTAAAATCCTTGTTCTTGTTGCATATAGCCTCCTCAAAGCCTATTAGGCATGACCATTGACCAATAAGAATGAGAGCTTCACCCCTTGCCTTCATTCATCCATTCTTTGCCTTCATCCTTTCAAACAAGCCTCTTAGTGGTTTAATTCTTCATCTTTGGCCCTCACTCTCTTCTCAAGGCTTTATACTAAACATTTAGGTTCTATATAATTTAATTGCCATAATTAAACTAAGTTAAAAAAACCAAAACAAAGTTTCTTATATCAACTCTTTTGAATATTTTATTAACCATTCTAGCACATATTAGAACTCATAAACAGATTATATATTTTAATTAGTTTTTATATACTATAAGGAATTATAATATAAAAATATATTATTTTCTTAGGAAATACACTGGGCAATTGGCTGTGGAGGGTGATGTTGTGATTTACAAATATATAAAAAATCTTAATAGGTTTCATCCATATAGAAAGAATATGATTTGAATTTTAATTTAAAAATACTTAAAGTCAAAATAAAGTGTTTAAAAATAATCTTCTTGATAACTTTAAGCATATATAAAATCCAATTGCTTTATTACCTTCACAATTAGGTAACTTAGATTTTTTCTTGTAAATCCTAATTATAGTCAATGAGCTTCAATAAGCTATAATTTTTAATTTAATCATCCACATGATGTGAAATTATGCATACAAATGCTACTATAAGTCTTTTACATGTTGAAAAATGTTTAGCCTATTTCAATTTACAAATTGTGGAAAATCATCCAAAAATTGCAATAATATTGCTCGGCAAAAAACTTGAAAATTGATGTAGTTGTTCAAGTAGTAATTTCTCCTTCTCCAACAATTAACTTCAGCTCAAAATTAATATTTAATTTGGCCTCTAAGTCTTCTAATATCATGCCAAATTTCACCTTGTTTCGACTAATAGATCTCTAGATACCACAAAAACTCTAAAGAATTATAAACTATTAATTTTTGGTACCTTCTTGTACTAAAGATTGAATACCTCCTAACTGCGCTATTAGATTATCACAAACTTTCATATAGCCTTAGTACATTCAATTATCCATGTACTATTAAACTTTCAACTATGGATGTTATACCAAATAGCAAAGAGTGCTAGTCCTAACTTTATTGCATAAACTCCAAATCACCAATATAAACCTTGATTTTAGACAATAATTGCTAAGTCCTCCCAAATCCTATTGTAAATCATCAAATTGATTCATTAGTTGTTTTAGGATAAAAAAATATATTTAGAATGCCAAAACTACAATTGTAAAGTAAAAATTTGTTTATATGATGCTAAATGAAGGAGAATAGTATTAGTAAGAAAGAAATAGGATCTTAATAAGTCTTAGAGGTAATTATCTTAGTTGATTTAGTATTTTTTTTAATTATAAAAATTAGTATTTAATTACTTAGACCAATATCTACATTGGCCTTCTACCTTTTTGTACCACTTATTAAATATATATAAATATTATTTAATAAGTAGAAGAAGTATGAAAAAAAAATCTCATATTTTTTTAATTATTTATATAGAAAATAGGATTTTTAGTTGATTTAAATTGATTTTATTATTATAAAAAATCATCAAGATAGAATAAAATAGTTGTAAATGGATATTATTATTTTAGACATATTATAGGAATTTTTAAAATTTATTTAGAATTTATTTATAATAATTTAGGAATTTTTAGAACACTTTTGAAGACTTTGGTAAAAATGAATTTTACCACCTTGGGAGCCATTATGAAGAATTGGAATAAGATTTGAAGGCCATACAAGGTTCCTAGGCTAATTAGATATTTTTAAATACCATGGTGATGTCAAAATTACAAAAGAATGAATTTTATTAGTAGAAAATAGGAGGACCAGCAACTAATATAGTCTTTGTAAGAAGGAAGGTGCACAAGTCCCATATGGGTTGTGGCACCTTGGATGTAAGTAGAAAGATAAGACTAAGGCCTCGTGGTCCTTCTAGGAGACCCACATACACTACTTGTGAGCCTTGGTGAGGTTCAAACTCATGATCTCTTAAGCAAGTTATCTTTGAGGTAAAAATTTTCCACTTAATTTTTCTATAATTTATCTTCTATCTTTGGATTATCATAATTTATTCCTATTAACTCAAATTTATATATTTTTTATACCATTGAAAAGATTAAAAAAATTTATATTTAAAAATTTTTATTTTTATTTTTATTTTTTATTAGATAAAAATATAGTAAATAAATTATGACATAGTTTTGAATTGGATACTTACTTAATATCTTTATTTCCCTTGTTTTGTGGTTGTAATTCTTGTTGTACTTGCTATTTGCTTCCTTCACTTCACACCACCAATTATAAGCAATTCTTAAGTGAGGCCATCTTATAACTTGGGTTGAGGGATAAAAATTTACCTTCATATCTATAAAAAATAAGTCTTATGCCTTTGGAGTGAGCTTGAAGCTAGTTTTCAAATTCTAGTCTCTAATCTCTAAATGACTTGATATCTTGCCCTTGGTGGTTGTTTTTGTAGCTAGAGGTCTGATTTCAACCGTGTTTTATAAATGGTCGACCCTCGGATATCAATCCAACATATTCTAAAGATTTTTAAGCTTGGCTCTATCTTCAACTTAACTCTAGTATCAATCATATCAATTATTTATTTCTTTTATCGTACTTTTATCAATTTATGGATTTTTAAAATCAATGAAAGAGTTTCTTTAAGCTAGAAGGAAAAATTAATAACTAACTTTTATCTATTAGCTATTTAAAAAAAAAAAAAAAAAAAAAAAAAAAAAAATCTAAGGATTTTTATTAAATCTTTTTTAAGTATTTTGAGTATTGAATGAAGATAATTGAATATTAAGTAAAAAATCATTCTTATTTATATTTTCACTACATAAATATATTACAACACAACACTATAGTCTTTTAGAATCTTCTCTAGTTTTTTAGAATCTTCCAAAATCTTTTAGAATCTTCTTTAATTTTTTAGAATCTATTTATAATATCAAATATATAAGGTACAAAGGCAATGGGAAGCAATAAAGATGAAGAAATTGAAATGCAATTGGTTGAAGATGTTTCATGAGTTAAATTCACAGATAAAGAAGATAATATTCAAGCTTCTAGTCATTATTATTAAAGTCTTTGGGCAAGAGCTATAATGGAAATTTTAGTAAAATTAGGAGAATTAGAAGAACCGATTGTAACACTAATTAATCATGGTTCTAAAATCAACTTGATATCAAAAGAGTTATATAAAAAAGAAAAATGGCCAATTGATACTGAATATGGATGGATGATAAGATCAGCAAACAATTCAAAGGAAGAATTGTATAGAACTTGTCCAAATATAAAGATGATGATAGGAGATGTCATTCATGAACAACATTTCTTTATATAAGATATATTTATATATCCAATTATATTGGGACAACCATTTATTACTATTACAAGAATGGAACCAAATGTTATGGATGATGGTTCAGCCTATACAAAAATAAGAAGTCAAGATGGAATAAAAGCAGTTCAATTTTTAATTGTTTGTATCGATTATGAAAGAAATTGTGATAAGTTGAGAGAATAGCCATTATCAAATGAGAAATTTGAAGACCTTGAGGGTTTTTACCGCACACCATTATAAAGCGAGATTGCATTGGGTTAGAGGAAGACATACTCCTACTAATTTTAATAAAGATGATATTACCTACTAGACTTATTGGATTAAAATAAGATAGTGTATTATCTTTTAAAACTATTGAAAGAATAAAAAGAATAGATAAACATTATGTTAAAAATATGGAAAAAACTTGAAAAAAAAAATCGAGGATTAATTAAAGATGAATTTATATAAGAAGCATTTGAAGAAGTAGGATTCACAGATATTATAGAAGAATTAAATTATTTATTGCAATAAGGATTTCAAGGAGGTAATAAAGTTATCAATGTATGTTCTAAAGAATTTTATGATAAAATTCAAAACTTTATGGAAAACTTAAATTGCCAAGAGGTACAAGTTGAAGCTAAGTATAAATCAGTGGCAAAAAAGGTTAAACCAGTGGCTTTGCTTCTACCATCAAATTGTGAAGAAAAGATGAGAGGAGCATCTACATAACCAAATTTGAGAGATCCTAGGAAGATAAGGCATGAATTTATGGATGCTACATTAAATGGATTAAAAGTTGGATGTGAAGGATTTTTGACAAAATGTGAAGAAAAATGCTTTAAAAATAAGCTTTCACGACATAGAAAGGCTTTTGCATTTGAAGCACATGAAATTAGATATGCTGATCTAAATATTGTAGCACCTATGGTTATTTTTACTATTCCTCATGAACCATGGAATTTATGACCAATTCTAGTATCAAGAGTACATTTATCTAAGTTAATAAACTTATTCAATGAAAAGATTGAAATGGAGAATATTACCTTGAAAGGATGATTTTAACAGAGAGGAGCTTTTAGCATTACGGATTCAACAATTGGAAAAAAAGGCCTGATTACATTAAAGTGGTAATAAGAAGGTTAAAAGAAACAAGGAAAAAGAATAAAAAAAGATTTGATAAAATACATCGACTACAGCCTAAGAAAATAAAAAAAAAGTGATTAGATATTAATCTATGATAATAGTTTGGACAACCAATATAATACATTACAAAAAAAATTTAAGCATTGATTTGGATCATATGTTATAATAGAAGTCTATGATAATGGAACATATTTGTTAGAAGAATTTGATAGAATATAATTGAAATCACCTATAATAGGCAAGCAAGTCAAGTTATTCAAACAAAGAGGAGTATGTATATATTTTGATGAAGAACAAAATCTATTAAAGACTATTGAAATGAGAGAGGAAGAGCAAATTGAAGATCAAGAATTTGACGAAGATGAAGAACGTCATACATTGATCTATTGAAAAACCATTAGCGCATATCAGAGGATGCAGAGATTCAGGGGGGATGGATGTTGTGTAGTAATATGACCATTAGGTGAAAGAAGAAAGGAGTAGTTATATTATGGAAAAGCTCAAATGAGAATATTTGAAAAAATTATCTTAGAAAAATAAATAATAGAGAAGGAGGTAGAAAATAAATCAAAAGATATTAATGTTAACTTTTATAGAAGTGACTTCTAATTGCTTGGTATAGCTATAAATAAGACAAAATAAAATAGATTAGAAAAATAAATAATATAAGCATCTTAAGAAAAGAGTTGAAAATAGGTTTTAAAAAAATTTATCACAAATTTCTAAGAGTTGATACTCAAAGAGGGCCAATTATGAACCTGGGTCAAAATCAAATCCCATAGCATAAAATAGCATGCCTATGGCAATTAAAGGACTTTTTGGCAGATCAAAGAATATGATTAGAAAACAAACTTAAGAGATTTTGGATAGGATTTGATTTGAAATGATTTAGATCAAAACTAACATTATAAGAGCTTTGTAAAGTTAGGGTTGTTTTGGGCGACTTTGGATTTTGTGAAATAAAATAAGATTTATGCTTTGGACAATTAAAAAAGTTTTATAATAGATCTTTAGCTAAAACTTTGTAAGTTAGTTGATATTATTGTTATCAATTTGTGCTGTAATTTTAAGCTTAATCTAATAATTTAATTGTAAATAATTGAGGTCTAAATAGGTTAAGGTCTCAAGAATTGGATTTTAAAGGTCAATTAGGATTTAATAGAATTTGAGCAATCTACTAATTGGATTTGAGTGAAATTTGTGTTTACAGATAGAAGACTTAATTTCATATATACATATAAAATTTGAAAGCAATTGAATGGTGAGAACAAGAGGTTTAAGCATTGGTATATTGATATCAAGATTAGAGAAGAAGGCTGGTCAACACCTAAGTAGATTTATAGGTTTTTCTTCTTTTTGGTAAATTCGATCTTCTTTAAACTTAATGTGTTTGTTGTCAACTTAGTTATTTAGGCATGCATAAGCTTTCAATCAGGATTAATGGTTTATTTGGTAGTAATTGAGATTCTAAAATTACTTTAAGAATTACTTAGAACTTAGTTAAGATTTGATTAGGATTTAGGATTTGGATTAAAGATTTAGTGTTTAATTAGGATTTTATTAAGATTTCATTAGGATTAGGATTTAGATTTAGGATTTAATATTTGATTAGGATTTTATTAGAATTTGATTAGGATTAAGATTTGATTTAGATTTTAATTTAGAATTTGACTAGGATTTGACTGAGGATTTAATCAAGGTTTAATTTAGGATTTGATCAAGGTTTGACTTAGAATTTGATCAAGGTTTGATTTAAGATTTGACCAAGGTTTGACTTAGGATTTGATTAAGGTTTGACTTAGGATTTGACCAAGGTTTGACTTAAGATTTGACCAAGATTTGATTAGGATTTTAAGATTTTTATTTTTAATATTTTCTAAAATTATTACTTTATATATTATTTTTTTTATTAATTAATATATGATTCATTTATTCTTCTTTTGTAATTTTTTTATGATTAGGTCAAAGCTTGATTAATATTGCTAAGGTTTAATAGAAGTTATTTAAGATTCTATTAGAATAATTAGGATCTTGGTTTTGTGTATTTTTTTTTTTATCTTCCATAGCCAAGTACCCGGAGCATTCTCAAATAAGACTTCATGTATTACGACACCGTACAAGATATTATGACTATTACAACCTTCAAGATGATGGAATAGAGATGAAGACCTTCAAGAATGATATGTTCTTCTTCGGATTGATGGCAAAATATAACGTATTTGATATCATGACCTTGGAAGAGACTGTCGATGTTTGGTGATACTTTTAGAGGTAGGAACTACTCTTGATGGTGTTCCAAATGTTTTTTTTGAAGGATGTTATGAAGGCCTCAACATTGATCAAATAACAGGGTGGTCCTCTTGCCCTGATATGGGACACTATCAATGGCTAAAAGGACCTATCAACTACCTTCAAAGAGAACAAAGATCAAAGTATGTGGCAAGCTCAATTCGACGTATATTGGACTTTTTCAACATGTAATCACTACTCCTTATGGAACTCATCTCTAGAAAGGGAGATAATATCATAGACATAAGATTTATTCCAATAATTATCTAATCAATATAGATTGATAAAAGTAGATAAAATAAGTTAATTTGATAATATCTTATAGAAAAGCTTTTTAGAAGCTTTATAAATATAGAATCATCTTTATACATGCTTATAGGTGATTGGTAGGTTAAAAACTTGGCCAACAATCTAGCCATGTATCGCACATGTTGGTAGCTTGTGGAACAAGCTAAGTACATGGCGCACATATAGAAAACTTATCTTACAAGTTTGACATGTGTCTTGCAAATTAGACATGTGTTGGAGGTCCTATAGAATGCCACCAAGTAATTCTTAAATAAATAGTATATATAGAGAGAAAATTGAAGCCTTCTTCACTCTTGTCAACTCTTTTCTTGTTTATAGTCTAATTCAAGAGTCTCATGTATTTTCTAGTCTTTGGTAATAGTCATTCCAGTTTCTTCTTGAATATATATACTTTTTTATTTCTATCTTGTTGTCTTTTTTTGACATAATTTTTACTAATTAATACATGTATTTTAGTTTGTATCTTTGACAAGAGGTGATTTCAATACCTTCTAATATGCTCATGCCTTATCAAAAAAAAGAGGTAATCCACTCTTAATCAAGACTTTGATATTGTAACTGCACTCTTGTCAATCTGTCAAGGGCATGAACTAAAACAGATGCATAAGTTAGTAAAAACTATGTCAAAGGAAGATAAAAGAAAAGAATAGGAAAGGAGTTATAGTGATTCAAGGAGTTGAGCTGACTCTCTGCGTTACATCTAAAGTTTGATCCTTCAAAAAGCTTTTTGTAGAATGGGTAGGAATTTTAGGATTTATAATACATAGTTTGTAGGATTAAGAATAGGCAGGAAGCCGATGAATGGCCAGTTTAGAAGGCAAAATGGATGAGGAAGTTAGAAAAAGTAGTTATCATTGGTTGTGTAGCAGTTAAACATAGATTGGGATGAATATAAATTGATTTGGAATGTAGGAGTCGGGACCAGACTGTGATAGTCTTGAGTCGAGGTAAGCTTGGTGCTACCTCTCTCTTTTCTTTTGTTAGGCTCTAGTAGAGGATCCGGATTCTATTCCGAAAAGTTATACCATGTCAATAATAAAGTATAATAATAAAACAAGAAATTTTATATATGTGGATGAGTAAGAAATTATAATTGTTTGATGTATGAGTTCTTTGTGGAGAATTGGAGGTTGAAGACCGGATATGTCAATAAAGTTTAATTGTGGATGAGATTGTCATGCCGTATTGACTGTGAAAGTTGAGCAGTGGAGAATATTAGAGAAATGATTTGTTTTGAGAGACGTTCTAGGTGAGGAATTATTTCCAATAGTTGGAGAGAGAAGCGGGTGTATGCAGTCTATGGAAATGGTGCAACATTGCTGATTGTTGTTATGAGTTTAGAAGAAGACAGAAGATTACAGTAGGAGAATTGGTGGAAGATTGTGTTACAAAGTTTATCTTTAATTGCGGAATAGCAGAACCAATAGAGTGGACAGTATTTTAAAAAAAACGTGTACGTGTGCATTGGACTCTAATATTCAGAAGGTGGTTAGTTGTGTGATCTTAACAGTCTAACTCAATGCGGATAGTCTCTCCCTGTGTTTGAATCCCCCTTTATAGATTTACTCTGGATAGTATTGATAGAGTAAGTGAGACAAATGAGAACAATAGCTTTTGTACAATTCCTTGTATCCTCAAAAGAGTAATAGTAGGTATGATTTGTATATCTTAAATTCAAGCACCTATTCTTTTTTAAAAAAAAAATTAAATCCCTTGATTTTTATAGTAAAATTATAATATAAAAAATTAGTTTTTTAATCCTAGCCTTTGATTTTTGAATGTCCTCTTTAAAGTTATCAAAATCCTTATTTTTATTGTATACAGTTTGCTCAAAGCCTATATGATATGACCATCAACCAATAGAAATAAAGATCTTCACTTCTTGCCTTTATTTATCCATATCTTTTTTTCTTCCTTCCAAATAAGTCTCTTAGTAGTTAAAATTTACATCTTTGAGCTATAATCTCTTTTCAAGGCTTCATACTAAATATTTAGGTCCTATGTAATTTAAATGCCATAATCAAAATAAGTAAAAAAATCAAAATAATATTTCTTACACCAATTACTTTTTATTTAATCTACTAACCATTCTAACATACATCTAAATTTATAAACATATTATATATATTATTTGATTTTTATATAATATAAACTATTATAGTACAATATATTATCAATTCATTAAAAGTGAATGATGATAAAATAGAGAGCAATAACTATTCAATCTTTTATTGGACTAGAGCTACTATAGAGGCACAAGTAAAGTTGGAAGATTTTAAGAATCCAATCTTAGCCTTAATTAATCATGGACTAGAAATCAACATTATGTCCAAGTGGTGTTGTAAGGCATGAATTTCTATTTAGAAATACAATAGATACCTGGCTATGGAGGATTTATTTGAAACATATTAGCAAGAGTCTAATAAGTGATTTGTCTTTAATAGAAAGGACAAATAATACAATGATATTACAAAAGAAAAATTATATTGGTAAATCCTTTTATATTTAAGTAGATTTGTACAAAAAGGCTCAAATTACTATAAAATCCTTCACTACCTTATTCACCCGCAAGGACTTATTTCTTCTAAAACTTTAGAATTCAATAACTCTTGATCTAGCAATTCAATTTCTATAAAATTTTCTTCAAAGTATACATAATTTTCTTAAGCTTCACCACAAAAAAGAATAAATTATAAATTCATTGCCAATTGTCTAATATCTTAAAAATCCTAATAAGTGCTTAAAATCCTAGCTCAAAGATACCTGAGCATTATTTCCTTCATATCTCACAAACCCAAAATCCTAATGCTAAAATTTTTGCACATAGTCTTGTGACATAAATATATATACTTCTAAAAATTTTGAGCCAAAAATTTATTAAATTGCCTAAGATATAGCTCAAAATACAACCACTAGTTAAGCATGGTTATTTACTGCCCTTAGCTTATAAGCACTAACTTTAACTCCCAATATCTCCTTTATTTTAGCTTGGATTTCATCAAGCTATTTAAAAAATGTGTAGCTAAGAAAGTACTCTTTCTAATCCCAGTTGCCAATCTTCTATTGTTTTGGGTACGCGCAAGTTATGCTCAAAAGAATGACAATAGATACAATTTCAACACCTTAACTTTTAGCGCCTATATCTTCTTCATAAAAAATCCAAATTATATTAAATTTGCACCAAAACTATATCCAAAAATCTAAACTTGCTGATCCTAGCCTTTGATGTTTGACTTCTCTCAAAAAACAAACCCTAATCCCTAATAAGTCCTTGAGCAGCCTCTTTGAAGCCTATTGGACATGATTTTTAGCAAATAGGAATAGAGACTTCTATCATCCATCTCCATTTATCCACAAAAATGGCCAAACTACCTCCTTTCACACTAAAAATCCCTTTCTAATTTTTTGTCTTATAAGATTCACATACTATGTATTCTAAATATTAAATAAAAGAAATAAATAAGATCTTAAGGACCACCAATGTCTAACAAAGGTGACTTAAGATATATAAAAGTTGTTATCAATATAAAATCAACTTCAAAAGTCACTATTAAAAAAAAAGATTATATAAACCTCAATAATAATCTTTTTAAATAGATTCTTTCTAAATTAGTAACCTAACTACATCTTGTAACCAATAAAAGCCACTAATATGGCTTTCATTTAGCTATGTAATAAATTATATATTAAATATATATATATAATATTTTCATATGGTAACCAAACCACAACATAACATTGGATATATGAGAAGAACAAGTAGCTAATTAAAATCAACTATAGTTGGATAATTAGAACTACAGATAATGAATAAGGTGATTTATATAGAACTTGTCTAGCTATAAAGACCAAGATTAGAAATGTGGAAGTAGAACAAAACTTCTTTGTATAATTTTTTATTATATATTTGATAATACTTGGTCAATCTTATATTATAATTGCTAGGATCGAAACTAAAATCTTAGATGATAGTTCACATTATGCTAGAATTTATAGTTGTGATAGAAAGAAAGCTGTGTAATTTTTTACTGTGAAACCTATTTATGAAAGATATAGAGAGCAGTTAAGAAGAATGCCTTTGGAATTAGGTAACAACTTTGTAAATTTTTAGAGAGCATCTTTAGAGGATGGAGACACATGGATGCAAATGAATCATCTACAAATTTGAATATAAATAATATAAATTTTAGATTTTTAAATTTGACTAGTGATAGATTTTTAAGTATTCAAAGGACTAAAAGATTTGGATTTTATAAATAGTAGAAGGATAAAGAAACAAAAAAAAAAAAACTTAAAAAGAGTGGATTTAATTTCAAATGATGAAGTTATAATAGGAAAAATAAAAGAAGTAGGTTTAAAAAATGATTTGGTATAAGCTTTGGAGAACTTAGTTATAAGCATGGATAAAGATGTTCTACTAGAGATACACTCAAGAAAGCTTTATAAGGAGCTAGAAAAGATTGTGGTAAAAAGTGGATTTACTACTAGTTATAGGTTAAAATCTGAGACCATGGTATAAACCAAATATAAGATTATAGCAAAGAAAATAAAACATATAGCTATCTAATTACCACTTGATATTATAGAGTATATCAAGCAAGTAGTTAAAGAACCAAATTTGAGAGAGAACCACAAAATTGAGCATGAGTTTATTCAAGAATCATTGATTTAATTAAATATAGAAGAGGGTGGTTTCTTGACATCAATGAAGAAAAATATATTTCATAAAATGCTTATCACATATGGTAAGGATTTTCCTTGATTTTTGATGAGATTAAGTGTATAAATCCTAATATTGTAGCATCTATGGTAATCTTTACTATGCCACATATTCCATGGGATTTAAAGCCTATACTTATGCCCAGAGCTTTGCTTCCAAAATTGATAGAATTATTAAAAGAAAAGGTGAAGATGGATGTTTTAGAACCTTCAATTGCTCCCAACTCTAATAGATGTTTCACAATACCTAAGAAATCAAAGACATTGAAGTTCATTCAAGATATACAACCAACAAATAGAGTGACTATTTGAAACATGAAATCAGGTTGTATAGTGGATGAAGTAGCTAAGCAATTTGTAGGTTATGCCATTTATTCTATTGAAGACTTATATTCTGAATATAATCAATTTCAATTGCCTAAAGAGAATAGAAAATTGACCACCATAAAGATTTTTTTGAATTTAATGAAGATGTATATTTTATTTGAAGGTGCAACCAACTCAATGGCTCATATTCAAAATGCTATGAATCAAATATTAAAAGAATTTATACTTAAGAAGACCATCCTATTTCTAAAAAATATACCTATAAAAAGAGACAAAAAAGAAGACAAAGATGAGACTATGGAAGTTGAAGGTTGCAAAAATTTTATAAAGAGATACATTGAAGATATGACTTAAATATTAGAAAGATTTGAATTTGTTAATTTGACATTATCTTTAGAAAAATCAAGCTTTGGAATTGGTGAGATTTTAGTAGTAGAACAAATGTATAACAAGTTTAGTAGAAAATCAAATCCAAAAAAGATTGATGATATATCTAAAATAAAGGCTTATATAAGTGTTACAGAAGTTAGAAGATTTTTAGAAGTATGTATATTCTATCACATTTGAATAATTCACTTTATCCATATTTTAGAGCCATTACATAAATTATTGAAGAGGGATTAAAGATTTATCCAAGAAAAAAAATAAAAAATAATTATAGAAAATTTGAAGAAGATATTGAATTTACTATCTATATTTAGATATATGGATTATCAATGTAAAAGATTAATGATTATAATAGTGGATACAAGTTCTATAGCAATTGGGTACATTATTAAATAAGATGATGCGGAAGGGAAGAAATTTGTAACAAGGTTTGGGGCCAAGGTTCTTACAAAAAAACAAAGGGCTTATCCACAAGTTAAAAGAGAATTTTAGGGAGTATCCATCGCTCTAAAGATTGAAAAGAATTATTTGATTGGAGCTAATGTGATTTTAAAGATAGACTATTTGCCTTTATTTGGAATGATAATTAATTATATTATTCCAAATATTGTTGTGTTGAGATGAATAGCCTATATAAAAACTTTAAATATTATTTTAATATATATTATTAATAAAGATAATTTAGTGGTTGAAATATTATCTAGAGCTGGGTATACCTTTGAAAAAGAGATGATGGTATATGATAAGAATGAAGATTAAGAAAAGAAGAGCTATAAATTTATTTATTATTAGTGGAATGGATTTTGGTAAAGAGGTTCAAAATTTCTATAAAGGTTTGTATGAAGACAAACTGAAGGATATTAAAATTTATTTGAATATAGTGACAAAGCAAGAAGATTGCATGGATAAAATCTTCAAAGACATTAAATATTGATCTTATGATTATTTACTTAAAGATGGATTGCTATGGAAGAGGCCAAAAAGAGGTGAAAAAATCCCATTGAAAGTAATAGGAGATCTTGAGACTAAGAACAAGATTTTGAAGGAATTTCATGATATAGTTTGGACAATGTACAAAGAAATTTGGGCCACATATACCAAGATCAAAGAAAGGTATTGGTAGAAGGACTTATATAAGGATGTAAAAGATTTTGTAAGCTTATGCGCAGAATATTAGCTATAATTTAAGATTAGATATAGAAATAGATTATATCCCACTTGTCCACCTTGAATATATTTTCAATAGATGATTGATTTGATAGCTATACTATTAAAACTTTGGGGCATGAAATATTTGATTTTGATAAAAGAAGAACTATTAAATTATATTAAAGAGATGATATTGAGAACCAAGACTATAGAAGCAATATGTAGTTTATATTAAAAAATATCTTTAACAGATATGGAAGTATTGGAAGGATGAGAGCTGATAGAGGAGAATTTGATGCTATTGAAGCAAGAAAATTCTTCAGTAGGTATAGAATTCAACTAAAGTTGACTACTTCTTATCATCTTGAAGCCAATAAAAAAAGTAAGAGGGGCCACCTTCTTATTATTTATGTATTGGTCAAAGCATATAAAGATAAATCAATTCAATAGCCTAAATTATTTTTATTTGCTTTATAAATTAATAAGACTATTCATAGAATTACGACTAATTATATGCCTATAGAATTGATATTAGGACAAAAATCCATGATCATATCTAAGAAAATCCATCCTACATGGATGTTTTTATTTTAAAAAGATGATATTGATAAAAAATAAAAAAAGATTATTAGAATTTCAAATTAAGCAATAAAAAAGATTATATGAAGACCTACAGATTGCATTTAAAAGATTAAATGAAACAAGATTGAGAAAAAAAAAAGGTTTAATAGGACTCAAAGGTTAAGGCCCAGGCCTACAAAAGTTAGAAATTAGATTCTAATTTATGATAGTAGCTTAGAACATCAACATAATATTGAAAAGAAATTTATAAAAAAATAGTTTGGAGCTATCATAAGAATCCCAATAGCCGGAAAGAGGATTAAGGCTTTCAAGAGAAGAGATAGAAGCTTCAAGACAAAAGACCTTAAAGGAATTTTATCTCAATACTTGAATCAAGAACATGAAGTAAAAAAACTTATGAGTAATTCAAAGCACTCTCAAGAAAATGAAGAGAAGTAACATGTAGCACATATCAAAAGATTTTTAAGTTTGGAGAGAATGGATATTGTATTATAATTACTTATATTATATAAAAATCAAATAGAACATATAAATCTAGATGTATATTAGAATGGTTGAAAAAAAAAAAAAAAAAAAAAAAAAATTGATATAAGAAAAATTATTTTGATTTTATTTATATTGATTATAGCATTTAAATTATATAGGACCTAAATATTTAGTATAAAGCCTTGATAGGAAATTGAGGCTCAAAGATAAAAAATTAAACTAATAAGAGACTTATTTCAAGGGATAAAAGCCAAGTATGGACGGATGAAGGCAAGAAGTGAAGATCTTTATCTCTATTGGTTGATTTCTATGTCTAATAGACTTTCAATAAGCTATCTATGACAATAATAAGGATTTTGGTGACTTTGGAAGGGACATTCAAAAATCAGAGGCTAGAATTAGACATCTTAACTTTTGTACTATAATTTAGATAAAAAAATTAGAAAATTTGGAATATTTATGATGAAGTAGTAGGCGCTTGAAATTAAAGTGTATAAATTGTATCTACTGTCACTTTATTCAAAATAAAAGAAGTTAGAGGAAAGCTTTTGGAAATCACAAAGTAGCCTTAAGAAAATTGGTTTGAAAAGCTATATTTTGTATAAAGAAAGTAATATATTTATATTTCAAATAAAAAAAAAGAAAATAGTCAAAGCTAATGCATTGAATTTTGGATATGTAAATAAATTTATTTTGTGAAGGATACAATTTGACCTATATTTTATATGTTTTGACAAATATTTTTTAACAAATATTTAAAGTGAATATTATATTATTGAAAAAATATAAAAAAAAATCATATTATTTGGATACTAGGTTTGAAAAATATGGCAACTTCTATGCATAGGTATTTGCAAATAATATTTTCTAGTACTTGCTAGTAAATGAGAAATATCTAGATATTTATAAAAAATCATCAATTAATTATTTTTATATAAGAAGTTAAAGATATAAGCTAACTTACAAAGAAGTTTGAGATTATTTCAATAGTTAGATCAAAAGATATTGGATATTGAATTTTAATAAAAAAAAATTCTTTAAAAAAAAATGGTTTTAAGATTTTAGGTGCATTCTTAGAAATTTTTAAACATCTAAGACTTAAAGGATTGATGTAATTTTTCTCTAAAGAAGCAAGTTTTATAAAAAAAATTATATTTTATAAATTCTTACCTTATTTAAGTAATTAATTGCAATCAGAGGCCTAGAGTTTTTTTATAGCAAATTCTTTCTATCATGACAATGCATTATCTAAGAAATAAGCGGATGCCCTTAAATCTAATAAGATGATTGCTTCAAGATTTGTCAAAGACAATAACTGGATGAAATCAAATAAACAAATGAGACCTCTCTCAAAGAAATAAATATAAAGAAATATATGTATTAAAAAGAAACTGGAATGGCTAATGCCAAAAGACAAGAAAACTAGAGACTCTTGAACTAGACTGGAAACAAGAAAGGAGTTGACAAGAGTGAAGAAGGCTTCACTCTTGTCTCTATTTATACTATCTACCTAAGAGCTAAGTGGCGACGTTCTATAGGACCTCCAACACATATCCAATTTACAAGACACGTGTCCAAGTTGCAAGACACGTGTCCAAGTTGCAAGACACGTGTCGAACTTGCAAGGCAAGTTTCCTATATGTTCGCCATGTATTTAGCTTGGTCTTCAAGCTACCAACATGTGCGACATGTGGCTAACTTATTGACTAAGTTTCTAATCCAAAAGTCTACTATGGACACTTATAAAGTCAAAGCAGCGTCTATGAAGTTTCTAGGAAGTTTTTCTAAAGATATTATGGAATTAACCTGCTTTTACCTTCTTTTATCTAGTTCTATCTGATCATATAGGTAACTATATATATGTCCGTGATAAGCTTTTAAGGGCCAATACAAAAAAGAATTATATAACAACATGTAGAAAGAAAAGAACTTATATAATTTTGCAATGTTGAATTGTCTAGTTACACTGTCCCTACTGTTGCTGAACATTTTTGTTTTCTTCAACAATTGTATTACTAATGTAGATGATGTATTGATTTTGTTTCTTTAGATAATTATCAACCTTATAGCCTTTCTTGCCATAATACAAGTATAGACCTCCTTCCATCTAGCACTTTTTTTCTTGTAGATTATGAGGTTAAAAATACACTACATCAAATTATATATCTTTTACTTCTAAATACAAATTAAGATTACTTGCCAATGTAGTAGGAGTGTGTTGGATTGTATATTATCTTTCTAAAGCCCATAAAAGTTAATCTTAATAATATAAAAATAATCAATTATTATATTTTATGACTTGGCTAATGGCTTCATTGAATAATTGTGGTTCCAGAAGCAATAATAATAAATCTTTTATATTATCTTTTAATCCTTAATAGAATTGATTTATCAAGGTTTCTTCATCTCAATTAATGTCATATGTTAGTTGTTTAAAATTGGATACATAGATTGATGTAAAGCATGCCTCTTGTTACAATGCTTGAATTCTGGTTATTGTCCAAGAAGCCTTGTCATGTTATCTAAATGCTTCCACAAATGCTTCCATAAAAGCTTCAAAGTTATTTAAAATTAGTGATTTCTTCTCAAATAAAAGAACAAACCATAATAATGTTTGCCTTGTAAGTAAAGTGCTAATTAATCCAATTTGTAATTTTTTTATTAAATAAATATCAAGTTGTAGAACTGTTATCAATTGAATTTGATTGACAAACTCTCGGAACTTTGAACATGTACCATCATATATCTTTGAAAGTCTAACTCGAAGCTCTTAACATTATTGAATTAGTAGATTTTCTTAGCATAGCATAGGTAGTAATACATCCTCAAGTATAAAAGTTGGAGGTGGATGTAATTTAGATTATGATTTGCATTGTTATGAAATTTTTTAATAATTCCTTCAATCTCCACAATTCTAATAGATAAAGTAATAAGAGCGCTTATGATGACATCTAACTTGGACTGAAAAGATTTGGTAATACTAATATTTTGATCTCCAACCATTCTAAGAAAAAAAAAAAAATGAATTTATGAGAAGACAATATCAATTTAGTAGAGGATAATCCGCAACTACTAAAATGCCTTAAGACTTCTAAGAAGAGGACTAATCCACTTTGTCACAAGAGGGATAAAGCTTTAATATTGTAATGAAAGAAATCTTAATTTACAAGAAGATAATTTGTAATCTCTAAAGTGCTAGTATACCTTCAAGAAGAGGAATAATCTACTCTCTAACAAGAAGAATTCAACTCTAATATTTAAAATAAGGGCAATCTTAACAAATTGTCAAAGATATGAGAATACAGAATAAGAGACTTGAATTAGAAAGAGATTTCAAAAAGAAATCAACAATGATTTGAATTATTTAAATCGATACACAAAAAATATCAAAAAAGATAAGCTAAAAACTTTAAGAAATATGTTATGAAGAATGAAGAACTCTTTAGCCTTAATTCCAATATATATCCCTATGATTTTCCATTTTACTTACTCTACCAATATTACCTAGAATAAACTTACAAAAAGAGATTTGAACATGAGGAAAGACTAAACGCATCATATATATTGTTAGGATCATACAATTAATTTCTTCTGAATATCAAAGTCTAATGAATACACAAATGCTCTAAAACAACACTATCCTCTTTATTTGTTCTGCTACTCCGTTGCTAAGAAGATACTTTATAATACTATCTTCTATAATTCTCCTATTGTCATCTCCTCTCTTCTTCTAATTTTATAATAATAATTAATAATATTACACTGTCTAAATAGACTGTATATAATTACTTCACATTTCAATCACTAGAAATAATGTCTCACTAAGAATCCATTTTGAAATGTAACATCTTTCCAATATTCTCACAATCAAAGTACATCGATATGTTCCATCTTCGGCTGCCAATTTGCCACAACAAACTCAATCATTAAACAATTATGATTTCTTATTCATCCATATATATTAAATTTTTTGTTCTATTATTATACTTCATAGTTGACATGGTATGATCAATTGAAATGTAATCTGGATTCTCCACTACAGTCTAATACAAAAATGAACACCTCACTTCTCATATCCCAAGAAATATGAGATATTCCTTCCATGTCTCTACGTAGGATCTATCACTGTATTCTCATTAATATTGATTTATGAATTATCCTATAATCTAAAATCAAAAATATATTTAATCAAATAAATAATTATATTTTCTTTTCTTTTTATAAAATAAAAAAATAACTATTTATACCTACTCTTATGATAAATTCTCTTTCTTATTATTTGATCTTAGTAAAACTATATTTTTCTTAACTATCTAAGGTGGCTTAATTGCCTTGTTTAATTAAGCACATGTTAAACACAAGGGCAGCTAACTGCCTTTTTGTTCACACTAACTATTTTAAGTTCTTCCTTTCTACCTTTTTACACTAGTTCATCGTCTTCTTGTTTTTTTAATTTCTTCATACATCCAATCTTTCTCTTTTTCCTTGGACTTCATTTACACTAGGTCTTATTTATCATTCTTTAATTTATTTAATAATGATAACAATATTAAGAATTTAACTTGTAATCTAAGGTTAACATTACCCCTTCTCCCAAAATTAATCGGTTCCACCCGATTATCCCTTTATTAAAAGAATATTTTATATTATAATAGATTTTGTTGAATTCAGAAAATTTATTATTAATATATATATATTTTAATTATTTACTTTTATTAATTTATTTTATATATTAATTTATTTATTAATTAATATATTTTATTTTATTTTAATTCTATTATTATTATTATTATTATTATATTTTTTATATTTTAAATTTTAATTTATTTTAATAATTTTAATTTTAATTATATTTATTATTTATATATATTTTATTTTTATTTTTTATTACGGCACTTTTGTCCGTAATGGTTTTGTTGACGAGTATAGCGGTTGTTGTTGTCAATCATATCAGATGCGGTGCTATTTGTGAATCATGATTGTTGACCTGGGTCGCATCCGAAACGCAGTTTGCGTGTGGCTTGCTCGCTGCTATTAATCGACTAGATTGCCGTTTGGCTTGGCGCATAAATGTGGATCGACGCAGTAGTTGTTTTTGGCTTGGCGGGCGGATTTGGATCGACACGGTAGTCGTTGACTTGGCGCGCAGATCTGGATCGACACAGTAGTCGTTGGATTGGCACGCGGATGTGGATCGACGCGGTCTTGATTGGCGAATTATATAAGCCACCTCATTTTGCATTGTGCATCAAGTTGTTGTGAGTGTGGACTTGAAATGTTTATCGAGTTCGGTTTGGAGGTGTAGATTGTCATAATTGTTTCTTTGTATCTTGGCTCCGTGATGTTACTGGTCTGGGTGGTGACGGTGGCGGAGTAGTGTAGTCATCAATTTTATAATTGGAGTGAGCAAAATGTTGCCAGACTGAGCATTGATCTGTCATTTTGGTCACGAGCCTTCCAGTTGAGTTAAGGCCATCGTTGATGGTCAAATATCCAGAATAATGCTAAAACGCATCAACCGGTTCAAGAGCAGCTGGATGCCATGATGGACCAACACACCCCGAGTATAAATTCTATCTTGTCGACAAAAGAACAGTCTTTGCATATAATTCAGTGGTGGTGTCTCGTAGTTTTTGTATCCGTGACGCTTGATCTTAATTATTGTTGTTTGCCGTACCATACTTCCGGGTGGTTCGCAGTTTGTTAATTCTATATATTTGATGTCATCCAAGTATGTCGTACAGGATCTGTTTGTTATCTAATCTGACTTTCAACGCAAATATTAAGACAAGGATCTCCGGTTAGAGTGCGATTGCCGCGGCTGGTGGCAATGCCGCCTTGCAGGGCTGGAAGCCAGTCTGTCGTGGCTAGTGGCAGTGCCGCTTTGCTGGACTGGACGCCAGCCAGCTCGATGAATATCTCGCTATTCTATTCCAAGTCATTTTCCTGTGTTTTTTGTACTCCCTCTATGCCGCGGTAATACAATATATGTACTGTAAGTGTGGCCGACCTTGGTTGTACCCTAGACAACTTACTACGGAAGTAATCTTCCAATGTGGTCGCGAATATGATATCAAGCTGTGGTAGTTTTATTTTATTTTATTTTTTTGGAACAATTTTGTTGTTTTTAGTTGTTTCAAAAAAAAAATCTTTAAATCTATATTTGTTTGTGTTTTTTATTTATTATTTTTTTTAATATCAGATTAGTTTTTATATCTTAATTTGATATTTGTAAAACATGAATAAATTTTTGGTTCTTCTGATTTATAATACGATTTAATCTTATTTATGTTTACTCTTATATGTATGTCATCTGGTAGTAGTAGATGTACTATTCTATTTGAATATAGAGTTTACTACATACAGGCCCATCCAGTTGTATTGAAATTTTCTTTTTCTTTTTGATGTTGTTTTTAACTACAAAACTAATTGGCCTTCTGTATACTTGTTAATAGAAATATCTTGTCTTGGTAGAAATATATCTGTCCAAATCTGGTATTTTTCCAAATTCGGTTCAATAGGAGCTTGTTAGTTAAGACAATTCTTCAAAAATTTCATGTGGTGTGCATGGTCATGTTGAGACTTCCTTTATAGTTGAGCTCAAACAATATTTTTTTTAGCCTTTGCTCTTCTTAAGTCCATTTGTTTAACCTGATATAAACGGTTGTCCATAACAGTTTGCATATGCCTAACTATAGTAGATTTTTTCATCTTTTCTAAATATTTTATAAGTAATAAGGGTTTAATTTCAAAAACTAAAGAAAAAGATGTATTTTGTAGTTACTTTATATGCTCTACGATATGCCTATAATACAGGATAAAGTTTAGTGTCCCAATTTGTTTGATTTGTATTGACTATTTTGGTTAATATTGCCTTAAGAATTTTGTTAGTTTATTCTCCTTGTCCATTTCCTTGTGGATAATAAGTTGTAGATTTTTGATGAATTATCATAAATTTTGTAGTTAGTAATTCTATTGTTTCATTGATAAAATGTGTTTCTTGGTCACTAATTAATTCTATTGGACATTTGTAACGAGTTATAACTTCTTTATATAAAAATTGGGCAGTAGATTTGGTAGTATTATCTTTTAACGCTCGAGCTTCCATCCATTTAGTCATATAATTTGTTGCTGTGATGATATATCTATTTTTTGTGAAATTGGCTATTAGATCAATAAGTCCTATAAAATCTATTCTCCATCGTTGAAATATTTCCAAAGGTAAAATTGAATGTAAAGGATTTTTTCATTTATTCGGTTTGATTGTTATTTGTTGATATATATTACATTATTTATAATAAATGTAAATATCTTTTCTTAGTGTTTGCCACCAGAATAAAGGTGTAAGAACTTTGTGTAAAGTTATTATAGCAGAAAAGTGTCCTCTTGCAAGTCCTTCATAAGCTTCAGCTATAATTGCTTTAATAATGGGATCTCCTAAACACACGTTTAATTCCATCCGAACAAGTTTTAATTAGTCTTTTTGTTTCATCAAGAAGTAAAATTGGCTTCTAATTGCTACTTGTCTTTTAATATTGATCAAAGTAGTAATAATAAGTCTACTATTTTTAAAAAAATCAATTAATGGTACTCGCCAATCAAAAAATAATTTTGGTTCTTGAACAAATGTGGAATCAACTTGTACCATAAACAAGTTTGTGTTTGGAAGATGATCTTCTATTCCAATTGGTACTTCCTTTGAAGATATTTTTGATAAGTAATCTGCCATAATATATTGTCGTCCTGGTTTGTATACAATTTTAATCTCATATTTTTGAAGTAATAACATCCATCTCGCTATTCTTCCTGAGATAATTGGTCTGTTGATGAGGTATAATAGTGCTTGATGATCTACATAGAAAATGAAGTGATTTGCTAATAAGTAATGTCTAAACTTTTGTATTGAGTATACCATTACTAATGCTTCTCTTTTTGTGAAACTATAGTTTTTCTTTGCTTGATTAAGTAATCGGCTAGCATAATAAATAGGTGAATCTAAATTGCCAGTAATGTTTTGAGCTAACACACTTCCTATTGCATTATTGGAAGCATCATAATATACATGGAAAGACTTGTTCCATTGTGGTGTAATCAATATTGGTGTATTTGTTAATTTTTCTTTTAGTAAGTCAAATGCTTGTTGACATTCTTTTGTCCAATGATACTTGACAATAGGTTTGATCAGGTTTGATAATGGTTGAGAAATATTTGCAAAATTTTGTACGAATCTTCTTTGATAATTAGTAGAATCTATAAATTCATGTATTTCTTTGAGATTCTTTGGAGGTGGTAAAGTAACTATAGCTTGAATCTTTGTTGGATCTACTAATAATCCTTCTTTACAGACAATATGTTCTAAGAGAGCATCTAAAGTTATTGCAAAAGTATATTTTTTCAAGTTGAGATTGATTCTATATTTTTTACACTTTTGGAGATATTTTCTCAAATGTTCCAAGTATTGAATATTCATTCCATATACAGTGAAGTCATCAATAAAAACTTGTATAAAGTCATTCAAGTATTTTGTAAACATGTACATAACTACTCTGTGAAAGGTTGTAGGTACATTTTTTAATCCAAATGGCATTACTCGATATACAAATGGTCCCCATTCAGTGATAAAATAGGTTTTGAGTTGATCTTGTACAGCCATTGGAATTTGGTTATATCCACTAAATCCATCTAATATTAAATATAGTTTATGACTAGCTATTATTTCAAAAATAGCATCTATGAATGATAATAGAAAAGAGTCAATTTTTATTACTCCATTTAATTTTTTGTAGTCAATACATACTCGTAATTTGCCATTCTTTTTAGATACAATTACTATTAGTGACAACCACTCGGTTTGATCTACAAGAAAGATGAATCCCATCTTAAGTAATTTCTCAATCTCTTCGTTGACTTTGGCAACATATGCTGGATTCATTCGATATCTTGCTTATTTAATTGGTCATGCATTTGGTTCTAATTTGATTTGATGTTCACAAATATGTGCTGGTACATCTTTTAAGTCTTTATAATTCCATACAAAAGTATCTTTGTATTCTTGTAGTAAGTTTATTAGGTTTTGCTTGAATTCCTCATTGGTTTGTTTTCTAATTTTAACTTTCTTTGGTTGATTGTCAGAACCTAAATTTACGAGGTCATTTTGTTCCTGTTCATTGATAGTCCATCTAGTAATGGATGTTTCTATTTTGGAAAGACATCATTGATAGAAAAAATTATTAGAGCTCTGGATTGAGCAGTTGGAAAGGTTACCTAAGGACCTACACATTGCATTTGAAAGGTTAAAAGAGGCAAGATTAAAAAATAAAGAAAGGTTTGATAAGACTTATAGATTAAGGCCTAGGCCTATAGAAGTTAGAGATTGGATTCTAGTTTATGATAGCAGTTTAGAACATCAACATAGTACTGAGAAAAAATTTACAAAAAAATGGTTTGATGCATATGTGGTAGTCACGGTCCATGATAATACCACATATTCTTTACGTGAGCTAGATGGAGCTATCATTAGAATCCTAATAGCTGGAAAGAGGGTCAAGACTTTCAAGAGAAGAGATGAAAAATTCACAATAGAAGACCTTGAAGAAATTTCACCTCAACACTTGGAGGAAGGACATGAAATAGAAGAACCTATGAGTGATTCAAACCACTTACAAGAAGATGAATAGAGGTAATATGTGGCACATACTAGAGGATGTACAGGTTAAGAAGGGCTGTATGTCGTACTATAATTGCTTACAATATATAAAATCCATTCAAAATATATAATATATTTATAAATTTAAATATGTGTTAGAATGATTATTAAAGTAAATTAAAAGAGGTTGGTGTACAAAAATTTATTTTAGATTTTTACTTAGTTTGATTATGGCTTTTAAATTATATAGAACCTAAATATTTAATATAAAGCCTTGAGAGGCAATTGGGATCCAAAGAAGAAGAATTAAACTACTAAGAGGCCTATTTGGAAGGATGAAGACAAAGTGACGATGAATGAAGACAAGGAATGAAGTTCTTCATTCCTATTGGTCAATAGTCATATCCAATAGACTTTGAGGAAGTTGCTTGCAACAAGAATAAGGATTTCGGCAACTTTAAGGAGGCCATTAGAAAATCAAAGATAAGGATTAGAAAGTTTGTTTTTTGGGCTACAATTTTGGTATAAAAATTGAGAGATTTGGAGTTTTTATGAAGAAAAAGTAGGCGCTTAAAATTAAGGTGTGCAATTTGTACCTACTGTCACACTTTTGAAGATTGGAGGCATTATATGGAAGCTTTAGGAAATCAAGAGGTGTGATTGAAGAGGAGGTTTTAAGATCTAAATCTCATGAGGAAGAATTACTATATTTGGAGTTTTGAAGAAGGAGTTATTGGGAGTCAAAGACAGCAGATTGAATTCCGAGGCAATAAGTAGGCCGTTTTGTTCATAGTGATGGGTTTTGCCATATCTTGAGTTTTTGGATGAATTTTTGTCCAAAAATTTCCACAAAGGTGAATCTTTGTGCTAAAAAGATGTATATCAAAGTTTCATAGCATTTGGACATTGGATTTGTGAGATATGAAGAATTTAATACAGAGGTGTTTATGAACAAGGATTTGAAACTACGATATCTAAAGATCGATAATTAATCAACAGTTGAAACTTGTTATGCTAGTTGTTAAGAGCATATTAATACTTCATGTAAAATTTTAGTACATTTGAATGGTTATATTAAGAATTATAGATTGATGAAGTTTGGAAAAAATTCCCCTCCTATGGATGAATGAGGGTTTAGAATATTTTGGTATAGTTTGAGTGTTTTTGTGAAATAAAACTTATATATTGGATGTAATAGCCCTAAAATAAAGATTTTTATATAAATTTGAAGATTTTATTATTTTGGATCTTAGTTGAGTATTTAGTTATAGCTAGAAGCCTAGCACTTTTTTGAGGCATATTCTCTCTACCATGACACCGGAGTCCATGAAGATCCATCTTATATTCTACATGCCACTACTTGAGCCATACAAGACAATGGATATACAAGAAAAAAGATAAATGCTACTGCCTCCTATAGAAATGAACAACGATTAAGAATTCGAGCTTGAAGAGATTTTAGATTCAAGGCGGTGCCAAAATCGACTGGAATATCTTGTGCATTGGCGCCGATACGATATTAGTAAACGCACATGGGAGCCATGCAAGAATCTAGCAAATACATGAATAAAAATCAATGCATTTCATCGACGACATCTATTAAAACCAAGATAAAGAATCAAGAAAATCTTTGCTATAAAGCAAAGCAGGTTCCATAGAGGTTTCATCCTATCTTGTATCATTGTTTGTTATTTTCTTAGATTTATTTGTGCTAAAGAGATAGAGGATCAACAACTAGCGAATTTAGCTCAAGAGCCATCATTTGCTGATTTATCGGACGAGATATTATGACTATCACAACCTTCAAGATGACAAAATAGAAATGAAGATCCTCAAGAACGACATGTCCTTCCTCGGATTGATGGCGAAATACAACGTGTTTGGTATCACGACCTTGGAAGAGACTCCCGATGTTTGGTGATATTTTTAGAAGTAAGAACTACTCTTGATGGTATTCCAAATATTTTTTTTGAAGGATGTTATGAAGGCCTCAACAATGATTAAATAATAGGGTGGTCCTCTCGCCCTGGTATGAGACATTATCAATGGCTGAAAGGACCTATCAACTACCTTCAAAGGAAACAAAGATCAGAGTATGTGGCAAGCAAAATTTGCCGTATCTTAGACTTTTTCAACATGTAATCACCACTCTTTGTGGAACTCATCCCTAGAAGATGGGATAATGTCAAAAATATAAGATTTATTCTAATAATTATCTAATTAATATAGACCAATAGAAGTAGGTAAAATAAGTTGATTTGATAATATCTGATAGAATAGCTTCTTAGAAGCTTCATAGATGCGGAATCACCTTTATACATATCTTGTCAACTCCTTTCTTGCTTCTAGTCCAGATTCAAGAGTCTATAATTTTCTTCTCTTGTAACAATAGCCATTCTAGTTTCTTTAATATACATACTTCCTTACTTCTATTTTATTACTCTTCTTAGTAGAAGTTTCATATATTTATTTGCTTTCATCGAATTCTTGTCCTTGACAAGTGATGAAAAATATTTTGTTATCAAATGGCCTTGTCTCTTACAATTACTACACCAAATATTGAGTTGCATATTAGTCCGTGTATATCTCTTTTCCTTATCTTTTGTTAGATTAACAACCAATTCGTTCATCTTCTTTGTCAATATTAACAATAAAGCCTCATTCGAATCCTTTGATATTAGTTCATTAGATAACTCCTTCGTAGGTACTAGGTTTTGATATGAGAAGTATGAGAAATACGGAATTGCAATTGTTGGTAGTATTGCCTATAACGAGAGAGTATTAACTACTTCCTATAGATTAACACTAAAATTTGTATTGTAATCAATCATTCTTAGATAACTCTCGACTATTTCATTCCAGATTGGTATTTGATAAACTTTTTGAGATAAAATCATTGTGGCTCCAATGGTTAAGAATTTGTCATAATGACATTCTTTCCATACCTTAGCTTGATGAAGTGAAGAAGTAATAGTGACCAATTGAGCCTTCTTCACTAATATTTTCAATTCTAGTGGATATAGTCCATTAAACAATATAGACAAAATAAACAACTCTAGCATTTGATTATTTGGCCATTTACAAAGGATATCTGCTACTTGGCCACAATATGACTGCATTGCTTTTCTTAGTACCATTTTACTATTCATTAATCTTCCTTTGAGACGTTCTTTAAATCCAATTGGTCAAAAATGGATTAAAAATATATTTTTCAATGCCTCCCAATTAGAAAATTGATCCACAAGTTAGCGATTATATCATTCAAACATTGTGTCTTTTAAGGTCGTTGGCAGCCATCTCAACCAAATATCTTTAATCTACCATTATTTGCTATACATGCAATCATGAATTGAAACAAGTGTTGATCTGGGTCTGCTCCTAGTAAACCTCTAAAGGTAGGTTATAGAGCTACGCTAGTTGTGCAATCATCCACTGTCATGGACAAACTTTAGGCCATTACTAAAAAAATTTGTAATCTTTTAGAACCTTCTATAGCTTTTTAGAATCTTCTAGAATCTTCTAAAACCTTCTAGAATCCTCTTCAACCTTCCAAGACCTCTCGTAGGCTTTTTAAAGTCTTCCAAAATCTTCCTCAAGCCTCTAAAATATTCTAAGATATTTTTAGAAGGTCCAATAGGACATAAGGCTCCATAGTATAAATAAGAGGCAAGACTAAGGAACACCTTAGTCTTGCTAACACAAGTCTTGAAGCAATCCAAAGTATTGCCTTGTTCTTGATATTAATCCAGCTTCTTATTCTTGATCTAGTTCTTATTCCTGTCCATCTTGTTCTCTGTTTTTGAAATTATTGTAGTTCTGATTTCTTCTCTTTGATTCTTGGCTATCTTGCTATCTTGCATCTTTGACAGTTTGGTAAGACTTGACTTACATAATCATATCAGAGCTTAGATCTCTTGATAGAGAGTGGATTATCCCTCTTCAAGATACTATTGCGTTCTAGAGGAGTGCGGACTACTCCCTTCGAGGCTGATATGCTTATTTGTTGTAGTTGATTTTTCTTTGGAAAGAGTGGATTATCCCTTTCTTAAGTTATATTACTACATTTTAGACATTGCGGATTACCCTCTTCTAAACTAATTATCTAAAAATATTCTTTTTAGTATAAAAAATACTAACAGCTTATCAATTTTTTTCTTTTTAAGATGGAAATAGATAAGGTTAATAGAGGTGCATCTTCACAAACAAAGAATAGAGTGGCAACACTTCTAGATCTTTGAGCCTTGTTGGATACGATATAAGAAGAAATGACATTCTTTCACAATCCAAAAAAAGATTTGCAAATCAAGCAAGTATCTGAAAAAACTAAGTGAGAGATTCATAACTTGCAACAAGAGATTGTTTGATTAAGAGAGACAAGCGGTAGACAAGCTATGCACACAACTTCTCTAAAAGTTCCAAGGATTGTCATAAAAGAGCCAAAAGTTAATATGCTTGATAAGTTTGATGGAACAAGATCCAACTTTCAAGGGTTTGTACAACAAGTACGACTTTATTTATGACTATATCCATCTCGTTATCTAGATGGATTCACTCAAGTCGCTTTTGTGGACAATATTTTATCAGGAAGTGCTTGATCATGATTTGTGCCACTATTGGAAAAGAATTTTTCAATCCTATACAACTTAGAAGCTTTTATGCAAAGATTTACTATTGCATTTGGAGACAGTGATCAAAAGAGGGTGGCAGAGAAGAAGATCCAAAATCTACAACAAGAACAACGTTCAATTACAATTTATGCCACAAAATTTCAACAATTTATTTGTGACCTTGATTGAAATGATAAGGCTTTTATGACTCGATTTCATTATGGCCAAAAAGATGATGTAAAGAATTTATTAATCTTGATGCCAAAAATTGAAAGCTTAGAGGAACTCATACCTCAATCTATTACTTGTGACAATTGCCTATTTGAACTATGACAAGAAAGGCGATCAATTTTCAACAATACCTATCAAAATACGATTGCTATATCTTCAAGAATATTGGAAAAGCTATCAACATATCTTGAACCTATGCAGATTGATGCGACTCATTCAAGCCATTAACACTAGCGGAAAAGACTAGACGTTGGCAAGAAAATTTATGCCTATATTGTGGAAGATCCAATGACAAGGCAGCAAATTGTCCAAATAAGTCTAGAGAATTCAAGGCATGAGATATAATATCTGAATTAGAAAGGTCAAAAAATGAAGATGTCCAGCCACAGTAGGGACCTTGCGGTTGGACACTTCCAAATCTAAAGCACGAGAAAAAGGTCTCTTTGTACCTCCAGATCAAACATCTTGTTTTATACTTCCTATATATATAAAAACCTTAAAACAAGAAATTTCTACTAAAGTCCTTTTAAATATTAGAGCTTCAACATGCTTTATGGATAAGGATTTTGCAACCAAACACAATCTACTATTTGTAAAGAAGATCCATCATATATTCATTGAAGTCATTGATGGACAAAACTTTACATCAAGAGATGTTGTCAAAGAAACCCAACCGTTGGAAGTGATACTAGGAGATCAAATATCACAAATTGTTTTCAACATCATTAGATGTCCAACAAATCCTATTGTCATTGGACTTCCTTGGTTTGAGCTACATAATTCTGATATTGATTGGAATATTTGAAAGATTTCTTCAAGATTCACACATCAAAAGAAGAAACGAGGTACTGCTCTATTCTTTAAAGTTAAAGCATTTATGCAAGCAGCAAAAAAAAATGATACATTTGCATTGTATGTTATTCCAATAAAAGACCCAATGGAGCAACTGAAGTAAGAAATTATTAATCAATATCGCAACTTGGAAGACGTATTTGAAAAGAAAAAAGTAGACATATTATCCAAACATCATTCTTATGATTGTATAATCAAATTACAAGATGGAACTCAACTTACATTTGGTCCAATTTATAATTTGTCACAAACAGAGCTTACAACCTTACGAGAATATATTGATGAAAACCTAACTAAGAATTTTATTCAACATTCAAAATCACCTATTGGAGCTCCTATATTATTTGTGAAAAATAATGATGGTTCCTTACATATGTGTGTTGACTATCAAGATTTGAACAAGGTAACTATAAAAAATCGCTATCCATTATTATTAATCTCAAGATTATTAGAACAATTAGGACAAGCAAAGTTTTTTACAAAGATTGATTTGAAAGGTGCCTACAACTTAGTCAGAATTAAAGAAGGAGATCAATGGAAGACAGCATTCCGCACAAGGTATGGACATTTTGAGTACAATGTTGTGCCTTTTGGACTTACAAATGCACCTGCAATCTTCCAACATATGATGAATGATATCTTACAAGAATACTTAGATGACTTTGTAGTCATCTACTTGGACAATATCTTAATCTTTTCTAAGAATGAAGAAGAGCATGAATATCATATACGGAAGGTATTAAAGAAATTATAAGAAAGTGGATTGTATGCCAAATTGGAGAATTGCTCTTTCCACCAACCATCAGTCAAATTTTTGGAATATATTGCTTCAAAAAATAAGATTTCTATGGATCCAAAGAAATGTCATAGAGTAGAAACAATCATCATCAATTAGAGATGTACAATATTTCTTGGAATTTACAAATTTCTACAAAATCTTCATCAAAGATTATTCCAAGATTGTGGCTCTATTAACACGACTCAGAAGCAAGGACAAATTTATTTGGAATGATAAGGCTGAAGAAGCATTCAAGAAGCTAAAAGAATCTTTTACCTCTGCTCTTATACTTGTCCACAAAGATCTAACAAAACCATTTATTCTAGAAACAGATGCCTCAAATTTTGCATTGGAATCTATACTCTCCCAAATTGGTGATGATGGTCAATTAGATCCAATAGTATTCCGCTCTCAAAAATTTTCAGCTATATAGATTAATTACAAGATCCATGACAAAGAATTATTAGCAATTGTTGATGCTTTTGAAGAAGGGACTCAATACAAAATCATGGTATATATTGACCACAAAAATTTGGAATATTTTATGAGTGCTTGAGTTCTAAATCATCGACATGTGCGATAGAGCATGTCATTATATCAATTTGATTTTGTAATTACATATTGTCTGAAAAAACTTCAAAGAAAATCAAATGCCCTTTCTCGACGATCTTATCTTGTACCAAGAATAGAACACATTGTATTAGATCAACAAAATTCAATCATGCTGAAGCCATCCAATTTGCAGTTAAAGACATTGACGTTATTTACCTATATAGATACAACTCTCAAGACAAAAATCTAGAAAAAAATGAAAATAAATCTATTTATAGAGATAATCTAACAACATTGTCGGGGTAGAGAGAATCTGCCTCAAGAAAGCGCTGGGCTTCTGGCTGCCACTAATTACTCAAGTAAGATTCAAGTATAATAAAAACCCCCAAGTTTATATTAAAGAGATCTTCATAGGGCTATTACACCCAATACATAAGCCTAATTTCCTCAAACCACTCAAAACATAACAAAATACTCTAAACCTTCATTCCCCCGTAGGAAGGGAATTTTTTCCAAACATCAATAATCCATAACTTTTGATCCAACCGTCCAAATTCACTCCAAATTTACATGAAGTACTAATGTATTCTTCACAACTACCACCACAAATTTCAACCGTCGATTCATTATCAATCTTTAGATATCGTCAAAATCCTAGCAGTAGCTTTAAACCCTTGTTTACAAACACCCGTGTACTAAATTCTTTATATCTCACAATCTAAAAGTCCAAATGCTATGAAACTTTGTTTTATAGCTTTTTAGCATAATCATACACCTTTTTGGAAATTTTGAGACAAAAATTCGTCCAGAAACTCAAGATATGACAAACCCCATCACTATCAACAAAACGGCCTACTTACTGCCTTGGAATTTGATCTGCTGTCTTTGACTCCCAATAACTCCTTCTTCAAAACTCCAAATGTAGTAATTCTTCCACAGTAGGTGTAGAACTTAAAATCCCCTCTCTAGCTGCACCTCCCGATCTCCAAAAGCTTTCATACAATTCCTCCAATCCTCAAAAGTGTGACAGTATGTTTCATATTGACACCTTATCTTCAAATGGCTATAACTTCTTTACCCTAACTCCAAATCCTCTAATTTTTGTACACAAATTGTACCCAAAATCCTAAACTTTACAACCCTAGTCTTTGTTTTTCTAATGGCTTCCTTGAAGTCGCCAAAACCCTTGTTAAGGTCGCGAGCAGCCTCCTCAAATCCCATTGGGCATGGTATTCGACCAATAGGGATGAAGTTTCCCATTCCTTGCCTTCATCCGACCATGCCTTCATTTCATCCCTCCCAATTAGCCTCCTACTAGCTTACATTTTCATCCTTAGGCTTCCACTTTCTCTCAAGACTTCATACTAATCATTTAGATCTTTTTATTTTTAAATACCATAATCAAAACAAGTAAAAATAAAATAAAGTTTCTTCTATCAATCCCTTTAATTTATTTTACTAACCATTCTAACACATATCTAAATTTATAAACATATTATGATTTTTGAGTGGATTTTACATACTGTAAGCAATTTCAGTACGACAACGTTTAAAAAATGCACATGTGGAAGAAAATAATAATTTTAAATTCAAAGATGGATTGTTATACTTCAAGAATCTCCTATATGTTCCTCCAAGACCTACAAGACTTCAAATTCTTCAAGCTCGACATGACCTTCCAGCAACTCGACACTTTGGCTTCAATAAGACCTCACAATTGATATCAAGAGACTATTGGTGGCCTCAAATGTAGAAATTGGTGAAAGAATTCATCCAATCATGCAAAATTTGTGTGCAAACAAAGATTCCAAGACACCAACCATATGGACTTCTGTAACCCCTTCCAATTTCTAAAGGCCCATAGCAATCATTATCTATAGACTTCATTATAGACCTCCTAATTTCAAATGGAAAAGATTCAATTTTTGTGGTGGTAGACCATTTTATCAAGATGGCACACTTTATGCCATGCAACAAAATTATTTTTGGAGAAAAAATAGCCAAGTTTTTTATTGATAATATTTATCAAATACATAGCCTTCCAATTGACATTATTTCAAATCAAGGACCACAATTTGTATCAAACTTTTGGAGAGGATTATTTTGGCTTTTAAAGGTCAAGATCAACCTCTCATATGCTTATCATCCTCAAACTGACGGTCAAATAGAACGAGTGAATCAAATCTTGGAACAATATCTTTGTTGTAGTATAAATTATCAACAAGATGATTGGACTGACTTTCTACCATTGGCTGAGATTGCATATAATAACTCCGAATATTCTTTAAGAAAGCAAATTCCATTCGTTAAACTTATGGATACCACTTTAGAGCAGATCCATTCCAAATTGAAGATGTGAGAAGCCTTATTGCAGAAAGTCAAGCTACCTATTTAAAAACCATCCATGAAAAATTGGAATTCCAATTACAAATAGCCCAAGATTGATATAAAGATTATGCAAACATTCATCACAAGAATCAACCAAATTTCAAAGTAAGAGATCGTTTCTAATTACTTGGACAAAATATACAAACAAATCGACCATCACAAAAATTAGACTATCAAAGACTTGAACCTTTAACAATTCTATACCAAGTAAATCCAATAAGTTTTCATCTCAAACTATCAAGTAGCATGCACATTCATCTAATCTTTATGTCTCGCTTTTAGAAACCTATTATAAATCAAATATTGTTAGAAGAATTATTCCACCATCAGCTCTAGTTGAAGTCAATCAAGAGATTGAATATGAGATGGATGAAATATTGGATTCACGTATAAGACATGAACAATTAGAATATTTCATCCATTGAAAGGGTTATGGAGTTAACAAAAGAACATAGGAATCCTCAAATAACCTTAAGAATGTATCTATAAAGATTTGCCAATTCCATCAACAATATCCTAAAAAACCTAGATTCAATAATCATTGAAGATTTCGTCGATAGTAACATCTCTTGGCTTCTAAATGACGCTTTCTATCAACAACAAAAGACCAATATAAAAAGAAGAGAGTCACGCCAAGACCTACACTTGTATTTTCTTAGGATAGAATAGATCTTGCTAGAAGCTTATTAGTTATTATGTCAAATCTTCACATTTCAAAGAAATTACAGGAGCAAGAGTCAGAAGACTCTTTTGCCATATAAGCAGTTGGAAAATCATTGCGACTTTCACAATCAGCTAGATTTAAAGAACATAGACAAGATGAAGAAGGATTATCCCAATGTCAAGTAAGGCCATGCTTAGAGTCTTTGGAGATACGGCCTCATCATAAAAATCTCGATTCAAATGCTTGAGCTTTGATAATACTCCTCGAAGTTGGAAGGGTGACTCTAGATAGACTAGAAAATATTTTTAGAGGATGTTTTGAAGGTCACAATGAAGAGCAAATTCTTGGATGGGATGTTGGTCTAATAGAGGTTATATCTCAAGGTCATTGATGCTATCTCAAGGGACCTGTTGAACCGATAACCAACGAACAAAAGACGGAATATGTTGCTTCTTTACTTTGACAAATTTTAGAATTTTTACGCATGTGATTTGATCATCAAATTGCTTTGGCTCCTTATGAAATTCATCGCTAGAAGAAAAAATGATGTCATTGACATACTTTAAGCCATTACTAGAATTTTTTGTAGTCTTCTAGAATCTTCTATAGCTTTTTAGAATCTTCTAAAATCCTCTAAAATCTTTTAGAATCCTCCTCAATCTTCCAAGATCTCTCATGGATTTTTTAGAGTCTTCCAAGATCTCTTGTGGATTTTTTAGAATCTTCCAAGATCTCTTGTGGATTTTTTAGAGTCTTCCAAAATCTTCCTCAAACTTCTAGAATATTCTAAAATATTCTTAGGACCCTCTAGAATCTTCTTCAACCTTCCAAGACCTCTTGTAGATTTTTTAGAATCTTCTAGAATCTTCTTCAAGCCTCTAAAATATTCTAAGATATTCTTAGAAGGTCCAATAGGACATAAGGCCTCATAGTATAAATAAGAGGCAAGACTAAGGAGTACCTTAGTCTTGCCAACACAAATCTTGGAGCAATCGAGAGTGTTGCCTTGTTCTTGATATTAATCCAGTTTCTTATTCTTGATCTAGTTCTTGTTCCTGTCTATCCAGTTCTCTGTTTTTAAAGTTATTTTGGTTCTAATTTCTTCTCTTTGATTCTTGGCTAACCTACTATCTTCTATCCTTGATACCCACTACACCCATTTGGACTGCAATTGGAATTGCTAGTCTCCCCGCCGCCATTGAAGACGATAATAATCCACTCAATCCCTTATTAAAATAAACACTGTCTTTTTCAATTATCTTTTTTGGACCTCTAGGCCTCCACAATTTAATATTATTATCTTCAAATAATTTTATTAGTTGAAGTTGAGGTAGAAACAACAAATTTTAAAACACAATAAATTGGCCTTTAATGGCAAGTAATTTATGCCATTCTAAAGAACCAATCTTTTTAGAATCTATTGTATCCACTATTGGAAAAATATCTAATAGAATATCCAATTCTTCTGTGCCACATTCTCTTTCCGATAATAGACTCAAGAGATATAATGAACTATTTACAAAATTACATATGAGTGCTCTTGGCAATTTTTTTAATGGTATATAGATCTGTAATATTAAAAAACTTTTGTATTCTGGATATGCTCAGATGTGCCGACAAGCATGCAATCATGGTTTAATCTAACTCTGTCAATGCTTCTTTTTTAGATTTTATTCTTGTTTGTCTCACAATAAATTTTTTGCTTCCACTCTCTCCAGTCTTCTTTTCAAGAGGTGCATTTTTCTGAGTGCGATGTTCTCATTTTTATTAACTATAATCTTTCATCATATCTCTAAAATTGCTTTTCATCTCCAATCTAACTATACATTTGGCTTCACTTCAAATCGGCAGTAAGTTTTGAACCTCTTTGTACAACATCCAAAAACTACTTGTTTGGTAATTAGTTCCTAATACTCAAACTATTATCAATCCCTAGTAGCAGTGACAAAAATATGATTTACTATTTTACTTATTCTACCAATACTATCTAGAATAAACCTACAAAGGGGGATTCTAATACAGGGAAAGACTAAATGCATGATATACACTGTTAGAGTCACACAATTAATCGCTCTCAAATGGCAGAGTTCAATGAATATGCAAATGCTCTAAAACAATGCTGTTTTCTTCATCTATTCTACTACTCCGCAAATAAGATACTTTGTAATTCTATCTTCTATAATTTTCCTATTGTCATCTACTATCTTCTTCCAATCTCATAATAATAATTGGCAATATTGCAATGTTTCAACAGACTGCATAAAATTGCTTTACATTCCAATCACTGGAAATAATATCTCACTAAGAATCCATTCTGAAACTTAATATCTCTCCAATGTTCTCTTTTACCGCTCAACTCTCACAATCAATATAGCACAATATTATCATTCACAATCAAACTACATCGATATATTCCATCTTTGGTTGCTAATTTGCCACATCAAATTCAATCATTAAAGAATTATAATTTCTTACTTATCCATATATATTAAATTTTTTGTTTTATTACTATACTTCACGGTTGATATAGTACAATGAATAGAAATATAATCTGGATTCTCCACTATAGTCTAACACAAAAGAAAACAAAAGAGAGAGGTAGCACTAAGCTTATCTTGACTCTCGACTCTCACAGTTGGGCCATGATTACTTCTTTTTTATTCTTTTTATATTAAAAATTGAGGTACTAATTGTCACCTCTCCTGTCTTAACCACTTTTTCAATTAACTTTCCTATGTTACCATCTATACCGGCCAACAATTGGATTAATCATCTAATTTATCAATTTTTAATCTTTATTCTACTACCCAAAATTATCTATTTATTCTACAATTCCTATTTAGAAAGCTTCTTGAATGACTTCTATCAAACTAGAAAGCTTCTTCAGTAGCTTCTACTAATTTGGAAGCTTCTCAAGCTCCTTCTATTAATTAGAAGCTTCTCAAGCTCCTTCTATCAACTTAGAAGCTTCTCAAGTTCCTTCTACTAACTTAGAAGCTTCTTGAATTCCTTACACTAACTACAAAGCTTCTCAAGCTACTTCTACCAACTATAAACCTCTTCAAACAACTTCTACTAAATAAAAAACTTTTAAAATATTTTAGAAGGTTTTGTCAACTTTCAAAGTATATGCTTATAAAAAAATGTCATTGAGATAATAAATAAATTTATTTAAGAATTTTCAAAAGACATCATTTATTAAGTGTTGGAATATAACTAGTACATTTGTTGGTCCAAAAAGCATAACATTTTATTTAAAATATCTATACCTTGTTTAAAATGTTGTCTTCTATTTGTTCCTTTTTTTTTAATGCATATTAAATTATAAGCTCCACAAAGCTCAATCTTTATATAGATCTTTTTTTAATCTAATTATTCAAAGAGTCCTAGTATTAATAATAATAAATAATAAATTTTTATTATTATCTTATTTAAATTCCAATAATCAATGCTTATTTGTAAGGATCCATCATTCTTCTTCATAAAAAATATAGGTGCTCTAGTATGTGATTTTGAATGTCAAATGAAATTCTTAAAAAGATTTTTATTAATATATTCATGTAAGGTTATTAACTTTATTTGTAAAAGATTATATATTGATCTAAATGGCAATTGAGATCTTTTTTGCAATTCTATGGTACAATCATAGGATCAATATTCTAATAGCATGTTTGCATTTTTTTTTTAAAAAACATCTTTAAAGTCTTGATGTTAAATTGGAATATCTTATAAAACTTGTTCAATTGAATTTCTTATAAAAATAGCATATATCACAAATACAACACTATTCTTTGCTTCTTATATAAAAGTAGTAGTTTCAAGAAATAAAGGTGCAATATATTTCTTCTTTTGGTATTTTGGTCTTGAAGAAATTTTGTATAGATTTTAATTAATATCATGATTATATAATTCAAAATAAGAAAGTCCAATAACAATAAGATTTATAAGATATTAAATAATATAAAAGATAATATACAATACTTAATCTCCTAATACTACTCATAATGGTTATATTTCTTCAATAACATCTTCCAATGCAAGTGTTTATCTATCAATGATTTTAGTGGATGCAAGATGAATCTTCTTCACTAATACTAAATCATACTTAGTTGCAAAATCTTTATCCATAAAACATATTGAGGCTCTAATATCCAAAACAGCTTAAATAAAAATTTTACAACTTAGAATTTTTACATGTGTATGATGTGTAAAATAAGGTATAGGATCTGAAGATGAAAAGAGACTTTTTTTTAGTAGTTGAAATTTGGTGGTATCTAGCTATATGGTCCATATTGTGACTAGACATCCTTGTTTTTTGATTTAGCCAATTTTGAAATTGATGTCATACTTTGTTCCTTAAATCTCTTATACTTGTTTAAATAATTTTTTACTTTATAATTAAGCTTTTTACAATATAAAGATAAATTTTTTTACTAATATCTATTCTTTTTTATTTATGTTAGTGACTTAAATTGAATCATATCAATTTGCATAGGTTCAAGGCCTATTGAATGTTTTTTTGATGTTTTTAAAGAAATAGCAATTGTATTGTAATAATTATTATCAAAGATCTAATATCTTTCTTGTTGCAATTCAAATAAATAATTGTTGCAAGTGTTAGCTTGAAATATGAATTCTTCTAAATTATTAACTTGGGACATTATAATCAATAAAAAATTTATATTGTCTCTTAAACCATATTAAAACCAAGTCATAAATGCCTTATTATTCCAATCAAGATCACATGTAAGTTGTAGAAATTTTGCAATATAAATTGTAGCTAAACATGATTCTTGTCACAAGTTTTGTATCTTCCTTTCTATTATCTTTTCTCAATTATTATTTCAAAATATAGTAATAAATCTTTCTATAAAAGTCTTTAGATTATATAATATTAAAAAAATATATTATTAATAAAAAAAATTATAAATGAATATTTTTTAATAAAAGAATATCTACAAAAGCAACTTGAGTAAATCCGTTTAGATAATGAGAAAGATATAAGCATAAGTACAATCATACTTGTTACACAAAGCCTCAAAAATTGGATCTTATTCTATCAAATTTATATGGCATATCAGCGCTTAGATCTTTCATAATATTTTTTGAAACATTTATAGAAGTCATATATAATACATGTCTAATACTTGCTTCTCTCAATTAAATAATTTCTTATTATAAACTATAAATCTCTTATTTAGCTTTTTCAAACATTAAATTAATCTAAAAAAATTTACTTAGATTTTGAAAGAATATAATCTCTTTACTTAAACTATCTATAAGATCTCAAAGATCTACAAGAGTTGCTACTCTATTTTCTACTTATAAAGATATACCACCCAATATCTAATCTATTTTTATATTAGTAAAATAGATAGATGAGATTTTAAGAAAGAAGAAGAAATTGATATGTCTTTAAGGGAATTATAGTACTACGTATAATTAAAACGAATTTAAAAAAAGAAATACCATTGAATGATATCAATTTAGAAGAGGGTAATCCGGAACCTCTAAAATACTTTAATGGTTTTAAGAAGAGAGGTAGTTCACACTCTATCAAGAAGACAAAGCTTTAAAATCAATAATAGTAGTCTCAACAAACTATTACAGATTAGACCAAAGAACTTATAAAAGATTATAATAAGATAATAGGATATATGAGCCTTATTACAAAGCAATATAATACAAGAATGCAAACAAGCCTAGAAGGTCCAAACTAGACCATAAGACATGGATTGTGACGACTAAATCACCCCTCAACCTTGACACCTATATATATTAGGAATTAGAAAGCTTTCAAATAACTTTTTGTGGAAGGCTTTGCCTCCAAGTCATCTTAGGATGCTTCTTGAATAGCTTCCTTGTTGCTTCAATATAAAGAAATCTTGAGAATCTTTTCTTGTGACTTCCTACATTGCTTGCAAATCAAGCAACCTAAAGAACCTCTTCTAATAACTTCTTAGAACCTTCTATAACTGTCACGGATATATACATAGTTACTTATATGATCAGATAGAACTAGATAAAAGAAGGTAAAAGCATGTTAATTCCATAATATCTTTAAAGAAACTTCCTAGAAACTTCATAAACGCTGTCGTGGTGAGAGTCTTAGCCCTAAGAAACACTGGGTTTTTTTTGCCTCTTGTTTCTTAAGTGCAAGATGAGATTCATAAAGTTCATAAAATTGAAGAATTTACATAAAAACATACTTTATTAACCCTAACATATTCTGCCTTTAGAAAACCGCCCTCAAAATTTGCCCATAAATCCTAGGATATCACATCAATTGAAGCAAAATTTGGACACAAAGTACTTAAGAGTGTAAAGAAGCAAACCCCATAAACCTTTTGATTATAGCTCATGTGGTTAGAGAGAACCATGTTGTCAAAGTAATCCCTCTATCTTGCCTTTGATTCTGGACCCCCTTTGCTGCACACCTACATTGCTCTTCATTAAAGAAGATCTAAGTGCTGAAATTTGGTAAGCTTATAGCTTATCTTATTTTGTAAACACCCTCCAAATATTGCTCCAAGAGCCTTCTCCAAACTTGAGTTATAGGTTCCATCCTTCTTCTTTAATTTTGCCTTCTAACAACTCTAGATCCGACCACAATTTTCCTCATAACTCCTCGAATATAACTCCAATAGCAATTTTTTTTTTACACAACTTAAAAGACTCATATATCTACAGATCCCAAAAAAATTTATTCAAAATTCTACTTTGATCACAAAGATATGCTCCCTCAAACTTCACTAATTTGGAGATAGACCCCTGCCACTTTGAAAGAGCATAACATTTTATTTATAAGACTAATGAGTATCAAACTTGCACTCATCTCTTCCTTAACTTACATAGATCATGTTGATCAAATTTCACACTCAAATTCGTCTCCTAACTCCCTTTATACCCAAAAAAACCCACACACATGCACTGTCCATACAAACCCTCAACCCTACCTTCACTCTATTTCTTTTTTCATTCTAACCGGTTACAATTTCACTCATAATTCTTTGCTCAAAGGTCATATTGACTTGAGATTTTGATACAAAGTAGTTAACTCTATAAGAAACAAAAACCCAACAAATTTTGCCACTAAAGTCCAAGTGATTTCCAAGAACCAAGGCCCGAAATTTTGTAATCCTCACTGCCTTAGTCTAAAACACCTGCAATTTTCACGACTCATATCTCCCTTCATACTTGATGAAAAGACATGAGAATTGTCTCTATGAGTTTCTTATCTTATCTACTACAAACCTACAAAAATTCGCATCTAAAATCTTGTCTAAGCTTCCTCTATACACAAAAATATATACTGCCTATCAAAAAAATCCTATGCCTTCCAAAAAAACTCTCCTCCTTCTTCTTCACGACCCTCCCTTGTCATCTCCCTCCTGGTCTTCTTTATCCTCTTGGTCAAAAAGACCTCTTAGACCTTGTCTTTTCCACTTCCTCAACCTTTTTCTTTTTACTAACTTGAAAAAATTTCACTTTTTAAGGTAAATTTCTATTGTATCTTCTTACTACTAATTTTCTATCAACCTTTCTTCTAATCTTAATCTTTTTATTTTAATGCATTATTTTATGTTTTTCACACTATGTTTTGATTTACAACATGACAACGCTGCTTCGACTTTATAAGTGTCCATAGTAGACTTTTGGATTAGAAACTTGGTCAATAAGTTAGCCACATGTCGCACATGTTGGTAGCTTGAAGACCAAGCTAAATACGTGGCGAACATATAGGAAACTTGCCCTGCAAGTTCGACACGTGTCTTGCAACTTGGACACGTGTCTTGTAAATTGGATATGTGTTGGAGGTCCTATAGAACATCGCCACTTAGCTCTTAGGTAGATAGTATAAATAGAGACAAGAGTGAAGCCTTCTTCACTCTTGTCAACTCCTTTCTTGTTTCCAGTCTAGTTCAAGAGTCTCTAGTTTTCTTGTTTTTTGGCATTAGCCATTCCAGTTTCTTTTTAATACATATATTTCTTTATATTTATTTCTTTGAGAGAGGTCTCACTTGTTTATTTGATTTCATCGAGTTATTGTCCTTGACAAATTGACAAGAGTACACATACAATATTAGAGCTTTATCTTTTCTTGATTAAGAGTGGATTACCCCTTTCTCTTGATAAGACATAAGCATATTAGAAGTTGTGGAAAACCCACTTCTAAACTGATATTGTTTCTAGAATTTTTTTTTTCTTTTGAGTGTGTGTTCCGTATTTCTTGAAGTAAGAGTAGACATCTTCCTTTCTATTATATTATCATGGCAGAGCTTGCGGAAATGAAGAGTGCAATGGCACAAATGCAAGAGCAAATGAGAGAACTAATGCTTGCAATGCATCAACTCAGTTTATCACCATAAGGAGCATCAAGATTAGTAGGAAGTGAAGATGTAGAGATGGTTGGAGCTACGTCAATATCTACACCAAACCATGCTACTTCACCGATGATGGAGCACCGTTCAAACGTTAGAGAACCAAAAATCAGTTTACTTGAGAAGTTTGATGGCACAAGATCTAAGTTTCGAGGATTCATCAATCAGGTACAACTGGTGATCGAACTTCAACCTCAGAGTTATCCTACGCAAGGATCTCAAGTTAGGTTTATTCAAACGTTACTTTCGGGTCCTGCCTTATTGTGGTTTTCATCTTTTCTTGAACGACGTGATCCAATATTAGATAATTTGGAGATATTTTTTGTGGAATTTTGATTGATGTATGGAAAACATGATGCAATTCGTATTGCATAAGAAAAGATTCGTCGTCGTCATGAAGGATTGTATTTATATTGTGGAGAATCTAAGCACACTGCTCAACATTGTCCAAAGAAACGTCGCAACTACAAAATGAGGAGTGCGGCTGTCAAAGAAGACAACATGTCAGAAAACGAATTTGTCCAGCTATAATAGGGACCGTGCAGCTGGAACCTTGTACAATTCCCATTAAAGGTCCTATTCTCTCCTCAGAATCCTATCCTTGTTTTATGATAGATGCATATTTAGGACCAAAAAATTACAGAGCCTCTGCCTTATTAGATTCAGGAGCCTCAGCATGTTTTCTAGATGAACAATTTGTTAAGAATCATAAAATACCTTTAGTACAGAAACCTAAACCCGTACATGTAGAAGTCATAGATGGTCGCCCATTGTCCTCAGGAGATGTCACTCATGAAACCCGTCCTATAAAAGTAACAATAGATGGTCATAATAGCTATGTAACCTTTAACATAATTAAATCTCCGTCTAATCCAGTTATTCTAGGTTTGTCATGGCTAGAAAAATATAATCCTCAAATAGATTGGAATTCTCGTAGACTTGACTTTTTCCAGGATATTAATAAACATCCTATCGATCCAATAAAAAACTATAAGCTTGGTACAGTAAAACCTGTACTTATAGGTGCAAAAGCTTTTATACACGCAACAAAAGAAGGATCAACTTTTGCTATTTACGCAACATCCATTTCTGATAGTGGAAAGGCTTCAAGTGGCATTCCAAGCCAATACCGAGACTATCAAGATGTTTTTGAGAAGAAGAATGCTGATATTCTTCCGGAGCATCGCCCATATGATTGTTCGATTGATCTCAAAGAGGGATCTCAGCCTCCTTTTGGACCAATCTATAATTTATCACAAAATGAGTTGGCTGAACTCAAGGAGTATATTGAAGAGAATCTGGCCAAGAACTTCATACGCCATTCCAAATCTCCTGCAGGAGCTCCAATTCTATTTGTGAAGAAAAAAGATGGATCATTACGAATGTGTGTGGATTATCGGGGACTTAACAAGATCACTATCAAGAACAGGTATCCACTACCTTTAATCTCTGGACTTCTTGATCAACTGAATCAAGCTAAGATCTATACAAAAATAGATCTACGAGGAGCATACAACTTGGTTCGCATTAAAGAAGGAGATGAATGGAAAACTGCATTTCGAACAAGGTATGGACATTTTGAATATAATATTATGCCTTTTGGACTCACAAATGCACCAGCTGCTTTCCAACATCTCATGAACGATGTTTTTCATGAATTCTTAGATGATTTTGTTGTCTGCTACCTAGACAACATTTTAATCTACTCTAAGAACGTAGAAGAGCACGAAACACATGTTCGTCATGTCTTACAAAAACTCAAAGAAACAGGATTGTATGCCAAGATGGAAAAGTGTGTATTTCACACTACTCAAGTTGACTTCTTAGGATATATCATCTCAAATGATGGCCTCATGATGGATCCTAAGAAAGTCCAAATAATCATGGATTGGAAGATTCCAAAAACAGTAAGGGATGTACAATGTTTTTTAGGATTTGCCAATTACTATCGAATCTTCATCAAGAACTTCTCTCAAGTTGCAGCCCCACTTATACGTTTGACTTGTAAAGACAAGCTCGAGTGGAGTAAAGAAGCAGAAGCATCATTTGAAGCTTTGAAAATAGCTTTTACTTTTGCACCAATCTTGTATCGCGTTGATTTTTCCAAGGCATTCTTTATGGAAACAGATGCATCTGACTTTGCTTTGGGCGCAGTATTGTCACAAATGGGAACAGATGACAAATTCCATCCAGTAGCTTTCTATTCCAGGAAATTTTTGGCAGCAGAGATCAACTACGAAATCCACGATAAAGAACTTCTCGCAATTGTGGATTCTTTTCGAGAATGGCGTCATTATCTAGAAGGCACTTCTAGTCCAGTCATCGTGTATACGGTATTATACTGCATTTACGTGCAGTGTATAAAAATATGAAAAATCTTGTATCTATTGTTAATATATGTGTGAGTGCTAGAGGTGATTTTAGAAGATATTATAAGGAGAGGATTTATTATAGCCACTTAGTTAGTGAATTAAGATGGCTATTTGTTTTGTTCCTACCTTATTTATATCCTAGAATAGACTCTTTTGTAATTAGAAGAAAGGTAAAGGTTGTTTTACCTTTCTTGTTGACTTTTGAGGTAGAATGGACCTTATGAAGGGTAAGAAAGAAGAGCATGGGGTGAATAAGGCCCATCCAATAGGATTTGGCTGCCCATGTGGGCGTCTCATAGTCTAATATAGAAAGAAAGGGAGATATACTCCTCTTGTTAGATCGAGAGAGAGAGGTAGTTTTGAGTGGTGAACTTTGGAGAGAGATAGTTCCGAGGAGATAGAAGTGTTTGTAGTAGAAAGTGGTGGGTGTGTTCTTCAAGTTGTGAGGATTCTAGAACCTACTCACCTGCTTGTATTGGAGTTGTGAACAAAACGTTATGCTTGTTTTAGTAGAGTGAGGTTTGTTGCCACCTGACAAAGAGGGGCAGAAATTTTGAGCTGCCATTGCAAGTTTGATTTCAACTCTTTCTTAGTGAAATTTATAGAGAGTGTGGAAAATTGTGCTAGCTTTCTATCGAGACATCTCTTGTAGCATTTGGAATTGGAGAGCAAAAGTTGTGAGCTTGAGAGTGAGAAAGGGTTTGCTGCCACCCGACGAAGAGGGGCAGAGACTTTGTTCAACCACCCAAGTCGGACAATCTCTTTAATCCTTTTGATATTTTGGGTGCTTATATTAGCTTGTGTAAGCCTTCCACAAAAACAAAAATCAATACATTTGGAGCTTTAATGAAAGTTTTATGACCCGTGAAGTGTCAAAGAGGGCAAATTGTTGCTAGGGTTTGAAGAGTAGAATCAACTAGCTACAAAATCTGGAGTTTGAGAGGCATGCAAGCGAAATTTTAGAACAAGTTAGATGATGGAGTGAGCTTTCTAAAAAGCTATTGCATGTCCAATTTGGGGAAGGGAAGTGAACACAACAAAGGCTGAAGTGAAGAAGAGCTTTGCTGCCTTTGCATTTGCTTGGAAATTTTAGCGCCTACTTCTTTTAGCCATAACTTTTAAATGGTAAGTCATCTATTTGTGAAATTTTGATATGTTTTATAATGGATTATTGGCTTTCCATAGGCTATAAGCACGCTTGATTCGACCTTTGGATGAATTTTTAGTGATTTATTTGGTTTCAGCTTGTTGTATAACTTGTATTCCTCATATGCGGTTGTATTTTGAGGTATACTTGAATACATACATACTTTGCTTATACTTTTTATACAAGTATATATACTTGTATTTATACAAGTATTCTATAAGTATTCTACAAGTATTATACATAATATTTGTACAAGTATTTGTACAAGTATTATACCAAGGATTTATATAAGTATTATATTAAGTATTTATACAAGTATTATTTAAGTATTTATACTTTATATTTGTACAAGACTTGTACAAGTATAATACAAGTATAACTTGAAAGCTTGAAGAAATATTGTGCAAGTATAGAACATACTTGCACGGCTTCCTCTCATGTTCCCTGCTAGTTCTAGTAGCAGCTAGGAACCCGGCGTTTTCTCAAGGCAAATTCTCTCTATCCGACAACGGATCACAAGAACCTCGAGTATTTCATGTCTGCACGCGTGTTGAATCGTCGACAGACTCGTTGGAGCATGTCTCTATCAAGATTCGAGTTCATTATTACATATCGGCCAGTGAAAAACAAATGTTGTCCTATTCGATGCACTTTCTAGACGTTCTTATCTTGCACCAAGAGAAAGAGATGCACCTTTTGATCAACAAAGAATGACTCTCTTGAAGCCGGAGCAATTTTATCTTCGGGCAACAAAATCAACATTAACTGTTGATTCAACTTTTCTCAAGCAAGTCCAGTTAAGTATGTCCTCAGATCCCCTTATTCATGAAATTAAGAATAATTCTTCTAAGTCTCATGATATTTCGAAGTTTGAATTCAAGAAAAATCTACTCTATTTCAAAGGGCGCTTATATGTTCCAGAAGGTGAAGCACGATTACGTGTTCTTCAAGCTCGTCATGACTTCCCGGCAGCAGGACATTTTGGGTATAATAAGACTCTAGAGTTGATATCTAGAGATTTTTGGTGGCCTCAAATATGGAAGGGAGTCAAAGATTTTATAAAAACATGTGATGTTTGTTCAAGATCAAAAACTCCTCGTCACCGATCCTACAGACTTCTTCAGCCATTACCCATTCCAGAACAACCATGGTCTTCTGTGTCTATGGATTTTATCATGGATCTTCCAAACTCAGGTTCTTATGACTCTATATTCGTGATAGTAGATCGTTTCACTAAGATGGCATATTTTATACCATGTAAAAAATCTATCACAGGCAAAGAAATAGCTAAGCTTTTTCTTGACAATATCTACCGCTATCATGGATTACCTAAGGATATTATATCGGATAGGAGAACTCAGTTTGTATCGAGATTTTGGAGAACACTTTTCAAGATTCTAAAGGTCGATATAAAGCTATCTTCAGTTTTCCATCCTCAAATTGATGGACAAACGGAGCGCGTAAATCAAGTCTTGGAACAGTATTTGAGATGTACCATCAACTACCAACAAGATGATTGGACAACTCTTTTACCATTTGCAGAGTTTGCTTATAATAATACGATACATTCTTCTACACAACAAACACCTTTCTTTGCCAATTATGGTTACCATCCACGACTTGATACTTTTGACTATTTGAAAGTTGACAATCCTACGGCGGAAGACTTGTCAAAACTACATATAACAATGAAGGCTTAATTAAAGGAAGCTCAAGAACGACAAAAGATAAACGTTGATGCGTATCGAAAGGAACAACCATAATTCAACGTAGGCGACAAGGTATGGCTACTTTGTCGCAATATCAAGACTACGCGACCTTGTGACAAGTTTGACTATCGTAAGCTTGTACCTTTTCGTATTTCTGAACAAATTAATCCAGTTGCATATCGATTACACCTACCAGAGTCTATGAAGATCCACCCTGTATTCCACGTGTCTCTTCTTGAACCATATAAGACAGTGAACATACCAAGAAGAAGACAAGTGCCACCTCCTCCTATAGAAGTGAACAATAATGACGAATTTGAAGTGGAAGAAGTCTTAGATTCAAGGCGGCGCCAAAATAGGTTGGAATATCTTGTTCCTTTGATACATACGCTCCATGGCGCCCAGCAATGGAAGCAATAATCGGCAAATGCGGCGAGGGTGGAGAACTTAACTAGAAATTGACAACGTCCATCAGCAGGAATGAAGACTTTTCATATAAAAGAAACAAGATGTAGGCAAGATAACATTCAACTTTCTATCCTTGTTTGTAGCTTCTTTGTATTTTGTGATGCTAAGGAGATGGAGAATCAACAGCCAGCGAATTTGACTCAAGAGCCTTCATTTGCTGATCTATCGGACGAGACATTGCAACTGTCACAACCCTCAAGACGACGCAACCGAGATGAAGATCTTCAAGAACGACATGTTCTTCCTCGAATAGATGGCGAGATACAACGTGTTTGGTATCACGACCTTGGAAGAGATTCTTGATGTTTGGTGATTTTATTGGAGATAGGAACAACTCCTGACGGTGTTCCAGATGTAACATTTGAAGGAAGTTATGAAAGTCACAACAATGATCAAATAATAGGGTGGTCTTCTCGCCTTGGAATGGGACACTATCGATGGCTGAGAGGACCCATCAATTACCTTCAAAGAGAACAAAGATTAGAGTATGTGGCAAATACTATTTGCCACATCTTAGACTTTCTAGACATGTAATCACCGCTCCTCGTAGAACTCGTCCTTTAAAGGGGGGGTAATGTCACGGATATATACATAGTTATCTATATGATCAGATAGAACTAGATAAAAGAAGATAAAAGCAGGTTAATTCCATAATATCTTTAGAAAAACTTCCTAGAAACTTCATAGACGCTGCTTTGACTTTATAAGTGTCCATAGTAGACTTTTGGATTAGAAACTTGGTCGATAAGTTAGCCACATATTGTACATGTTGGTAGCTTGAAGACCAAGCTAAATACGTGGCGAACATATAGGAAACTTGCCCTGCAAGTTCGACACGTGTCTTGCAACTTGGACACGTGTCTTGTAAATTGGATACGTGTTGGAGGTCCTATAGAACGTCGCCACTTAGCTCTTAGGTAGATAGTATAAATAGAGACAAGAGTGAAGCCTTCTTCACTCTTGTCAACTCCTTTCTTGTTTCCAGTCTAGTTCAAGAGTCTCTAGTTTTCTTGTCTTTTGGCATTAGCCATTCCAGTTTCTTTTTAATATATATACTTCTTTATATTTATTTCTTTGAGAGAGGTCTCACTTATTTATTTGACTTCATCCAGTTATTGTCCTAGACAATAACCTTCTAAGATCTTCTAAATTCTTCTAAAATCTTCTAGAACCTTTTAGAATCTTCTCTAAATGGATGTCTGTGATATTGATAAGAAAATTATTAAAACAAAAATAGAATTCAAAGATATAGAAATATAAACTATCAATTATTATTTTAAATAAAAGGGATGTTTGATTAATAGTCATGCTAATATAATTTGTATCTATACTTTTTATATAACTATCAAATTTCTAAAAAATATAATTTTATCAAATATATATATTATCAAATAAAAATTATAAAAATTATAAAAATAAATAAATAAATATATTTATATATATTTATATATATTTAAAAATAATAAAAAGTAACAAATAGAAATTTTAACATTATCTTTTATGGATAAATATGAAATTATATTTATTTTTCTATTTTAAATCTTTGCTTGTCTTACATGCCTCTAAATTAAAACAATCTTCTATTACCAAGAATCTCCCTTGCAAACTTAAATGTTTTCATTTATTTTTCTCTTTGCCTTTAGCTCTCCTATAGGCAACACCTCTCTCATCATCCCACCCTCTTCTGAGTTGCACTTGACATTCTTTTACTGCCAATGTGGGCACAATAAAACTTTCAAACTTTGCCTAATAACAATAAAAATAAAAAATAGAATCTTCCCAGCCCAAAATACTTGGGGTCTGTTTTAGATGAGTACTGGTTTCAGAAAATCCTCTTCATTTGTTCCCGAATCCGGAGGCAGCGGAGGGTAGAGCCTCTGCTCTGCTGGGCTGCGGTGACTTCGTGGCTGCAGCGAGCAGAGTTGTGCGAGATGCAAGGAGGATGGCATATTGACGCGACGGAAAAACGGGGTATTTGCGGTGAGTGAGGATCGAACACGCGACCTTCAGATCTTCAGTCCGATGCTCCCCCATCTGAGCTATCCCCGCACAAGTTCTCTGTGTTATGCCCCAGTAGCCTACGTTTTCGTTTGTATCACGATTTTGAAAAATGATGCCAATATTTGTCGATTCATTGAGGTCATCCTATCTAAGGTCACAATCATCTTGATCATCATCATTAAAGGTCATCCTAGTTTTGTGGGGTTATGGGGTCTTATATCTTTCATGAGAATGTTGATCGTCCTACTGGTAGTGCATCATCTTCTGAATGTAGTTATACAGGCGATGACTTTTTGTTGGAGAGTGGATTTCATGTTGTATCACAAAATGTTGATCCGGAATACATCGGAATATTCTGTTACTGCGCCAACCACCTTCACCACGAAGACCGCTTAGGGCCTAGACCTGACGGAGCGGCCGCCGCCGGGGCCGCTCGGTGTGGCTGCGGCGGTCCGCTACCCAACTTTGGCATCATTTTCCCGCAAGCACTATAGCGACATTGGGCCGCAAGCTGTTCGCATCTGTGACTGCAAGGCTCACCGTGCATCCCCAAGTGCCCACGTGAACGAGTATTGCCAGCGGGCTCGACCACGCTCCAGAGACGGAAGCCTACACCTCACCCTCACACACAACCCCAATCCAAATTCCAGTGGCATCTAATCTTCTCATTTCCATGAACAACGGGGGCTCATCTCTATGGTCCATAAACAATGGGGCTTTGGGGCTACGGGTCAGACTAAGCCATTGCTGCAACGTCACAAATTTGAACATACTCCGAGTAGGTGTGCTATCCACTAACACTATCCAATACTGAGCACTAGCAAATCTCATAACCACTATTGCAAAGAATTGTCCAAGCACTTCAACATTCATAAGGGGGGTCTTTATTGCTGTAAGTCCACTTTAAAAGGCCATGTTCCAAAAGTTTTGCGAAGGTCCTTGTTTGGTGAAGAAAAGTTATTATTTTTTAGAAGCTTTAGATTTCAAAGATAGTACAAAGTGTAAAAAGGCCATGGCATGGTCCAAATTATTTTTTATTATTATTTTAAGTATGGAAACTTATATCTTGATTTTGATAAGTTTAATACACATACACACCTATATATATATAATAAAATTAATATTAATATTATAATTATAATAGATAATTTTTAAACATAATTTTTGATCTATTTTATAAAAACTATCTTTTGAGGTGGACTTAATGCAAATTCTAAACAACAACACTATTCATACCATATAGAGAAAAATTGCATTTTATCTCATGTCTTCCTCTCATAATCTTTTAGTTGATTTTTCTAAGTATAAAGCCAACTAAGAGAGGCTTTTCAATTTGAATCAATCACAAGCTTTATATGTTACAACATCTTATCTTTTTTCCTAAGCTTAAAGATCTTCTAAGAGAAATCAATGTTTCTACCTAAAGTCACGAACATAATATTTATTCCAATAACTATCTAATTAATACAGATAGATAGAAGTAGATAAAAGTAGGTTATGTTGATAATGTCTTATAGAAAAGCTTCATAAAAGCTTCATAGATACAGATTCACCTTTATACATGTCTATAGGTGATTGGTAGGTTAAAAACTTGTCCAACAAGCTAGCCACGTGCTACACATGTTGATAGCTTGTGGAACAAGCTAGCCATGTATTGTACGTATTAGTAGCTTTTGGAACAAGCTAAGTACGTGGCGCATATGTAGGGAACTTGTCTTGCACATTTGACATGTGTCTTACAAATTAGATACCTATTTGAGGTCCTATAGAACGCCAATAATAGTTATTAGATAGATAGTATATATAGAATTAAGAATGAATCCTTCTTCACTCTTATCAATTCTTTTCTTGCTTCTAGTCTAGTTCAAGAGCTTCTTGCACTTTCTAGTTTTTGGCAAGAGTCATTCTAATTTCTTCTTGAATATACATATTTTCTTATTTCTATCTTATTATTTTTCTTTGATACAAACTTCACTAGTTTATATATCTTTTTTTAATTCGTGTCTTTGACAGATTAACAATATTGAAGATATAATACCAAAGCTTTGTCTTTTCTTGATTAAGAGTAGTTTACTCCTTTTTTTTGATAAGACATAAGCATATTAGAAGTTGTAGATTATCTACTTCTAAACTAATATTATTCCTAAAAAAAAATTCTTTGTTCTTGAATGTTTTATTTTGTAGTAAGAATAGATTTTTTTTTTTTTTTTTCTATTGTATTATCATGGCAAAACTTGCTGAAATGAAGAGTGCAATGGCACAAATGTAAAAATAAATGAGAGAATTAATTTTAGTAATGCATCAACTCAATGCACCACTACAAGGAACAACAAGATTAGTAGGAAGTAAAGATATAGAAATGATTGAATCAACTTCAATACCTACATCAAATCATATTATTTTACCTATAATAGAACATTGTTCTAGCATCAAAGAACTAAAAATTAATTTGCTTGAGAAGTTTGATGGCACAAGATCTAAGTTTTGAAGATTTATCAATTAAGTATAAATGGTGATTGAACTTCAACCTCAAAGTTATCCAACTCAAGGGTCACAAGTCAAGTTTATTAGAACATTATTTTTAGATTTTGCTTTATTGTGATTTTCATCTTTTCTTAAATGATGTGATCTACTATTGGATAATTTGGAGGCATTTTTAGTAGAATTTCAATCTATGTATGGAGAACATGATGCAATTTGAGTTACAATGAACAAGATCTATATCTTATGATAAGGTAATCAACTAATGACATCATATGCTTCACAATTTCAACAACTATCAATTGATACCAAATGAAATGATACTGTCTTTATTAGCTAATTTTTCTATGGAATACAATATGAAAAAAAGAAATTAATGCTCAACTTACCTGATCTTCAAACATTGAGTCAAGTAATTGATTTTGCTCTGAAGTGTGACAATCAACTTTTTGAATTTCAATCTAAGAGTCATACAAGAGAGCTCCAAGATTATCGTATACTGTGAAGTCCTGCTTGAGAATGCGTTGGGCATCTGATTGTAGAAGAAAAAAGGAAATAATAATAACAGATCCTAACACCTTTGATAAAATTATGTAAACTTGCAATTAAGACTAACAAATATATTTTAATCATTAAAAATTTAAATAAGTTTTTTTTAATTAATTATAAAAGAATATATCAAAAATCCTAAAGAATTCTAGTCAAACCTTGATTAAATCCTAAACAAATCCTAATCAAATTCTAAATAAATCTAAAACAAACCTTGGTCAAATTTTAAATAAATCCTAGTCAAACCTTGATCAAATCCTAAATAAATTTTAATCAAATCTTTATCAAATCGTAACAATTGTAGTCAAATGCTAAACAAATCTTAGTCAAATCTTAGTTAAATCCTAACCATACTCTAATCAAACCTTGATCAAATCCTAACAACCCTAGTCAAATCTAGATCAAATCCTAACAACTTTAGTCAAATCCTAAACAAATCTTAATCAAATTTTCATTAAATTTTGATTAAATTCTAATCAAATTTTAATCAAATCCTAAATAAATCTTAATCAAACCTTGATTAAATTCTAAATAAACTCTAATCAAAATTTTAATCAAATCTTAAATAAATTTTAATCACACCTTGATTAAATTCTAAATAAATTTAAATAAAATCTTGATCAAATGTTAAATAAATCCTAGTCAAATCCTAGTCAAATCTTAAATAAATCTTAATCAAATTCTACACAATTCTAATCAAATCCTAAATAAATCCTAATCAAATTCTAATAATCCTAATCAAATCCTAAATAAATCCTAGTCAAATTCTAATAACCTTAATCAAATCCTAAATAAATCTTAAATATCTTGATCAAATCCTAAACAAATCCTAATCAAATTCTAATCAAATCCTAAATAAATCTTAAATATCTTGATCAAATCCTAAACAAATCCTAATCAAATCCTAATCAAATTCTAAATAAATTTTAATCAAATTCTAAATAAGTTTTAAATATCTTAGTCAAATCCTAAATAAATCCTAAGTAAATCCTAAATAAATCCTTAACAAATTCTTATCAAATCTTGGTCAAACCTTAAACACCTTGATCAAATCCTAATCAAACCTTAAACAAATTTTACTAAAATCCTGGTTAAATCTTAAATATCTTGATCAAATTCTAATAATCTTAATCAAATATTAAAAAATCCTAATCAAATCTTAAATAATCCTAATCAAATCCTAATCAAATCTTAATAAGCCATAATAATCCTAATCAAATCTTAACAAATCCAACCAAATCCTATAGTAGATTTAAGCTATAATAGCTGAAGATCTAACTATTGATCTTAGTCTAAAATTCACACGCGTTTCAACAATTAAGTTGACAATATGCATAAAAGGTTTGAAAGATATCCAAGCTATCTAACAAAAGTTATGTTCAAATTTCTCCTCAAGTGTCAGTCACCCTCCTTCTCCAATCCTAATGTCAAATTTCCAATAGAAATAACTTCTCTTTGCACCATTCAATCATTCTCAAAACTTACAACATATATTAACCACAATTCCAATTACAAACCTTCAAATTTTTATTCATAGATCAAAATTCAAACTCCTAGAAAGTTCAAAGTTATAAACCCTTCTTTACTTCATAAGATCCAACTTCACTCAATACAACCTTAACTTTGCAAAGCTCTTACAAAGCCAGTTATTCTCCAAATCATTCAAAATTAATAGTAAAACACACCGTCTCAAGTCTTCTTACTAATCCAATTCTTTGATCTGCAAAAGACTCCTCAATTTGCCATAGGCATGCGGTATTGTACCTTAGGATCTAATTCTGACCTAAGCTCATTACCGGTCCTTTCTTAATATCAACTCTAAAATTTTTAAAGTAAGATTTTTTAAAATCTCACCTTAGCTCTTTCCTAAAGATGCCTATATTATTTATTTTTCTAATATACTTTATTTTGCCTTATTTATAACTATACAAAGTAAATATAAGTATTTTTTTATAAAAAGGTAATATTAGCCTTTTAACTTTTTTTTACTTTCTTTTCTATTATATATAATTTTAAGATAATTTATTAAAATATTTCCATTTAAGCTCTTATATATTTTAATCATTCCTTCTCTCTTTCATCTAATGGTAGTATCACTACACGATAATATTACTATGATATAATGGCAACACTAATATCTTCTCAATACATATATTTAGAAGTAGAAGACATGCAAATTAATGTGGTACCTTCTAAACCTCTTATTGAATAAAAAAATATTCATCGTTGTCAAAAAGGATTATATTTATATTATAGAGAACCTAAGCACAATGCTCAACATTGTCTAAAAAAACAATGCAACTACAAAATGAGGAATACAGCTATTAAAGAAGACAATATGTTGGAAAATGAGTTTGTCCAGCTACAATAGAAACAGTGCAGCTAGAATCTTATACAATTTCTAATAAAGATCCTATTCTCTCCTTAAAATCCTTTCTTTATTTTATTATAGATGTCTATTTGGGACCTAAAAATCACAAAGCCTCTATCTTACTAGATTCAAGAGTCTCAGCATGTTTTTTAGATAAAAAATTTGTTAAAAGTCATAGAATATTTTTAATACAAAAAACTAAATCCATATATGTAGAAGTTATAGATAGTCATCTGTTGTCTTTAGAGATGTTACTTATAAAATCCTTCCCATAAATGTAACAATAAATAGTCATAATAATTATGTAATCTTTAATATAATTAAATCTTCTTCTAATTCAATTATTTTAGATTTATTATGGCTTAAAAATTATAATCTTTAAATAGATTAGATTTATTATAGACTTAATTTTTTTCAAAGTATTAATAAGAGTCCTATTAACCAAGTGAAAAGTCATAAGTCTAATATAATAAAATCCATACTTGTAGGTGCAAAAGCTTTTATGAATGCAACAAAAGAAGGATTATCTTTTATTATTTATGTTACATCCATTTTTAATAGTGGAAAGACTTCAAGTGGCATTCCGAGCCAATATCAAGATTATCAAGACATTTTTGAAAAGAAGAATGCAGATATTTTTCTAAAGCATTGTCCATATGATTGCTTAACTGATCTCAAAGAGGGAACTCAACCTCCATCTATAATTATTCTATGATTTATCACAAAAAGAATTGGCTCAACTCAAGAAATGTATTGATGAGAATTTGGCCAAGAATTTCATATGCCATTCAAAATCTTCAACAAGAGTTTCTATCTTATTTGTAAAGAAAAAAGATGAGTTATCATGGTAGTGTGTAATAATACGACCATTAGATGAAAGTGAAAAGGAATGATTTTATTATAGAGGAGCTCAAATAAAAATATTTTAGCAAATTATCTTTAAAATATAGATAATAGTCAAGAAAATAATAAAAATTAAAAAATACTAATATTGTTTTTTTAAAGAAGTGGCTTCTAGTTATTTTATATGGCCATAAATAATACAAAATAAAATAGATTAGGAAAATAAATAATATAGCCATCTTTAAAAAAGAATTAAGAATAGATTTAAGTAAAATTTATCTCAAAATTCTAAGAATTAATACCAATAAAGTATAGGATATAAACTTAGATTAAAATTAAACCCTGAGGTACAAAACTATGTTGTTGTGTTGTAATTTGGCTATCATGTAAAAAAATTGTACATATATATTTAATATACAATTTACTATACAATTAAGTGAAAATCATATCAATGGATTTTATTAATTATATGATATAATTATGTTATTAATTTTAAAAGAATCTATTTAATAGGGCTATTAATGAAATATATATATATATATATATATATATATATATATATATATATATATATATATTTTATAGTAATTTTGAGGTTGATTTATATTGATAATAACTTTTATATATCTTAAGTCACCTTTGTTAGACATTGGTGATCCTTAAGATCTTATTTACTTCTTTTATTTGGTATTTAGAGTACATATTATATAAATCTTATAAAAAAAAAGATTAAAAAGGGATTTTTAGTATGAAAGGAGATAGTTAGGCCATCCATGTGAATAAATGGAGATGGATGATAGAAGTTTTTATTCCTATTGGCTAAAAATCATGCCCAATGGACTTCAAGGAGGCTGCCCGAGGGTTTATTAGAGATTAGGATTTGTTTTTTGAAGGGAGTTGAACATCAAAGGCTAGAATCAGCAAGTTTGGATTTATAAATATGGTTTTGGTAAAACATTTGTGTAATTTGAACTTTTTATAAAAGAGATATAGGCGCTCAAAGTTAAGGTGTCAAAATTATATCTACTATCATTCTTTTGGACATAACTTGTGCAAATAGAGAATAATAGAACATTGATGATTAGGATTAGAAAGAGCATTTTTATAGCTATACTTTTATATATGGCTTGATGATATTCAAGCTAGGACAAAAGAGATATTGGAAATTGAAGTCAATGCTTATAAGCTAAGGGTAGTAAGTGACCTTGCTTAACTAGTGGTTATGATTTGAGCTATATTATATGCATTTTGATAGATTTTTGGCTCAAAATTTTCAAGAAAGTATATGTTTATGCCACAAGACTATGTGCAAATACTTTGTGGCATTAGAATTTTGAGTTTGTGAGATATGAATAAAATAGTGCTCAAGTGTCTTTGAGCTAGGATTTTAAGCATTTTCTAAGATTTTTAAGATAATAGAAGAAAAGTTTATAGAAACTAAATAGTTGGATCAAAAATTATTGAATTCTAAAGTTTGGAAAGAAATAAGTTCGTGTGGATGAATAAGATTTTGAACGATTTTGTGGCAAATTGAGTATTTTTATATAAACTTATTTAAATATAAAAGGATTTATCAATAAAAATTATCTTTTATAATATTCTTGTATTATTTATCCTTTTATTAAGGACAAATCACTTATTGGACCTTTGCCAATATATTTCAAGTAAATTCTCCATAGCTAGATATCTAGTATATTTTCAGATAGAAATTCACGCCACACAACAACGTGCTTATGGTAGATAAAGAGCTCTTTGGCAGATCAAAGAATTGGATTAGAAAGCAAACTTAAAAGAATTTATTTAAGTATTAATATTAAATTATTTTTATAAAAATTGGCTTTGTAAGAGCTTTACAAAATTAGGGTTAATTTGGATGACTCTAATTTTTATGAAATAAAAAGACATTTATATATTTGAGCATTTTGTGAGTTTGATTATAGATCTACAAGTAAAATTTTGTGGGTTTATGATTGTAGTTGTGATTAATTTATATTATAAGTTTAAACTTGATTAAATAATTTAATTGAAGGTTATTGAAGTTCAAGTAGGTTGGAATCTTAGAAGTTGTAGTTTGAAGGTCAATGAGGCTTTTTAAGATATTTAGCAATCTATTAATTGAATTGAGGTGAGAATTATTTTTGTGAATAGTAGATTTAATTTTATATTTATATATAAATTTTAAAAGCAATTAAATGATGCAAAGAAAATATATTTGTGTTGGGAGTTTGGCATCAAGGTAGGAGAAAGAAGACGACCTATATCCAAGTAGAATTTTAAGTTTAACTTCTATTTGGTAAGTTGGATCTTATTCAAATTTTTTGTACATATTTTCATCTTAATTACTAAAAGGTGTGCAAAATTTGGACTAAGATCAACAATTAAATCATTAGCTATTGTAGTTTCAATCTGATATAGGATTTGATTAGGATTTGATTAAGATTTGACTAAGATTCAATTAAGATATGTTAGGATTCAATTAGGATTTGTTTAAGATTTAAAATTTGTATAGGATTTGATTAGGATTTGATTCAAATTTGACTAGGATTTGATTAGAATTTAAATAGGATTTGATTAGGATTTGATTAGGATTTGATTAAGATTTGATCAAGATTTTATTAGAATTTGAATAATTTTTTATTAGAATTTGAATAGGATTTGACTAGGATTTGTTCAAGATTTGACTAAAATTTGAATAAGATTTTATTAGAATTTGAATAGGATTTTATTAAGATTTGACCAAAATTTGATTAGAATTTTATTAGAATTTGAATAGGATTTGATTAGAATTTGATTAGAATTTGATTAAAATTTTTAATTTTAATATTTTAAAAGGATTTTTATTTTAATATTTCTTTAGAATTTATATCAATATTTCTGTAAAATTTCTTTATTATTTCTTTATGATTTTTTTAAGAGTTATTTAAGATTTTTTTTTTATATTCTTTTATAATTAATTAAGTATCTAATAAAACCTCTTTAATGGTTGAGCATACTTATTATTCTTTAATTTTAATTTTTACATATTTCTATTAGAGGTATTAGGACTTATTGTTGCTATTTTCTTTATATCTTCCACAACAAGATGCCTTGTGCATTTTCAAGTAAGAGTTCACGTAATGTAACAATAGATGTGTATAGATTATTGAAGGTTCAATAAGATTATCATCAAAAATAGATACCTTCTATCTTTGATATATGGACTTTTTTATCAACTAAATCAATCTACGATATATATAAAAATAGATCTAAGAAGAGCATACAACCTAGTACGTATGAAAGAAGGTGATGAATGGAAGATTGCATTTCATATAAGGTTTGGATATTTTGAATATAATGTCATGCCTTTTGAACTTATAAATGTATCAACTACTTTTCAACATTTTATAAATGATGTTTTTTATGAATTTCTTGATGATTTTGTTGTTTGTTATCTAGACGATATTCTAATCTACTTTGAGAGCACAAAAGAACATGAACTTCATATTTGTTGTGTATTACAAAAACTTAGAGATACATAATAATATACGCCAAGATGGAAAAGTATATATTTCACATTACTCAAGTTGACTTCTTTGGATACATTTCAAATGATGGTCTCAAGATGGATCCTAAGAAAGTCTAGACAATCATGGACTGGAAGATTTTAAGAATAGTAAGGGATTTGTAATGCTTTTTGAAATTTTCCAATTAATATTAAATTTTCATCAAGAGTTTTTTTTAAGTTGTAGCTCCACTTACATGCTTAATTTGTAAGAACAAACTTAAGTGGAGTAAAGAAGCAAGAACATTGTTTGAAGCTTTGAAGACAACTTTTATTTCTATACCAATCTTATATCGCATCAACTTTTTCAAGGCATTTTTTATGGAAACGGATACATCAGACTTTGCTTTAAGTGCAATATTGTCACAAATGAGAGCAGGTGACAAATTCCACCTAATAGTTTTTTATTTCAAGACATTTTCAGCAATAGAGATTAACTACAAAATCCATATTAAAGAATTTTTTGCAATTGTGGATTCTTTTTAAGAATGGCATCATTATCTAGAAAATGCTTTTAGTCCAATCATCATTATTATGTGGCATGATCTTCTATTTAGAAATTTATTGGATACTTGGCTATAAAAAAATTTCTTACAACTTATTGGCAAGACTCCAATAAGTAATTTTTCCTTAATAAAAAAGACAAATAATACAAAGATATTATATATATATATATATATATATATATATATATTGATAAAATCCCTCTAATATTCAAATAGATTTTTATATATAATCATCAAGCTATTTGCAAAAAATATAGCCAAGAAAGTTTTCTTTTCAATCTTAGTTGCCAATCTTCTTTTGCTTTCTATATGGAGAAATTATGCCCAATAGAATGATAATAGGTATAATTTCAATACTTTAACTTTGAGTGCATATATCTCTTTCATAAATAGTCCAAATCACACAAAATTTGTACCAAAATCATATCCAAAAATCCAAACTTGCTGATCTTAGCCTCTAATATTCAAATCCTCTTAAAAAAAAATCATAATTCCTAATAAGCCCTTAGGTAGACTCCTTGAAGTCCATTGGGTATGATTTTTGGCCAGTAGGAATAGAAACTTTATCATCTATCTCCATTCATCTACATAGATGGCCTAACTATTCCTTTTTACACTAAAAATCTCTTTTTAATCATTTTTCTAATAAGATTTACATAATATGTGTTCTAAACACCAAATAAAAAAATTAAACAAGATCTCAAGGATCACCAATGTCTAATAAAGGTGATTTAAGATATATATATATATATATATATATATATATGTATAAAGTTATTATCAATATAAAATAAATCTCAAAAGTTACTACCAAAAAATATAAATATATATATATGCTAATATCAAGAGATTTTTAGTTGCCTCAAATATAGAAGGCTTTTAAAGGGTTTATATAGTCATGTGATATTTGTTCATGATCAAAAACTCCTTGTTATCAATCTTACAAACTTCTTCAACTATTATCTATACTAAAACAACCTTAGTCTTTTGTTTGTATGGATTTTATCACGGATCTTCTAAATTCAAGTTCATATGATTTTATATTTGTGATTGTAGATCATTTTATCAAGATGACTCATTTTATATCATATATAAAATCTATCACATGTGAAAAAATAATTAAACTCTTCTTCAATAACATCTATTCTTATCATGGATTATCAAAGGATATTATATCAGATAGAAGGACACAATTTATATCAAGTTTTTAAAAAATCCTTTTCAAAATATTGAAGGTGGATATAAAACTATCTTCAACATTTTACCTTTAAATTAATGGACAAACAAAACAAAAAAATCAAATTTTAGAGCAATATTTGAATTATACCATCAACTATCATTAAGATAGTTGGACATTTTTTTTGCCATTAACAAAATTCACTTATAATAATTTGGTCTTAGATTCAAGGCAACATCAAAATTGGATGGAATATCTTGTACATTGGTACGCATATGGAAGCCATCTAAGAATCTAACAAATGCATCAACAAAAGTTAATGCATTTCATTGACAACATCAATCAAAATTAAAATGAAGAATCAAAAAAACCTTTCAAAGATTAGAATATATAGCAAGCACAATTTGGCACATCTTAGACTTCCTCAACATATAATCACTACTTCTTATAGAACTCATCTCTAAAAGGAGGGATAATGTCACAGACATAAGATTTATTTTAATAATTATTTAATTAATATAAATAGATAGAAGTAGATAAAAATATATTAATTTAATAATATCTTTTAAAGAAGCTTTCTAAAAGCTTCATAGACATAGATTTGCCTTTATACATGTCTATAGGTGATTGATAGGTTAAAAACTTAGCCAACAAGCTAGCCACTTGTCGCACATGTTGATAACTTGTGGAATAAGCTAAATACATGGTATACATGTAGAAAACTTGTCTTGCAAGTTTGACATGTGTCTTATAAATTGGACACATGTTGGAGGTCTTATAGAATGCTACCACATACCTCTTAGATAGATAATATATAGAGAGACAAGAGTGAATCCTTCTTCACTCTTGTCAACTATTTTCTTGCTTCTATTTTAGTTCAAGAGTCTTTATATTTCCTAGTCTTTGGCAATAGCCATTCTAATTTCTTCTTGAATATATATACTTTCTTATTTTTATTTTTATTTTTAATATAAATTTCATTGATTCATGCATCTTCTTTCAGTTTATGTCCTTCACAAAAATATAAGTTTGTTTAGAACTTAAAGATTATGAAGTTTTTATATTTGCCACATTAATTGTAAGAGATGCTTGTTATAACTTTTTATATTGAAAAAGCCAAAAATCACAAAGTATATTTGGTACAAAAAACTAAATCCATAGATATAAAAATAAAAAATAATTGCTTGGACCAATCTGCAACCTATCACAAGTAGATTAACTTCAAGAATGTATTAAGGAGAATCTTATCTAAAGTTTTATTTCATACTTTACATTTCCTACAAAAACATTAATCATTTTTATAAAGAAAAGAATTGGATCATTGTAGATGTGTGCAAATTATTGTGGACTCAACACATTGAGCAACAAAATCCCTTCTTTGTTGTTTTTGATGCTTGGGCTTTTTTATCATAGAGATGAGTCCCCGTTGTTCATGGAAATGAGAAGATTAAATGACACTGGAATTTGGATTGGGGTTGTGTGTGAGAGTGAGGTGCAGGCTTCCGTTTCTGGAGTGCGATCGAGCCCGCTGGCAATACTCGTTCACGTGGGCACTTGGGGATGCGCGGTGAGCCTTGCAGTCACAGATGCGAACAGCTTGCGGCCCAATGTCGCTGGAGTGCTTGCGGGAAAATGATGCCAAGGTCGGGTAGCGGACTGTTGCGGTCACACCGAGCGGCTCCGGCAGCGGCCGCTCCGGCAGGTCTGGGCCCAATGCGGATATCGTGGTACGGATGAATTCTGCATCACTCTAATGCTATGACGGTCTCTAGTTCAAATCCAGGCGAGAACACGTGCGGGGATAGCTTAATTGGGAGAGCGTCAGACTGAAGATCTGAAGGCCGCGTGTTCGATCCACGCTCACCGCAAACACCCCGTTTTATCGTCGCGTCAATATGCCATCCTCCCTGCATCTCGCACAACTCTGCTCGCTGCGGCCACGAAATCACCGCAGCCCGCTTCAGCTGCACACGCCATGAGTGTTCCCCGTTCCAACATAGAAGGATACCGAAACTATCCAGTCACCGCTGCGTTTTACTGAACAACACTTTCAAGAACCATCCACTTATAACTCCATGTTCTCCTATGAACTTAGTGGCCCCTTCTCACCTTCCACTTTCGGGATTTGCCACACCGCATTTGAACCTCCTCCAATCCGCTTCTATTTATGTTTTAATTTTTGAATGAAATTGTTACCAACATTTTAGTGAGCAGCTCCTCCATGCTGCTTCTTTTTATGTTTTAATTATAGAGTGAAATTATTACTAGCAGTTGAGTGAGGAGATGTTGTGTAGGATGCTTCTTGGAGGATATGGGGATGAATAAGAGATGACCACTCAACATTTTTTTTGCATAATTTAACATCCACGTGCATGAGGAAGATCAAAGTTTGAATAGATGGTTGTGGTTAAAATTTGGTACATTTTTGTAACAAATTATCATTATGTTCTATATTGATAGATGGAGTTGTTGTCTATTGAAATTAGAATTTGTTACCACCACTCAAGGCCTTTAAGCCCCATTCTATTCACAATTTCTATTATGTTTACTTTTGAATGTTAAATAAAATTTAAAAAATTAACCAAAATAATATACAATAGCAGCATATGGTAATTTTATAGGTAGTTGTAACATACTTGATGGCAATTATGAAGGCATAAAGCATTAATATTTTTATAGTCTAGTAGATATAGTTTTTTATATTTTATATTTTATTTTTATCTTATTTTGGTTTGTATTGGTTTGTTTATATTTTATTTATATCTTATTTTTTTTGGTAGCATATATGAATTTGTGTTACTTCTAATAGCTTGTTTATTTGTTTATAGACAAATGTAAAAAATCCCTTGTAGAATATAATTAGTGAGTGTAATTTATCTATCTTTTAAGGTATGTTTACAAATGTGTAGTAAAGTTTTGAAATTGTAGTACAAAATGATAAATTAAAAGGATTTTTTAAAAACTAAAATATTTTTTCATATATCTAAAAAATTAATATTTTAAAATTATGTAAACATTAAAAAGGACTCATCAAAGATTTCAATATTGTATTGTTACATGTCACTTGGTGTTTTTTTTTTAAATATTAGATATTTTTGTGTCACTTTTGATTGATTTTGATATATATATATCTAAATTTTTTTATTTATTAAAAAGGCTTTTTAATTTTTGATCTTATTTTAAGTGGTTGTAAATTATTTTAGTTAAAATTTAAATTATTGTTGAATCTATAATAATTTTATCACATGAGCAATAGTTTTTTATTATGTATAATAGATTATATTTATAAGTATTTTTTTAGCACTATGAATTAATTTTTAAAAATTACAAAAATACATCAAGCTCATTTAAATATTTCATCTTATGAGTCTGATTTTATCTTAATTAGGATAAATTAAGAAAGTTATTATTTTATTACTTTTTATTTAATATGCAAGACAATAAGGTTTCAATAGATGGATATGAGCTCTTTTTTTGAAATAATAGAAATTTTAATTTTCTATTGTAATTTTCATCAATTTTGATTTTTGATTTTAATTTTTAATTTTAATAAATTCAATTTAACTTTTAGTATAATGAGATAAACTTAATTGTATTACTTCCGAGCAAGATGTCAAAAACTCCTACAAATGGTTTATAAAATACATTCTAATATGGATTGTTTTAACTTCTAAATTTTTTGTATTATTGCCTTTATTCTTATTAAACTTGTTATATTTTTTAGTAGTTATAGGTCTTATTGATGTTGTTTAAATTATTGAAACAATAAATAAAGTTATTGGTTTAAAAGATTTTGGTTTTAAATGTTTTGATTTGTATGTTTGGTACTTGTAATGACTGAAATAAGAATTCTTTGGTACAACTTTGGATTCAAAAATTGAGTAATATGTGACACTTAAAATTTATAAATTACTAAAAATAATATCAATTTAAGAAAATTATATAGCTTTTTATATTAATAGTAAGTATATGATATTAATGACTTAGATTAATTTATTACAATACATCTTCTTTGTATTTTTGTAAATTTTGATACTTGTAATAATTAGCTATTTTTTACTTAATAATGACTTAACACTCAAAGACTTATATTCTAATGGTAGAATATTATGTTTATTTATAATTATTTAAATTTATTTTATTTATGATCTTATAATATACTTTATCTAGTTCAAAAAAATATTTATCCATGTTTATAATTTAAGGCTTTAATGAAAGTTAAATAATTTTTGTATTGTTGAAATCTTAATTAATTTTTTTTAAAAGAAATTTTTTATTCTTATATAATTTAATTAAGATCTATTCTTCCATATTATTATCCATACTTTATCCATTTGTAATAGTTTATTCTAAGATTTACTCATAAATTCTTTTGGGATTTCTAAATCTTATAATATATTCTTATAAAAAAATTTATTTTTTTATTTTTTATTTTTTATTAATATATTTAAAATATCTAATTTTTATAAAAAAATTAATATGTATTTTAACTAGAATGTGGATTTTTAAAATTACATGTTTCATGTTTCAAATCTATTCTAATTGAATGGTATAACAAGTCTGCCAATATGGTACGACATATCTTTAATACTACTTGACGATGAAAAGAAATTGTTTGTGCAAAGGAACAAATACAATGTTAAATATGATTTGACTATAAATAAAAGGATGCCATTATTAGACTTTTAGAAGTTAAAACTCATTGGCTTGAAAATAAGAGCATATGAAGAGGATATGAAGAAGGCAGGAATTCTTTTTGTGCCATCAAGTGTTCCATCAAAGTCGATCACCATGCATATGGAAGAGGCTAAGAGAAGGCAAAGATACAAAGAAGAATTCTTTGATCCATTGGAACATCTTCACTATGAGACAAATACAATGCAGAAGACAGTGTATGTACACAAGAAATGAGGCTCTTACGATGATAAGATGCTTGAAAAGCTTAAAGACAGTCAAAAAATCAGAAAATCCATATTTAATAATAGCCTAATAATAAAAGATAAGAATATCCCATATGATGGTGAAGAAGAAGAGTATGATTTTGACTATTCTAAAGGTTTTGTTGCCGGAGATTACATTCCAAGATTCATTGAATATCTTCCATCTAGATCCAAAAAGTATGAAGTGTGGAATGATAAGCATTATGGTTGATCTCGGTAGAAAGTAGTATCAACTAGTCAAATTACATAACTATTCAAGATAATATTACAGCTTTGAGATACAATGTAGATTACTTCAACCACTTAATATCATACTCTAAAGACTATGGCAAAGAAGCTTTAAATATAAATGTCAGAGGATAAAAGATATGACTAGAATTCTTCAGAGCTGCTAGTACATGCATATGAAGAGTCATGCAATGTATAACACAATAGCTTTGTTAAAGAATGTGACTTGAAATATCTTTCAAGAATACGATACATATGCTACATATGTAATAGAATGTTCAAGAAAGATTCTATGCCCCTTAGGCCAAAATTTAAGAAAAAAAAATAACAAAGCATATTAGATTCACTTCCATTCAAATGAGAATGACTCTAATTTTTTTTTTATATTATATATTTATTGTGCAAGGAAGTGCAGCTAATAGCGTGTGCTCCTTTTCAACTTGGGATAAGATTCATCAGATTGTTCTTGAGTTATATTGTTCTTGGCCTTCTTCCTCATCACATCTGTTATAAGATGTGCGCACTTGATTCTGAGAAAATATATCTTATTGTCACCATCAAGAGTGTCCTTACACTTTACAAGGTCTACAAATTGGTGATTGTCCATGTATATGTATACGTTGTGAACACTAAAAGGCTTGGACTTGAGGCTATCATATGATATTACTATTTATAGCTGACAATAGTATCCATCTCCACATGGACATCCAAGATGGTCGGGATCTTCAAGATAGGATTTTGATTGATTTTCTCCTATAACTAATACTTTGAGGCTGACACAAGAGGCATCCCAAACTTGATATTCTTTGTCGCTTTGAATCTCCAAGCAATTAGTGACAAAGTTCATATACACCTGCCTCAGCTTCACTATAGTAGTTGTAAGCTTGAGATTGCATATAAGTGCTTGTAATACCTCTACAACATTGTCACTAGTAAGATAGAGCTTTGGACCCTCGTATACCGGATCAAGAATTAGTCTTTTGATTCTCCACTGCGTCAGAACTGTATTTGCAGTATTCATCATCTGCTCTGAGAAAACAAGAATTGTGATGTTTGGGATGTTGTGGCCAGACATTTTTGTATCTTACTAGGAAGGCAAGCTTTTTTTTTAAAGGGTATAATAAATAATATGTATATAATTGGGATGACCATAAATACTAGTATGTCTTTTACATCAATAAAAAAAACAGACTATTGTAATGGTAGAATATGCAAATTTTTGGTTTGTTGTTGTAGACTATAAGTACATATTGTATGCGTCTACTTATGGATTTTTTAGTGCTCATATCAAAGATAAGCCCTGAATTTGATCTATAGGATCTATAGTGTACAAGTTTTTGGTCAGGTACTGTCGTAAGGATGATACATCTTTTACTTTTGTTGCTGAAAACATGTCTTTTGACCAGAACTTATAAATATCGTAGAGTTCCTTCACAAAAACTATGCCTCTATCGCCCCTTTCAACATTAGCACTTAAGAACTGTCCAAAGATATCATTAGATATATGAATTGTTTTGATGTAGTCTTTGACCTTATCGGGCTCTTCAAGGCCATGAATCAGGTATTGTTTGTATTCTTCTATGACCAACCTCATGAACATTAGAGCAAGGAGAGAGATCTTGCTAGAGAAGTTGGTGTCCTTTACATGTGTTATAAGGAGATCGTGAGACGGCTCTACTTTATCAACAAACATTGATACAAATGGTATTACTCTTATCTTGCCTCATACAACTTTATCGAACGTGCTCATTTGTAGAATCCTATTGGCAATAAATACAAACTTTGATGTCTAAGGTATGATAGTCCCTTCTTCATATAAGCTTCTCACATATAGATTATCGTTTCCTGTGAGCTCTTTCATTACATCAAGATTAAGTTTATCGCCTTTGTCTGGTTCTTGTACCATGGCAATAAATCTTCTTTTGAGCATTGCTATTTCAAGAGTGGCCACTGATGACCGTACTCTCTTACCTATAAGTAATGAAGTTGGCATCTTTACTGCATAGTCACCATATGCCCGTTTGATCAGAGAAACCATAACTGTCTTTTCGTTATCTCCAAATCCTGACCATATAGAGAATATTTTATTTGCGTTCCTTTCATTTAGATACAATGAAATAAATCTTATGAAGTACTTTTGTATGTCTTTATTAGGAAAAAATTTTATCAGTAGGTCGAGTACTTCACTAGTAACTTCTGTATTATCATTAAGCTGTACAAACGGGATCTTAGTCGATAGAGTAGTATAGTCCTGTGGTTCTACTGGTCTAAACTTATCCTCTGTAAAATCAAATACTCTTCCTTTCATACCTATCACATCTCTTCTAGAGTCTAATAATCCTTCAAAGTCTTTTTTGTAGAGTATTCCTGAGCAAGTATACATTACTTTTTTTCTGTTATCAGAATATTGTATAAACTCTATTATTCTTATGGCAGACTCAATAGTCTCCATATAGGTATCACACATGTTTGTTATGAACTTGTACATTCCTGTTAGGATTACTTTCATTAACGATACTTTAGAGCTCTTTATAGTCTACTTCTTGGTGTCAAAGAAATAGAAGATTTGTCTATCGAAGTTTGAACATACAAATCTCGTATTATATATGATATAAAATACCTTTGATGCAATGAACTTAGAATTCCCAGGACATGCACATATTAGGTCTCTTACAATTTCTTTCTTTTTGTCATTGCCATACTATATATAGTAGATATTGTAAAGCCAAGTAGGTGAGAGCTTGATATATATATCCTTTTTTTTTCTCTCTTCAGGAACCACTATGTATGCAGCGCATCTTTCTGTCACTGTCTCATAGTGCTTGTTTTTGTGGCACCTTAGACCAAGATGTTGTATAGTGTTGCCATCTAGATCATCCTTGGAAAAACAAAATATTGCCTCTCTTGATGTATGTGAATTGTCGATAGAGAATACGATACCATCTGTTGACCTTATAAGAATGGTGAGCGATGATATGAGCTTATAGTCAGTGGGCATAGCCGAAAAGAAGTAAACATATGTGCTCTTCTCAGATATTCCAAAAATGACATATATTTTGTGAACATTCTGAAGGACATACTTCTCATTATAAATATCAAGGAACTATAGCATAGGTGCTTCAAACTCCTTCTGGCCAAGGTTGGAAAAGGTGACAAATATTGAAGCTATTGTGACATGTAGTATAGCATAGCGTGTAGTTTTAATTGAAAGCATATCACTTTCTTACTCATCATATAATATCACATTAATATTGCAGCAATAAGTAGTTGATACACAATATTAAAAAATGTACAAAGAGAAGAGATTTTATAGTACCATAAAGATTGGACTGTTACATGATATGCTAATAGAGAGAGACAGATGTATAGTGTTGAGAGTGGATGATGATGATAGAAGATACTTTGAATTCTTTGAGAGCTAGGAGTACTTCTTGATATGGTACCAAAGATTGACCCCTCAAGAAAAAAAGTTCTCAGAGGTGATAAGAGAAGGTCCTCCTAAGTTTGGGCTCGATATAGATTGTTCAATTGATAGATGGAGTGTAAAAACCAATGTGTTTTGTAGATCATATCTCTTTTGTGCTACAAAGAGTATTAAGAGAGAAGGTAGACGTCCTTGTGTATCAAAGCATCGACAATAGTAACAGGAAGGTATCCTTTCATGTTGTTGTATCCAATATATAATTTGTATCTTCACAACAGTGCCTAATTGTTTCTCATGCTATATGTAGCATCATATAATTTGGAGAATTCACGGATATGGGATTATATAAGAGTTTCAATGCTTTAGATTAGAAGGCAGTACCAAGCAAAGATCAAACATATTCAAGTATCTAGTAAACGAGTTTGATGTATCAAAAGAATTCTTAAGTGGTATAATAACCAACATTGTTAGCTGCTCCTGTTCTAAGTTATGTGAGGTTTTTGGTAGACCTATCGTATCATATTATAGATATAGAAGTAGAATTTCATCGTCTCAAAACATTACAAGGTAGTAATGTGTGATAAAAAAAAAGATTTTTTTTAAATATCTTCATCTTCATCTTTGATTTTCAGTAGACTCATATGCAGCAAAGGTGTAGCTCTATCTACTATCTCAACAACAGCTTCAGAGAGCTTGCACTGTAGAGATGCTCTGCTTCTTGACCAAAAATATAGAGAGTCAAAAAGCAAGGCAAGATATATGCAATCCTTATAGTAAGTACTGTTGATGTGTTTACATATGGCTTAATGTTATTTATTAGTTGACCATATAGGCTCTTTTTTCTATTAGCATTTTAATTAAGATACTTGCAAGCTCCTTTTTGGTTTTATTGCACATCCACTGGTGGGATTATAACACCTTTACAAAGTTCAGTACAAAAATGCACTCAGTGCTTTTTTGCTTGTAAAAAGTTATAATATAGTGCTACTCTACCTATCTAGATTAAACAGACAATAAAATCTAGTAAAGATTATCTTGTTTGTTTATCATACTTCTATATTGTTGGGCATATTAATATGACAATCTACGTATACTAGAAAAAAAAAAAATTATACTGTAAGAACAACACTACTCTGTTCGAGTAGCATGTACAACTATTCTTGACTATGAGTATTACATTACTCACTATTGTTGGTGTTATTAGTACTTGTATCAATTGATAGGACATAAGACGTGCAAAATTCTAGCATAAGATTTTTTCTTTGATATTCCTCTTCGACTATGTGATGATATTCTTTAACAGAGATATAGAAAGATTTGTCAAGTCTTCCTCCATTAAAAATAATTTCATCATTCATATAAATGTTTGGATCTACTATTATACTCAGATCTTTGTGGAAGGAAAAGGGAGGTATTGCTCTTGAGTTGCAGTTAATTAGCCTTCTCATAATCTTTATTTTTGCAAGAGAGATCCTCTTTGCCCCAGTTACTTCTTTTAAAGTGTCAAAATCTATTATACTTGATCTAGGAACGACAATAAGGCAATACTTGTAGCTGTCAACTGACCCTTCTTTGTCAAAAGCAAGATCAACAACCATTGCCTTAGCCGCCTATTCTTTATTGTTACCTTTTATCTGTGCAATTACATCTGATCTACCTTCAGGTGCATGTTCAACCTCATGATATAAAGACTGATACTTCATAAATAGATCCTTGACTGCGTCATAGGTACTTCTGGTTCCACTTTGCCTCATTGGCTTATAACTAGCTGTAGGATTAAATCATAGCATCTTGTCAAATTATAGGTTGATATACACACTTCTTGTTATTACAAAAGCGTAAGTAACATATATTATCAATTCTACTTTCCTATCAGGCAAGAGGTACAAGCATGTCAAGTGTAATATACAACATGAACTATATCGTGTTTGATGACCAGATTAAGCATTCTTTCAGAGAGTATATATTACATAATAAATAACATGCAGGTACTCATGAGGCTCATCTATCATATAATCTTCAGAAAGTTGCTCTTACGCTATCTACCGATATTCTAAAGGCAATAAAAAGTATTAAGCATCCTAACAATCTTGCTTTATCACTACTAATAAGAAACCTCTCTACGGATTACGATCTGATAGATATCCCTTCCGATAGAGATAGTACATGCAATAAAGATACATTCATAAGCGAGTCCTGTCTAACAAGTGTTGTGCAACTTTTAAGAGACATTTATACATATGAGGAAGAAAATAATAGTGCCATTGTCCAAGATATATATCTTATAGCTGGTTCCAAAGGACACAACTCAAACGAAGGATCTAAAGATAGGTTATACTTTCATACTAATATATAAAATAAAAAACACAAAACACTAAATATGACAATAACTGTCACTTCCCATATCTTGTTAAATTATACCACTGCCATCTAATACTTCATTTATTCATCATCTTGAGATTTAATTATTGAGGGAGATCAGGTGGAAAATTCTAAAGATCACATTTTGAGAGTTGGCCACTTGATAGAAGATTGCCCCTTGGACGTGAACTTCACCGCTCTACTCTTCAATCTTTTCTAAAAGGATGACTTTTTGACATGTTGAATGCTTATTGTTTTCTCTAGACATCACTTCTCATGGATCCGTTGTTACGTTTGTGATGACACAATAGTTGGGTGATCTGCAAAATCGCAGTGACACTCTTGTGATTCAGTCATTCCAACAATAGTCATCATCTTTCACTAGTCAACCGGTTGATGGTACGCATTGCGGCTGTAGAGGATTACGTACCCAACTCCTACCATGATAATTTTTTTCTTCATCCATGAATGGATCTCGGGCAATTTTAACGAATGTTTTATATATCTGCCCCTTGCCCACGCCCGCCCGCCTCGAAAGGTGAAAGTGATGAAGGTGTGCGCTGAGAGCTCAGGCGAACAGGCCTTGGTGAGAGCCGGCAATCTGGCGAAGGAGTAGGAACAGGTCTAAACACAAACCTGCCGACGAAAGTCGGTCGTGCTCGTAGCCGGGACTGAACCCTAGACCAGCCTCCCCTGATGCTGTAATGAGCCGTAATCTATCGTTATTTATATTAGTGACCAGTTCTGTCCAGCCCGCTGCCCGCCCGCTGCCATGGGCACCGGGCGGCAGCGGGCTAGACAGAACTGGTGACTGGTACCGCGGATGGACAGAACGGTAAAAGTACCGGATGGGTACCTAACCCTCGAAATCGACGCGTTGCTACAGGAATTTACAGATTATACTGGCTGCATGGGAAGTTGCACAGACATCTCAAAAGCTGGTATTGTGCTCGTGCAAGCGACATCACTGGAAGAGGTATATTCAGTGACTTGTCTTCAAAGTAATCGTAGCTGAATCTGACACATATTCTGAAGAAAATGGGTTTTGGGAAGCTCCTGATCTACGTCACAAGTTGAAGGGTGAAGTTTCTGTCACTTGTATTCCTTGGCTGAATGTGTAAAATCTCTGGGCTGAAGAGGTGTGAGATAGTAACTGAGCACATTTTATTTGAAGAGCATCCAAAATCAGACTGTGATACGGTCCTGACAGTAAATGGGTTTTGAGTTACTCTGAAGCCTGTGTCCTGTTGGCACACTCCGTTATTCAGTTGAACTTTTTCTGCTTCTGCTTACCCAACTTCAAGGTTGACGCATCCAGTCACGCTCAATGATGGGCATGGTGACGATTAGGGTTGCTATTACGGGATCCCACTTGGCAAAGCTCCGCTCCATGTTGACTTTGTGAGGCAGATACAAACACAGGTAACTGCACTTCCTCCAAAAAGCAAACAGACCAATTCGTGTGCATCATTTTGCATCTATTTGTATGATTCAATTGTTAGAAAATTCTACACAGAGCAAATGCTTCCGATATATAAGATAAGATCTATGCTCATTAGTGATGGATTCGAACAGCCTGAGAAGTATTTGAAGTTTTCGGATCCGCTTACTATTGTGGAGACACAAGTTTCAAGTAGGTTTTGTGCACATCCAGATCCAGTTCTTCCAAGCCATCTGTGCCAGGCAGCTTAATTTTCATCACCAATTCTTCACAGCTCAGACTTCCGCAGTCCTTTTCGCTCTACGATTCATCATAAAGACATGCCATTGAAACTTCTTGGCAACAAAGGAGATTGTAAACAGGAAGGCATGATGCAAGGCTATAGGAACGGTGGGTTAATTAGCTTTCAAAATCTTTGTATCTCAGATGTTGGAGGAAGCGAGAATACCATTTGCATGTAAACATCGTTGCAAGACACAGCTTGCTTATACACGAATTCATACCTGCTTCACAAATTGCGCAATACAAAGCATTGGCTGAAGTCACTTGTTTAGTTCACGATTGCCAGGTAATGACATTCAGCAGCGAATTAACAGCTCACGGCGTTTCTTATCTCTGTTTTTTTCTTTTTTCTTTTTTCTTTTTTTTTCACTTTTATATTCTTTCCTTCTTTCCACTTTTTTATTTATTTATTTATTTATTTTTTGTATGGGGGCGAGGAGCTTACTCTGGCGTGAAACGGGCCCGGCCATGCAATTCGGCATCCTTGTCAATGTCGATTTCAGGTTCTTGTTCTTTCTCTGGAAACCCAACACAATCATAGTCTCGCCTAAGAATATGAATGTGAACCTTGAACTATTCTTGTGTTTACTTATTCGTTAATTTCCTTCAAGAATTTATGTATTTCTCAATAATAACTCGATTTGAATGTCGAGAGTATTTCACTTGGGAAGATACAATTCCTGTTCGGTAGTGTATGACGACGAGCTCAAGTCAACGAGGATTTCTAATCTTAGAAAAACACGTTGTCTGTGAGGAGCTTACTTTTGTCTTCTTCTCCCCCTTTGACGTTTTTACTATATTGTGGGCCAATATGGCCTGGATTTAAAGCCTCTGGTTGTGGTTCCGAGCAATCACGGATTTCATCGCTTCTTGAGGAATTAAACAGAGCTTCTAGAGCTTTTATGTCGCTGAAGTTCATCATCTTCGACTTGAATCTTCTGAAGCAATCGGTTTTACAGGTGAAATTGTGCCCTCTGTTAAAATTTGGTGGACTTCTCCATCGCATTTGTCTTAAGTCCACATTTTGAGCATGTCATCGCGCCTCGAATAAAACAACATTGAAGGCCACAGAATCTCTGGACGGTTTCATCCGAGTGCAATATTCACGTTCACCATTCGCCTCCAACGTCGTTGCTCTCCCTTCAGACCTCCGTGGATTCTAATTTCAAAACTAAGTCAACTGGAAATCTCCTTGCTGCATCAATGTAAAAACCTAGAAGACTGACGGTCACAAACTTCAAAGTGAATTTGGTTGCTATCCATAGTGATCATCTCCGTTGGGTACTGGATACTTTCTTATACGTTCATCACCCCCTTTGAAGTTGCCTTTTGTCAGGGAAGACATTTATCTGGGAATGGAAACCTAACTAAAACGGCATTACCCTACAGTTGAATACAACCTAAACCACATGTTTCTCGCTTGATCATCAATTCCAATACTTGCAAGAAATGCTTCACCGTGTCAGAGAGTGATGCAGAGATCAAGAAGTTAGGGATGATAGTCACATGGCCACCAAAGCAGATTTGCAGACTTCTTGCGAGAGAAGACAACAACTGACTTTTGATGAAACGAAGCAAGTAGTTACGGTTTTAATTCAGTTACTGTATTTCAGATCGGTGCCGCTTTGGTATAATAGTGGATCACATTTTCATAACTATGATAGGAGCAGGAATTTTTACGCAAAATTTACCACTCAACTACAGGTGAAGATCGAGGGTGAGGAATTGCTGGTCAATTGAACTACAAATACACTGTAATTGAAGCCACGATGCGAAAGATTGACCCTGGAAGTAATTGTTCACTAGGGTGAAACTGGGTAACATCCTTGGTCCTGTAAACTCAGAAAACCAGGCGATCTTTCATCTAAATTATTTCTACAACTGGGTTCACACAGTTTTACCATTCGCTCAACGCTTCGTATATCAGACTTAAATTCAAAGCGAGCACAGTAACTGGATCAAATAGGTTGTGCGTCGAACTGAACCGCATTTCCCGCGCAAGAAAACAACAACAACTATTGCACTGCAACCACGTTTTAGATAAAGGCGACAGAATTTCTCCATTATAATACAGTGCCGCACAAGACTCGTGCACTGAACCTGGCCAATTTGACAGCAGGAATAACACAATTAATGAACGACGTTCACACCTGCACAGAAGATGCAGGTTTCGAAACTGTGATGTTGACGGTGACGGTGACGACGACCCAGGCGTAGAGGGAGATGAGAAGTATCCAAAATCTGGCATTGGGGGGGGGGGGGGGGTGGGGGTCTATAGACGTGAAGTCTGTACGTTTGCTCGGTGCCAGCTACATTTGCAGCAGTAGATCTGCGAAATAGTACAAAACATTCACTCTTGAACTGCTTCTGTGTCATTGTCAACTTGCAGCTATTGGCAATGGGGTCCTCAGGGAAACACAGTCCCATCACCCTGGTGCTCATCGCTGCTTTGCTGCTGAGCTGTGGCAGTTTCTCGGCCAGGGCGGAGGCGGACAACGTCATCACTCAGTGGCACTTTGCCGCACAGAGAGTAATCACCAGTCACACTCCCAGCAATTTGTGAAGTTTTAGAACCCTCTTCGACTTTAGGAGGAAATTCAATTGCAATCTAAACCTCTGTGAGATGGGTTGGGACATAGTCTGTGAAATGGGTGTTGTAACATGTCACAATGAATTCGCCTTTGTTACAAAGTAGCGTTTGTTCGAGAAGAAGAGTGTATGGTTACTCCATTGCCACTTTCATAGGAATGGAGTTCGCCATTGGCAACTCATCTGATCCTGCTCTTATCGCAATTCAGTCTGCTCAGTTGGTCATAGTAGCTCAATCCTGATCGAGGTCGTCTAAAGCGAGAATTGTAAATTCATATCCTAGATCCAGACCTTCATATCAAGTGAGAACCTTCGATCAGTTTCGATCCATACTGAGGTAGCGCGTTCAATGCTGAATTGGTTACTTAGTTTGCGACGTTGTTGCTGTGCAGGTTGTGAGGACACTCGGCGTGCCTAGCCAAATTGCGTCCCGGTTTTACACCCTGCTTCATGTGTCGCAATACAAAGCCCTTCAGCTCGCGTACAAGACCGGTAACTCGCATCCTGAGGCTGCTGCTGCGTATGCAGGCCATTATGTGCTGTCGGAGTGAGCCTACTCATCGCTTCTCCTCATTAAATTCAGAACGCGCCATGGAGCATTCGAAGTTTGGTTGTTTGTGTTTTAAGCGATCTCAGACAACTCCTGGTTGCGTTCTGATGTCGTGGTAATGTCTGGATTGGTGATTGGTTTCGTGCAGAATTTTCCCGACGCAACAGTCCACAACCTTCGATGGCCTCATCGACAAGCAGATCACTCCACTGGAATTGACAGAAGAAGAAGATGCGGCTATTCGCAAGATTGGCCTCAAATTTGCCAAATCGCTCCTGAAGAAAAGGTAGTGATCCCTTTCTCCTGAAGCTTATATTGATTTTATTAACGTGAAGGTTGAGAGCTTCAACGCCTTCCACTGGAATCACTCGTGTGCTAACATTTCCACCGCCGCATTTGAGAATGATTGTTCAGGACATCCGACGGTAGTCAGCAGTGGATTAAGTTCGTTCCGTCTTCTCCCGGAGGTCCCACTGGAAAGTATCAATTCACCCCAAATCAAACCTTTGTGCTGTACCCTCAACTGGGCAAGACTCGCCCCTTCGTCATCAAATCGGTTGCCAAGTTCGACACAAATGCTGGCCCATATGCAATCCCCAGCTCGATGTACAATACTGACTACGAGGAGGTCGCAACCGTTGGCAACGTGAACTCGTCGGCATACACAGATTTTTTCAAGGAGACGGCAAAGTTTTGGGAGGCCGGCGCAAGTAAGAGTTACAACTCCCTCCCCCACTTCAATTTCCGCCGTCTAACAGAGACCAATTTTAACTGCGATTAATTCTTTTAAATGCTTCCGAAATTTGGTGTGCTTCTGCTCACTATTTCCGCCATAACTGGCACAGATACATCGACCGTAAACGGCCAGTTGTTCAACGTGACATTGGCCGTTGTCAAGGACATCTCCGTCAAGAATCTCGCCAAGCTATTTGCAAAGATCTCTGTGGCGCAGTACGACTCTTCAATCGCTGGCTGGCAACAAAAGTTCAAGTATCTGAATTGGAGGCCTATCACAGCTCTACGGTATGACATTCAGTTAACTCCTCGATAATATTCCAATTTTCATTGTTGTCTAGAGCGGTCAAATACTTCAATAATCAAACGATGATTTAAAGATTCACCATCAAAAGGTTTGTGGAACAAGGATATTGAGACCTAAACCAGTGGAAGAAGTACTACTATAGATACATGAATGTTCGGTTGATGACATCTTTGCATTCTCTGAGGTTGCAGTCAAGGAGACCCCAGCCACCAGCCGATTGTTTTCACCCCTTTCCTTCGAACTCCCCCGCACCCGGAGTATCCGAGTACGCACTCGACTGCTGCTGGCTCCTGGGCGAAAGTGCTCGCCAGATACTTGAGCATCGACATCTCTCAACACATTTCCTCCTATTCTGTCGCTACTGAGGGGTATCCGCTGCCATCACGCACTTACAATACGCTTGAAGCAGCTGCGGTGGAAGTTGGAGTGAGCAGGTCTGTCGCATGCGTTCGACCAAAACATATTTACTTCAACTCTTTTGGACGACTTGTTTGAATTGATTGAAGTCAGCATTGTGAATTAAAAGCTTTTGGAGCATTAAAACTTTCTGCGTGTGCCTGAGTACTTGCAGAATCTACGGAGGAGTCCATTTTCGAAAAGCTGTCGAGGACGGCATACAACTGGGAGTCGATGTGAGCATTCTCTGAACTTCTTATGTACTCTCGTCTCCTAGTCTTTATGTCGATCATCCTGTGCACCGTGGCAACTCTTAACCATGGTTCACTCCATAGCTGCAACCGCTCTGAACCCTCTGGCGGCTCTGCAGGTTGGCGACTACGTGTGGGATCACTTCGAGAAAGAATTTGGGGATTTGTAATCGTCCAAGCTCTGTGAATCACGTTGCCTAGTGGCGGACCCCCTAAAAGCGTATTCAGTGGCCTCTTAGCTGTGCTACTATCTTCAAGCCGTGTTATTGTTGTTTCCAACAGTATCACCAATTTGAATTGCTGCAACGTCTCGGTGTCGTTGATGTTACCCAACTTCTCACTGCAAGTGCCTGATCGGCACCTCACCACCAGAACATGAGGTTTGCAGTTTGCAAAGCTGGTGTCACCCAGTCTTTTCTAGTGCAGATGAATTCGTGTTCTACGTCGACACAAGCAAGCAGTAAAGAGCGTTTCAATGCCGGTGCTTACAAAATGTGATGGCTCCAGTATGAATGCTGCGTGGTATTATATGGAAAACATTAACTCTTGTTTTTCAACTTTGCTTTAAAGGGTATCTACTTGAAGTTTTTTTCAGTTTCAGTTTCTTTTCCATGTTTGTTATTGGAGTTGCAAGTGGGTGTAAAGGTAAATGAGGATCATACTTCATAGACCCAAAGAGTGTTTACTTCTAAGGTTTGCCCCCAGTATAACAACTTCAAAGCTTGTGTAAGACTTCATATTTTAGAATAGACTGATTTGAAACAGGAATATGTAAATTGTAAGTATTCATGTCGACCGCTGTTCCTGTAAATTCTTTATCTCCCTTGGTACCAGATTTTTAACATGACTTACTGTGGGATCAGTGTTAGTGTCTAAGCCGGACAGGAGACCAATATCAAATACGGAAAACAGAAAAAGAAAAAGAAAAGAATAAGCTAGATCATTCAATATGGAAAAAAATAAGTTGCTCGTATAAATGTTAACTGTTGATTGATTGTTCTCCTGCTTATATTTATAGTTTTACTTGTAACGGTATTATTTCTAGTAAAATATAATTTTTTGAAATTATTACAAGTACAAGATGTGAAGATAAAATTCACTCTTCAACCCAAGTTATAAGATGGCTTCAATTAAGAGTTGCTTATAACTTGTGGTGTGAAGTATAAGGAGCAATAAATAACAATGAAGGAGAAGAACAACATAAAACAAGTAAAATATGTGTAATTAAATAATTGCATACTACAAAACTAGTCACAATTTATTCATTACATTCTTATCTAGTAAAAAGTAAAAATTATATTTTTAAGTATGTAATTTTTTTATCTTTCTAATGATGTAAAAAACATGTAAATCGAAGTTACTATGAATAAGTTATGATAATTCAAAGTTAGAAGGCAAACAATGGAAAAAGTTAAGTAGAAATTTTTACCTCAAGGATAACTTGTTACAAGATCATGGGTTTGAATCTCACCAAGCCTCATAATTAGTGTATATGGGTGTCCTAGAGGGGCCACGAGGCCTTAGTCTTATCCTCCTACCTACATCCAAGGTGCCACAACCCATATGGGATTCGTGCACCTCTCTTCTTACAAGGATTATACTAGCTGTTGGTCCTCCTATTTTATACTAGTAGAACTAATAATTTTGCATTTTTGACTTCACCATGGTGTTCAAAAACACCCTATTAGCCTAGGAACCTTGTATGGGCTTCAAATCTTGCTCCATTTCTTCATAATGGCTCCCAAGGTGGTAAAACTCATTTTTACCAAAATCTTCAAAATTGCTCTAAAAATTCTTAATAAATTCTAAATAAATTCTAAATAAATTCTAAAAGTTTCTATAATATTTCTAAGATGATAATATCAATTTAAGACTATTTTATTCTACCTTGGAAATTTTTTATAATAATAAAATCAATAAAAATCAACTCAAAATCCTATTTTCTACAAAAATAATTAAAAAGACATGAGATTTCTTCCTAATGCTTCTTCTATCTATTAAGTAACATTTATAGGTTTTTAATAAGTAATACATGTAATTAGAAGGCTAATATAGACATTGATTTTAATAGCTAATTCTTAATACTTAATAATAAGTAAAAATACTAAACCAACTAAAATAATTGCCTCCAAGATTTACTAAGACTCCATTTTTGTAACTTTTTTTCTAATAAGATTTTTATATTTCTAAATATTTCTAAATTCTAATAAATATTTAAATAATCAAAAAGACTCTCTAACCGTCATATTTATATAATTAAATGACTTAAGACTATATTTTTAACCAATCCACCAATTAAGATCCATTGATGGGACTCACATATGATGACCATCTGGGACTATTCATAAGAATAAAAAGAATCCAACCCTTGACTTTGACATGGTCTATAAAAAAAAATAATAAAAAATTTCTAACTTGGATATTATATTCTATCAAAAGAAGTAGAATTAAAGAGAGGAAAAATTTACTAAGATTTTGACTTAGAACAGAAAGGCATTTGGTTGTTACAATCTTGACATGGTTCTACATATAGCAATGTCTTGCTTAATTATTAACTCAATATTTATATTCTATTAAGATGGACTTAAAATTACTATCTAAATGATAAGATTCATTGGTGTTTTAATCAATGTTCATACCTTATATTCGTTACAACAACTTCCATTAGTTCGTGAAGGAAAGTCTTTTCCATCTAACGTTTTAAGTTTGACTGACTTATTATCAAAGACCTCTTTGATAATATATGGTCCTGTTCAAAGTGCATCAAACTTAGCTAGAAAATCTAATTTCTTAGCATCTTGAACCATCATCCATATTCCTAGAGTAAGTAGATGTTTTTTTATTTTATTTTTTATCAAAGATCTCATTTCTTCTTCTTTGAGAAGTTCTTATATGTTGGCTGCAATCTTTAATTCCACTAAGCTTTTTAAAGGCTCTAATTGTTCTTCCAAAGTTTGAGAAGCATCCAATCTTTTGTCAATAGCAATGCGTAAGGATGAGGCTTAAACTTCTACAAATCAAATATGAATGTCTTCTTCTTCGTAAGGATTTTCTTCTAACTATTTGGCAAAATCACCCTTATCTTCATATTCATATAATCTAGGGCCAATACATTTTATTGGTGCTATAATTGATGTTGAATTGGATTGGATAAAAATACTTTGCTTGGCTTCCTTAGATATTGGTGGTTTTTCTAATGGAACCACAACTTGGAGTCTAAAGTGACTAGATTCTATGATTGTTGTACAATTATCTAAAGGTCCAAAAGTAAAATAAGGCTTAAAAGTCTCCCAATTTGTTATTCCTTTAGATTGCCTCAACCATCCTCTTCCTAATAAGAGAGGGTAACTATCTGCTTCTTCATATAACCGTATCACATAAAATGATACCACATAATCTACACCTCTTACTCGCATATAGAGGTCACGGATTTGACCTAGAGGTTGAGAAGGTCTTTGATCACCTAATCTAACCTTCATAACTGCCTTGTGAGTGATTTTTAATCCCAATTTATTCATAGTGGATTTAGGCCTAATATTCATGCTACTTCCATCATCTACTATGACCTTAGAAATTATTTTATCCACAATTTTTACATCTATCTCAACAAGTCCATATTCTCTATTGTCATTCTCTTCTTCCAAGGTGATATTCTCTTCTATATCATCAACTTCAATTCGAGCTATTCCTTCTATGTTCTTAATTTTCCTTCATAATATTACTCCTTCCTTGAGGTCTTTTTTGATATTTGGTGCTACTTGAATCAATTGTACAAAAGAAATGTTGACTCTAGCTCTACAAAGATCTTGCCATACGTCGTAAGGTTCTGCAGGATTGAAAGTTCTATTAGTTGTTGGTTGTTTCAAAAAGATACTAGAAATCCAAGGTCCTTCCTTGCCTACAAATTGGTATTCTTCCTCATCAGGTTCAATTACAGAAGAAGGTTGGTTGTCTTGTAATTCTTTAGCTATTTCTTCAGTAGTTTTTGACAATTCCACAAATTTGGGTGATTCTTCTGAAGTATCTATAGATACCTCATCTTCTTCAAGTTGTGCTAAATCTATTGGTTTTTTGGCATTCATACTTCTGGTTATAACCAAAGAAGGTAAATATGCATTGTCCTTGAACATCTCCTTGGTGTTTAGTTGCACCAAATGAGATTGAGAAGATGGTAAATTTGATGTAGAAGATATATCAAGTTGAGCTACTAGATATCTAACATCTTGAGAAGTTTGTGGCTGTTGGTTTTGGTTTTGGATATATGCTACAGATCCTTGCAATGTTCCATGATTGATTTGAACTATTATTGAAGGGTGATGATTTTGACCATTGCTTGAAGGATCATAATACATATTTGATGGACTTTTTGTAACAATAGGATCTGCAAATCTAACTCCTTTCTTATTTCCTCCGACTTGATTATTATAGTCGCTTGAAAAAGAAATTGAGGGAATAACTTGGTTGGATCTTCTACAATGATTCGTAGGATGAGAACCTCCACAATTAGACAATACAACTCCATTTTCAATCCAATATTGACCTACTCGATGTGGCTTTCCACAAGTAGGACAAGGTTTTATATTACTTTTTTGGATTGAATGAAAATTAGAATCTACTTGTTTCAATTGATGAGGAGGCTTATACGGTTGGAATTGATTTTTTTCTCTAAGTTGTTGTTGTAGGAATTGTGGACAAAATTGTGTCGTGTGGTTCACTTGTCTACAATTTGTACATCATAATCCAGAGGTATGAATTCCCGATTCATGATATCTAGGCTTTATAGTTGGAGTTTGATTTTTGACAAGGTAAGACATTTGTTCACTAATGGCTTTCATAATATTCATCATCTCATTTTGAATACTTCATTGGCTTGTCGTATTTCGCTTTTGAATTCTTCCAATCTATTATCATAAAAGATTTTAGGTTGAGCTTGATCATGTGCAGGTTGTATAGCTAAAGGTGTCGGATTGCTAATTAGCAAAGAAAATATAGAAGATTGTGAGTAGCTTAAAGCTATAGGTTAATAGAATTCTATAGATCGATGTTGCAAAGGTATAATGGCGGATATTGATTCTTCTGTCCTTCTAAGCATACGATCATTTTTCTTATCAATAACTTCTACTTCCAAAGCAGCTTGAATGGCTCCTTCTAAATCTTTAGGTCTCTTGTTTAAAATATCCCGAATTGTAGAAGGCATAGCAAAACCTTGGATAAAGTAGTGCCTTATAGTGTCCTCGTTTAACAAGTTACCAACATATTGAATACATACTATCTGGAATCGCCTCACATAAGAGGTAATATCTTCTAAAGGACCTTGTTTAATATTTGTCAAGGCTGAAAGGGCTTGTTGTTGGCCAATCATAGGCCTATATTGACGAAGGAATGCTGCTAGGAGTTGTTCCCATTTGGTGAATGCTCCCTCTACATGAGATCTATACCAAGCATATGCGGAATCTATCAAGGTTGTTGGAAACCATATTAAATAGTAACCATGATTGGTTACTAAACTAGTGATAAGTACCTCTACAAACCTTTCTACGTAGGCTGCTGGATCTTTATTGATAGATCCATTAAATCTTAGAAGGTTAGGTGGAATTGATACCCCTTGTAATTCTGAAGGTACTACAATTGGTAATCTCCTAGGTAACATCATTGGATCGATCTGAGTATTGGTTTGGAAGTTGTGGTTTTCTTCATTGGCTATATTAGCCCTTAGAATTGGAATTGGTAAAGGCTCTACTTGAGACTCTGAAGGCTGTTTTCTTCCGTGCTCCATCCCAATAGAAGCTTGTGACATCTTGTCGCAAATTTCTTCTAATATGTGGATTTCTACAACTATACTCTCAATATATAATTTAGATTATAAAACATGTCCAGATCGTAAAACAAGGCTAGTAAGAGGATAAACTACCTTAAATTTAGTCCTAGGTGGCATACAACTAAGTATATGGTTTCTATATAACTCTCTTAAGAAAAAAGACCTAATAGATGGTTTAAAGCAAAATAAGTAAATTTTAAATTATTTTTATTTTTATTTTGTGAATTAACATAAAATCCTTTCTCTTCTTACTATTTGTAAGGCACGTGGTTTAATTATATACCAAGATGAAATCTCGTGCCAATCTCAAATTAGCGATATCATCTAATAATTAAACTTTTCTTACAAGTGATGCACGAGATTCAATTAAATACCAAGTTAAGATCTCGTGCCGATCTTAGTATAGCGGAATCACCCGTTTGTTGGACTTAATTCACAATTTAGAGATTGGAAAACAAGGCCAAAGATAATACAAGTAATTTTAAAATTTTAAAACATGGATACCACAAAAATCAGATGGACTTGGTAAAAGGCAACCTTTAGGACAACCTACAACAATTAACTATGCCTCATGGAGAACATCACTTTCCACAAATACAGATTCAATGCCAAAAAGAAGTCATGCCGGCCATCAATCCGACTTCACTTTCTTACAAAATATCTAAAAATTGAAGCGCCTATCACAAACACAACCAGGTTCTCTTAACAAAAGAGGTAGATTGGAAAATTTCCTGATGCGTATAATTAAATGTTTTTATACTCAATTATACTACAAGGTGATAGAATGGTTTTAGATGTTACATGTAGGACAGCAAGTCCCGCCGTGCTCCTTCCTAAATATACCTAAAATAAATAGATTATAATAAATAAAATAAAAATAAAAATAAATAAAATAAAATAAAATAAAAAAAGATAAAATAAAATAAAAGTTAAAATAAAAGTTAAAATAAAAGTTAATATGATATTAAAATATTAATAAAATAATTATAAAATAGTTATTTTAATTAAATGATTTTATTTTTATTATTATTTATTATTATTATATTTTTTTTATATAATTATTAATACTATTGATTTTTTTATTTTTTTATTTTTTTTATTTTTATTTTTTTACTTATTTTATTTTTACTTTTTTACTTTTTTTAATTTTATTTTCTTACTTATTTTATTTTTATTTTTATTTTAGTCTAATATAATTAAGATAAGATTTAAAATACAACAATCAAAAGTATAACATAAAATCAACAATGTAAATGATTGAAGAGATAGAAATCACTAACCTCAATTGTATTCCACTTAAAGCAGAAACCTCTCTCCACTCCAAAAATCGCCAAAAATTCACTTCTTGTTTGATAGCATTGAAATATGCACCACTACAATCTCAACTTCAAAGTGCTTGTACACAAAAAAAAAATTCACAATTAAATAGTCAACACGCACTAAGAAATGCCTTTCCAAACATGAGGTACATGAAACTGCCAAGGCAATGAACCACTTCCTAGTCTAAAATTCACTACAAATTCAAATCAAGTCCAAATTGAATGTGCAATAGCTTATTGGAAAGCCAACATCAAGATACACCAATACAAAAAATTTTAACTTAGAATATGCAATACAAAAAAACTGATTGATGAAATTCTGAGAGCAAATCAACATGCACTCAATAATGATTTTTTTTTTTTTTTTTTTTTTTTTTTACCTTATGACTTGAGAACTTGAAAAGCTTTGTATACACCAATAAAGAAGATATGTACAGAACTCACTAATGATGAAGATTAACTTTGAACTTCTCACTCAAAAAGACCAAGCAAAATGTGAATTACAACATACTAACTCCACATTCATACACAAAATTAGAAGCACCACATCCCGGCAAATGCACCATTTATGTGAGAGTAAAATTCACTCCTCAACCTAAGTTATAAGATGGCCTCAATTAAGAGTTGCTTATAACTTGTGGTGTAAAGTATAAGGAGCAATAAACAACAATGAAGGAGAAGAACAACATAAAACAAGTAAAATATGTGTAATTAAATAATTGCATACTACAAAACTAGTCACAATTTATTCATTACATTCTTATCTAGTAAAAAGTAAAAATTATATTTTTAAGTATGTAATTTTTTTATCTTTCTAATGATGTAAAAAACATGTAAATCTAAGTTACTATGAATAAGTTATGATAATTCAAAGTTAGAAGGCAAACAATGGAAAAAGTTAAGTAGAAATTTTTACCTCAAGGATAACTTGTTACAAGATCATGGGTTTGAACCTCACCAAGCCTCATAATTAGTGTATATGGGTGTCCTAGAGGGGCCACGAGGCCTTAGTCTTATCCTCCTACCTACATCCAAGGTGCCACAACCCATATGGGATTCGTGCACCTCTCTTCTTACAAGGATTATACTAGCTGTTGGTCCTCCTATTTTATACTAGTAGAACTAATAATTTTGCATTTTTGACTTCACCATGGTGTTCAAAAACACCCTATTAGCCTAGGAACCTTGTATGGGCTTCAAATCTTGCTCCATTTCTTCATAATGGCTCCCAAGGTGGTAAAACTCATTTTTACCAAAATCTTCAAAATTGCTCTAAAAATTCTTAATAAATTCTAAATAAATTCTAAATAAATTCTAAAAGTTTCTATAATATTTCTAAGATGATAATATCAATTTAAGACTATTTTATTCTACCTTGGAAATTTTTTATAATAATAAAATCAATAAAAATCAACTCAAAATCCTATTTTCTACAAAAATAATTAAAAAGACATGAGATTTCTTCCTAATGCTTCTTCTATCTATTAAGTAACATTTATAGGTTTTTAATAAGTAATACATGTAATTAGAAGGCTAATATAGACATTGATTTTAATAGCTAATTCTTAATACTTAATAATAAGTAAAAACACTAAACCAACTAAAATAATTGCCTCCAAGATTTACTAAGACTCCATTTTTGTAACTTTTCTTCTAATAAGATTTTTATATTTCTAAATATTTCTAAATTCTAATAAATACTTAAATAATCAAAAAGACTCTCTAATCGTCATATTTATATAATTAAATGACTTAAGACTATATTTTTAACCAATCCACCAATTAAGATCCATTGATGGGACTCACACTAGATGTGCATTAACATTGGTGACCAAGTTAAAAAATGCATAATTTTAAAAAATTAATAAACTGATGATGATGATGGGTGTGTGTGTGTATATATATACATATATATATATATATATATATACAAAAAAACAAATAAAAATGCAAACTTGAATCATTACATGTTTGTTCAGATTGACCGACTCTAAGATCAAAAATACTTGTAAAATGTATTGTTTCAAAATAAGGACATGTTTGTGATTGTGATTGTGATATAAAATCTAACAATTTAGGTTTCGGTTTTTTTAAGAAAAATATTTTCTTTAACAAAATATCTTTGGCACTGTGCACACATCCAATGACCAAAATTAATTCATCAATTTCCACATTTTTAACCATTTCAAATCTTTATGTATTGACTAAATTACATTGATCATATCAAAAGCATTACTTACAAAAACTTATTTTTTGTACTAAATATCCAATTTCCAAGTCATCTTGAAGAAAATAAAACTATTCAATCTTTGATTTTCAAATACTTCTAATCAAATAATATAAAACAAGCATAGTCACATGATGTCCTAAGTCATCTATCACCAATATCATTTGAATGTTCTTTTACACACACACATGTATGTATGTATGTATGTATGTAAGTATGTATATTCATCGAGATAAAAAATATCTTTTGTTAAAGTAGCCAATTTTGGCCTGTTTAGAATATTTCGTTTGTTTTCATGACTTTGACTTTGACTTTGAAGTCGGTACTACTGTTTGTTCAAAGATTGTAACTTTACCTATTATCACAAAGGATGTAAAAACCACCCTCAACGACCACTAAATCAAACCTTCATACAAAGTCGCTCCAATAAAAAAAAATTCAAATAACAAAAAAGAAAAAAGATGATTATCTGAAATTTGAATCATTTTATAATTCTCAAACCTACCATGTGCAGCAGTTTCAATGATTTTTTAATATTTTTACAATCTTTCTATGTACTTTTAAAAGTCATGCAACATTCTATTGAAGTTTTTGCATTTAATTTTCTTTTGCAAATTCTTATATTACAATTTCAAAAGTACTTCTGAGTATTACCATGTTCCAAAGGATTTTTACAAAGAGCTTACAAACATATCTTAGTGAATGTTCTTGCAATTATTTGCAAATTCTATAATGTCATATATTTATAAATCTCACAAACTCATGCATTGTACAAACAATAACAAAATAATGCACATGAGTATTACTTTAACCTTTCAAAATTAAAATAGTATAATTATTTTTCATTGAATAACAATTTAATACTGGTTAATCAATTAAACCAAATTCATACTGATCATCGAAGTTTTCAAATTCTATATTGTACCTACATGATTAATAAACAACGTTGGTAAGACTTTCAGCGCTCGTTTTCTTTTCTTTTTTTTCTTTAAGAATTTTAGTTGAGTTATACAATGAGTTTAAATATTTAAAAATCAATAAATATATTTTAAAAAATCCAAGTAGCCAGTAAATAAATAAATGAACAGAATTCAAAGCCTGAAAATATATTGTTTGGACAATGAATTTTATTTTTAGTTTATTTTCATGCTTACATGAATGTAAAGAAAGTTATTAATATAACAGTACATTTTAACAATATTTTTTCCGAATTAATTTTTATATACTGCAGAAAAGTTTGTGCAATTGATTGGTGACGTCAATCCTGTAGCTGAATCAAATACTGTAGCAGGGAGCTCTAACATTCCTTTGGACTATTGCTACAACAAAAGTGTCATCAAAGCACCCCTGGACCGCATTCACGTGGAGCCACAAAACATTCTCCTAAACTGTGGTGGATCCATGCATTCTGGGCTATGGACTAGTGCAATTCTCCTTACACTTGCAGACGAGGAAACATTGCCCTTTCATTTTCTGACCCCACTTCACAAGCCTCATCTGATTTCGTTGAAACCAACAGTGACAGTCTGAGGTAAATTAAGCACTGCATTTGAACAGTTACAAAATTGGGAAAAACCATGTGAGTGTGATGTTAATAAGAGGAGATGTGAACACTCTCCTCCTGAGGATTTATTCAGCCTCCGATACATGCTAGGAAAACTGGTAATTGTTTCGCTGTTGAGCTTCTAATAAACTATTCAAGCTCGTGTGTCACAATAGACAAGGCTGAGTTTTGATGTAAGAAATGCTTGAATATATGCTATGAACTGTGGTTTAGTCGAAAAGTGTGTTAAAGAATCTACAAGTAACACATTGTTTTGAAGTGGTTTAGGAAGTTGCGGCGGCTCGCTGAGCATGCATTTCAGCCTTCAGTTGTTCCGCTAACATGTCGTAGGCATCGCCCCATGCAGATTTCAGCTCAGGGGACCAAAGATCCGGTACTCCCATCTCAATTGCATACAGGATGGCCTCCTTCACTATCTGCGAGTGAGTCAACAACCAATCTGTGAGGTTTTTTGTTCGCATCAATTTATGGACACAACATGTGTGTGAGTTAGAACCGCAGTACTTCTCGAAACACACTTGCCAAATATCGCATCGAGCAACAAGCATGAAAGATGAATACGAAACAAAATAATTTGCAGGAGGTTGATCAATGTGTTGCCAAAAACCTCGAATTGGTCATCTGTGACTCCAGCGTTGTTGTGGGTGGCAGCCAACTTCTGCAATTTCGACTCCATCGCCTGATAAGCACCTTTTTCTCTCAGCTGAACAGCTGCATCTCCAGTCTGCGCATGCAACTTTCTCATCAGACTAAGTTGCACCATTTATCTAGCAACTGCCAATGTCATGATGCATCAGTTCAACGTTTCTACAAAGAGCTCTTATTTTTTTAGTCGAAACAGCAAATCTTGTGCAAGTGATGGCTCACCATCATGAAGACGTAGCGAGCGTGATTCTTCACTTTAGGATTCTCCTCAAATGGGATAGTTGAGTCTCGCAGAAACGAGTACATGGCCTTAGCTCCTGGTGCAATTTCGAACACCCTGATACAGCCCACAATCCGTCATCAGCACTGGGTCCAAATTTCCTGCAGGGCACCACCCACCCAGCTCGACAACCATCTCAAGGTGTATATCCAGAGTAATCTCGCTTACTTCCGGAAAAAGTTGATGCCGTTGCGCTGAGCATCCTTCTTTAAAATCTCCCACGATTGCTTCACAAGCTGCTCGTTCTCCTTGGAGTACGCCTTGACAGGCTTGGATGGAGCCCTGACTGCCGCAGCTTCAGACCGATTCACCACTGCTGATGCCATTGCCAAGAATAGCTTCAAAGTCACAATCGAAATCTATCACAACAGTCCAAACCCTAAACCTCAATGCAGTCGCGCACAGCACAATCACAATCACAATCACGAGTATATGAAGCCAATGTGATCTTTCTCCACTGTAAAACAACACATCCGCAATCGCAAACTGAACATGATTCGGCGTGGTCCAGCTCACAGAACTTATACCATGGAAAGAAAGAACTCCACCTCGGCCAGTTTCGCAGGATCCATCCACTGGGTCCATCAGGACATTGAACTCGCATCGCAACCAATGGGACGTCCATGTTCACCAAAAATAATAACAACAGGGATAATAGTTTTAATAAACCAGACGGACCCACCACGATTTGGTTGCAGTGCACGCACTTACTGCAGTAGAATTAGACAGTCAATTAGCACCAGCTCCTGGCAACGTGAGGGCGAAGAGCAAGTGCTGACTGGAGATCGGCATGCGGCGTTTCAGAACCTCAAAAGACAATCCCACGCATGCATGTGCTGCGCACTGTTATGTGCGAATCTGCGCCGGCCACGGCACCTTTAGGCTGAAGGGGGAAGGGGTATGGGAGGCTAAGCCTCGTCGACACCGTGCAGCGGCGATCGATCCATCCTCTCGCCCCGCTCGCCGCTCTCCGATTGTAGTTCTGCTTGCGCCCAATCCACGGACGGCGATAGGGGATCTCCGGCACTAAGGTCCCCACGGTGTTGGGAACTTCACGGGTTAAGGAAATCGCTCCGTTGGCACATTCATCGATGGGAATGCGTTCCTTGAAGCGGGTCGATGAGGATGCTGGCGTCATCCAACGTGACCGGCCCTAGCTTTATTGCCCTTTCAAAATTTTGTCTCTGCAATTGTAAATCTTATGGTATAGTGGTTACTATACTAGGTTTTCAATTTTTCAGTCCTCAACAAATATATATATATATATATATATATCAATTGCATTATATAATGGAAAAAAACTTGAACATTGTAAAAGTATTTGTTATTGTATTAATTTTAACAAGGTAATCTAATTTATATAAAATTTAATTTTTATTTTTAATGTAAAACTTAGAACTTGAGTAATGTTTTAGATTGGTTTTTGAAGTCACCATCAAGTTTTCAAAATATTGGCATAATTTGCATGACATTCCAAATAAAACTCTAAAAATAATTATTGTGATTAGCAATAAAATTTAACGTTGAACTTGAAATAGAAAAATACCTAGTTTTTTTTTTCTAATTTTAAAATATCTAAATCCTACTAATTATACATATCTAAAAAAAAATCTAAAATTTTAAACATCCAAAATTCTTAAATATTTTTAAACTATGAACTTATAATAAAATAAAAAACTTATTTTTAAAAAAATATTTGAAAAGTCTAAAAATTCTAATTAATTAAAAATCCTAAAAATCCTAAGAATCCTAAAAAACTAATAACATCAACATTATTAAATCTTAGAAATCATAAAATTTTAAATAAAATAATATTTTATGAATACCAAAATATAGAAGGTAATCAAGTTTCTACTAATAACATTAATATCTACCAAACCATCATAATTGTGAATTAGTATTTTTTTTAATATCAAAATTATATGATATTATAATAAAATAATATAATATTATAATAATTTTAGTATAAAAAATTTTATTATGAATTTTATTTAAAAAAAAAAAAAAAAAAAAAAAAAAAAAAATTGATTATAAATGTTTAATCAAATATATTTTTGAACCACAATGTATTTTTTTATTTTCCAAATCATTTGTAACTTCTACTAAATTCTTAAATATTATATTTTCTTCAATTAATACAACTAGTCTTCAAAAACTTTATGTATTTATTTAGGACATGGATATAGTGGTACCTCTTTCTAAATTCCCTAAAGTGTTGCCTTTAAAAATACTACTAGGAACTTGTTTCTAAGTTTTCAAGTTTCCAGATTGAATTTCCACTTTCTTGATTGAAAAGAGCCTTGAAAGGTACCAAAATATCCAAGAGGGATTATCAAAATATATGTATCTTTTATTTATTTGGATTATTTCTATTATTAATAATTATATCATATTATATTATAAAAGTATAAATAATATTTCAAATTATATTTATCTATGATTATTAATATACATTAGTAATGATAGAAAATCTTATCTAAAAATATTAAAATATATATTTTATATTTTTTTATACATCTTCATACATTTGAGAGAATTATATTTTTATTTCATCCATGAGTATGTGTACGGATTATATAAAACACGTCTATTAAAGATAAATACCAATTTATAAATAAATAATATTGATTATATGATTTTTTATTGGTAACAAATGAAAAAATATATTCTTTACCAACCAACTTTTTGTATATTAATTAAAACATATCTAAATAAAAGTTTTAGGATAGTAAAATTATTCTTTGATATGCTTTAATACTTATATTTTTTTATATCAAAATATCAAAATTAATTACGTACATATTTATTTTTTTAAAGAAAACTTTGAATAAATTTAAATTAATAATTCTAGAATTTAATTCTACTAATATATTACAGTGGATAAATATCCAAAAAAAAATCTAAAAATTTGGATCTAATTTTTATTTTTATAACTTAAAAGTATTAAATGACAACCAATAAGACAAAAAAACTTAGTCAACTTTCTAAAATATATGTTGAAATAAATAGATAATAATAAAGTAAGTTACTAATGGTCAAAGAGTTGACTCTTGAGATGTGGAAGGACTATCTTTTCCATGAGTCACAAAAACAACAGCCTCAAGAATATATAAGAGTATAAAGAATATGCTAAAAAATATCTTAATGATATGTGTGATGTAAAAAGATATCTTAATGGTAGGTGAGATGTAAAAAGATATTTTACTGGTAGGTTGCATGAATATAAGAGAGAATGGATGGAAGTTGTTTATTAGGGTAGCAACCTATAAGTAAAAGAAGTCAGAAGTGAGAGTTATCTTACTCCACACTTCATTTTGTGTATAATCCTTGCTGATGCTAAGTGTTAGGACATCTTAGTTCTTTTTCTTCAACAGGTTATGGGCCCACTCATATTTATTTTTGAATTTTTAAGTTCTATGAAATCTTTGTATTTGTGAGGAGTAGATCATTTTGTTGTTGCTAATATTAGGATTTAGAAACTCCTAATTTTTATTTTAAAATCTAATCTAGATTTTATATTGTTCTTACTTGTTGTTAAGTTTATTTTGAATTTGGAGTTTATTTTATATCTTAAATTGATATTTTTAAAGACATTAGTTTTGTGTTTTTTTACTGAGTTAGATCTTTGATAGACTAACTTTGTGATTTCATGTATTAAAGAAGGTTAAGGTACTTAAAAGAACTATTATGTTGTTGAGAGGTGATTTATGGAAATGGAAGTGATCTTGGAGTGGAAAATTTGATATAAGATACTTTTATAGTTCATAAGACTAATAAAAAGTCTTAGAAGTGAAGTTAAGAGTATTTTGAGAATAAAACCACTTTTTTATTTATAAGAGGATATTTTAGGATTTGAAGGTAGTAATACGTTCTTGTTGAAATTGAGAGATTAAGGACTCCTTTTTTTTTAATTTTTTTGATACATCTCTTTTTTAGATATGGCATTAAGTGAAGGTGAGGACTTTAGGGTCATTAAAAAATTTAAAAGAAAGAATTTCTATCATAGGAAGAAAAATAAGGAATGTCAAAGTCAAGACTCAGTACTCTATTCATATCAAAGAAGGAGAAACTATTCAAATCAACGAGATAATGTCAAAACTCACTTCAATTGTGACAAAATATGACATTTTGCTCGAAACTATTACAAAGATAGAAAGATGGAAAGGGAGAATGTAAATATTGTGCAAGATGACTTTGGAGGAGGAGATTTTACATTCATGGCAACAAATAAAACCTCTATGGCTGCCATGGCAAGATGGATTGTGAATTCATATTGTTCCAAGCATATGATATCTTATAAATATTCATTTGATATATATGAGGCTATTCCAACATCAAATGTAGTCATGGCAGATAGTGGCATATGTGAAGCCATTGGAATTGGCTCTATTATGGTGGAGGTGGTTGTAAATGGACAAACCAATAGGATCAAAATCAAAGATGTTTTCTATATATCCAAGATAAAGTAAAACCTACTTTTGATAAATAAACTTATAATGGGAGGTTTTATGGTTCAATTCAATATAAATGAGTGTTTTGTAAGAACATTGAGTGGAAACATGGTTGCCAAGGGCTCTAAAGAGAGATACTTGTACTATCTCAATTATAAAAAGTTCAATGGAGTGGAAGTAGTTGTATTAAATGAAGACCAGTTGAATATATAGCATTGTTGCTTTAGCCATTTCAACATGAAGAGTATGATAGAACTCAAATCTATGGTAAGAGATTTAGATCTTAACAAAATAAGCCAATATGCAATACAACTTGAATGTGAAGGATGCATACAAGATAAACAACAAGGGGCTTTATTTCCAAGTGGTGTAACAATACGTGCTACAAAGTTATTGGAGATTGTTTATTTTGATATATGTGGATCTGTAAAGACCACAAATATTGGAAGAGCAAGGTATTTTCTCACTTTTATTGATGATTTTTCAAAAAAGATTTGGATTTATGTTTTTAAAGCCAAAAATAAGTGCTTTTAAAAGTTTAAGGAGTTTAAAGCACTTGTTAAGAAACAAAGTGAGTGCAAGATTAAGGTATTGCGTATAGACAATAGAAGTGAGTACATGTCTAAGCAATTTGATGTTTATTTGAAGAATGAAGGAATTACTAGACAAACTACAATTCCATACATTCCACAACAAAATGATATTGCTGAAAGGGCAAATAGAACAATTGTAGAGATAACAAAGAGCATACTTCATGTTCAAAACTTTAGTTATGAATTTTGGACAGAAGATGTGGTGAATATAGTATATACAACAAATAGGTGTCCAACAAGTGCTTTTGTATCAATGACACCACAAGAAGCTTGGAATGGGAGACAACCTTGTATTTCATATATGAGGATATTTGGATGCATTGCATATGCAAAGATATCAAATTGTATGAGATCCAAACTTAATACAAAAGGTACAAAGTATATATTCTTAAAATATTGTGAAGATACCAAGGCATATAGGCTAATATATTTGGATACCAAAAAGATCATCAAAAGTTGTAATATTAAATTTTTGAAGTATAAGAGTGCTTGTGAGTATTTAAAGATGTGTCTAAATGGAAGTAATGGTGTGTTTGTAGACACATCCTTAAATTCAATAAAGAAAGAAGAAGAAGACAAATGGTAGTAATTTCTTTTATAGTCTTTAAAAAATTTCAAAGACTATAAAAGATTCTTTAAATTATCACTTTCTAGAATTTTTCGTAGTCTTTTAAAATCTTCCATAGCTTTTTAAAATCTTCTAAAACCTTTTAGAATCTTCTTTAGTCTTCTAAGAATCTTTTATAGTCTTTGAAAATCCTTTAGAATCTTCTTCAATCTTTTAGAATCTCCCCTAGATTTTTTAGAGTCTTCTAAAATCTTCTTCAAGCTTTTAAAATATTTTAAAATACTCTTAGAAGGTCCAATAGGACATAGGCCTTGTAGTATAAATAAGAGGCAAGATTGAGGAGCACCTCACTCTTGCCAATACAAGTCTTGGAACTGTCACGGACACAGAATATAGACTAAAAGTCTAAACAAGAAGTTCAAGAAGTACTAGCAAGAATTAGGTTTATCAGATGAGTACAAGAATAACATTAGAGAGGTGAGTTAGAGTTCCAAGAGATGTGTTATTGAAACTAAAGAACTCTTCAGCCTCGACTCCAATATATACTCCTACCTAGAAAGCTTTTCAAGCAACTTCCACCAACTAAGAAGCTTCTCAAGTAACTTCTATCTACTTGAAAGATGTTAAAAGGTTCTGGAAGGTTCTAAAGAATTTTAGGAACCTTTTAAAATATCGTAGAAGGTTCTAACAAGCATGTCTTTAATAAGAATAATCCAAAGTGTTGCCTTGTTCTTCATATCAATCTAGTCTTTTATTCTTGATCTAGTTCTTGTTCTTATGTATCTAGTTCTTTGTTCTTGAACTTATTCTGTAATCTTCTCCTTGTTTCTTTATTAATCCGCTATCTTCTATCCCTTACAGTTTGAAAAGATTGCTTACATAATTATATCAGAGCTTTGATCTCTTGATAGAGAGTGGATTACCCTTCTTCAAGATATTATTGCGTTTTAGAGGAGTGAAGACTATCTCCCTTTAGATTGATGTGCTTACTTCTTTTAGTTGATTTTTTTTGGAAAGAGTGGATTATCTCTTTTTTAAGATATATTACTATATTTTAGAGGTTATAAATTATCCTCCTCTAAATTAATTATCTAGAAGTATTCTTTTTAATATAAAAAATACTATACTAATAGCTTATTGATTTTTTTTTTCAATATGGAATTAAATCATGTTAATAGAGGTGCTTCTTCATAAATAAAGAATAGAGTGGAAACTCTTATAGATCTTTGAGCTCTGTTAGATATTGTATAAGAAGAAATGGCATTCTTTTGCAATCCAAAAAAGAAACTATAAATGGAGCAAATATCTAAAAAAGCTAACCAAGAGATTTATAATTTGTAACAAGTGATTATTTAATTGAAAAAAACAAGAGATAGACAAACTATGCACATTACTCTAGAAATTTTAAGGGTTGTTATAAAAGAGTCACAAGCTAGTATGCGTAATAAATTTGATAGAACTAGATCCAATTTTTGAGGATTTATAAAATAAATATAACTTTGATTACAATTATATCCTTCTTGTTATCCAAATGGATTAATTCAAGTTGCTTTTGTAAACACCTTTTTATCAAAAAGTACTTAATCATGGTTTGTGCCACTATTGGAAAAGAATTCTTTAATCATATACAATTTGGAGGCTTTTATGAAAATATTTACTGCTGCATTTGGAGATAATGATCAAGAGAGGGTGACAAAAAGGAAGATTCAAAATCTACAACAAGGACAATGTTCAGCAACGATTTATGTCGCAGAATTTTAACAACTTATTTGTGATCTTGATTGGAATGATAAGGCTTTTATGACTTGATTTCATTATGGCCTAAAAGATGATGTAAAGAATTTATTAATCACAATGCCAAGAGTTGAAAGCTTATAGGAATTCATAGCTCAATCAATTACTTGTGACAATTGCATATTTGAATTATGACAAGAGAGGTTATCAATTCTCAGCAATATCTATCAAAGAATGTGTGCTACATCTTCTAGAGTATTGGAGAAGCTATTAACATATCCTGAATCTATGCAAATTGATGCAACTCAATTCAAGCCATTAACACCAGCAGAAAAGACTAGACGTTGGCAAAATAATCTATATCTATATTGTGGAAAATCTAATCACAAGGCAACATATTGTCCAAACAAGTCTAGAGAATTCAAGGCATGAGGTATAACATCTGAATTGGAAAGGTCGGAAAACAAAGACATCCAACTACAAAAAAGACCTTGCAATTGGACACCCCCAAAGCAAAAGCACCAGAAAAATGTCTCTTCCTACCTCCGAATTTGACATCCTATTTTATACTACTTATATATATAAGAATCCTAAAACAAGAAATTTTTGCTAAAGTCCTTTTAGATACTAGAGCCTCAACATGCTTTATGGATAAGGATTTTGCAACCAAGTATAATCTAGTACTTGTAAAGAAGACCCATCCTACACTTCTTAAAGTCATTGATGGACGAAACCTTGCATCAAGAGATGTTATCAAAGAAACACAACCATTAGAAGTAATATTAAAAGATCAAATATCACAAATTATTTTCAACATCATTCAATGTCCAACAAATCCTATTATCATTGGACTTCCTTGATTTGAGCTATATAATCCTAATATTGATTAGAGTTTGCAAAGAGTTTCTCTAATACCATACGAGAAAGTGGATTATATGCCAAATTAGAGAAGTGTTCTTTCCATCAACTATCAGTCAAATTTTTGAGATATATTGCTTCTAAAAATGAGATTTTTATAGATCCAAAGAAGATACAAATTATTATAGAGTAGAAACAACCATCATCAATTAAAGATATATAATGTTTCTTAGCATATGCAAATTTTTACACAATCTTCATCAAAATTTATTCTAAAATTATGGCTTTATTAACACAACTCACAAATAAGGATAAATTTAATTGGAATGACAAGACTAAAAAAGTATTCAAGAAACTAAAAGAATCTTTTACTTCAATCCCTATACTTATCCATATAGATCCAACAAAATCATTCATTCTGAAAATGGATGCTTCAAATTTTACACTTGGATCTATACTCTCTCAAATTGGTGATGATGAGCAATTACATCTAGTAGCATTCCGCTCTAAAAAACTTTCAGTTATAGAGATCAATTACAAGATCTACCATAAAGAACTATTGGCAATTGTTGATGCTTTTGAAGAATGGTGCTATTTACTGGAGAGGACTTAATACAAGATCATGGTATATATCAACCACAAAAACTTAGAGTATTTTATGAGTGTTCAAGTTTTGAATTGCCGACAAGCACAGTAGAACATGTCATTATCTTGATTCGATTTTGTGATTATATATCATTCAAAAAAACTTCAAGGGAAAACAAATGCTCTTTCTCGACAATCATATCTTGCACCAAAAATAGGAGACATTATGTTGGATCAACAAAAATCAGTCATATTCAAGCCGTCCAATTTGCACTTGAAAATATTGACAATGTCTATCTATATAAATACAACTTTTAAGATAAAAATTGAGAAAGTAATGAAGATAGATTTATTTATAGAAAATATTCAATAATGTCTAAAAAATACATATGTAGAAGAAATCAATAAATTTAAATTTGAAAATAGATTGTTATATTTTTAGAATCTTTTATATATTCTCTCACGTCCTATAAGACTTCAAATTCTTCAAGCACAACATAACCTTCCAGCAGCTAGATATTTTGGCTTTAATAAGACCTTGGAATTAATATCAAGAGACTATTGGTGGCCTGAAATGTAGAAATTGGTGAAAGAATTCATTCAATTATGCAAAATTTGTGCCCAAATAAAGATCCCAAGATACCAATTATATGGACTTCTTCAATCCCTTCCAATTCCTAAAGGCCCATGGCAATCGTTATTTATGGACTTTATTACATACCTCTCAATTTTAAGTGGAAAAGATTCAATTTTTATGGTGGTAGACCATCTTATCAAGATGGCAGATTTTATCTTGTATAACAAGATTATATCTGGGGAGGAAACGGTCAAGCTTTTTATTAATAATATTTATCAAATATATGGCCTTCCAAAGGACATTATTTTGGATCGAGGATTATAATTTGTATCAAATTTTTGGAGAGGATTATTTCAACTTTTGAAGGTTAAGATCAATCTCTCATTTGCTTATTATCCTCAGACCGATGGTAAAACAGAATGAGTGAATCAGATCTTGGAACAATATCTTTGTTGTATTATAAATTACCAATAAGATGATTGGACAGACTTTCTACCATTGGCTAAGTTTGCATACAATAACTCTGAACATTCTTCAATGAAGCAAACTCCATTCTTTTCAAACTATGGATACCACCTTAGAGCAGATCTATTCCAAATTGAAGATGTGGGAAGCCCTATTATAGAAAATTAAGCTACCTACTTAAAAACCATTCATGAAGAATTAAAATTCCAACTACAAATGACTGAAGATCAATATAAAGACTACGTAAATATTCATTGTAAGAACCAACTAAAGTTTAAAGTAGAAAATCATGTTTGGCTACTCCCGCAAAATATACAAACGAATCGACTGTCACGGAAATTAGACTATTAAAGACTTAGACCTTTTACAATTCTACACAAAGTAAATTCAATAAGTTTCCATCTTGAACTGCTAAGTAGCATGTGCATTCATCTAGTCTTTCATGTCTCGCTTTTAAAAACCTATTATAAATTAAATATTGTTAGAAGAACTATTCTACCACCAATTTTAGTTGACGTCAATCAAGAGCTTGAATACAAAGTGGATGAAATATTGAATTCGCGTATAAGATAAAGATGATTGGAATATTTAATCCATCAAAAGGGTTATGGAATTAGCAAAAGAACATAGGAATGGTCAGATAATCTTAAGAATGCATATAAGAAAGTTTGCAAATTCCATCAATAATATCCTAAAAAACCTAGATTCAATTGTCATTGAAGATTTTGTAGACAACAACATCTCTTGGCTTTTAAATGACGTTTTCTATCAACAACAAAAGACCAATATAAAAATAAAAATAAAACTATGATAAGACTTGTACTTATATTTTTTTTTAAATAGAATAAATCCTATTAGAAGCTTATTAGTTATCATGTCAAATCTTTATATTTCAAAAGAATTACAAGAGCAAAAGTCAAAAGATTCTTCTGTCATACAAGCGACTAGGAAACCATTGCAACTTTCACAATCTGTTGAGTTTGAAGAACAAGGATAAAGCAAAGAAGGAATATTCTAATATCAAATAAGGCCGTATCTAGAGTCTTTGGAAATACAGCCTCATCACAAAAATCTTGATTCAAATATCCAAGCTTTGATAATACTCCTTGAAATTGGAAGGGTGATTCCAAGTGGACCAAAAATTATATTCGAAGGATGTTTTGAAGGTTCCAACAAAGAGCAAATTTTTAGATAGGACATTGGTTTAACAGAGGTTATATTTCCAAGTCATTGACGCCATTTCAAGGGTCTTCTTGAACCGATAACCAACAAACATAAGATGGAATATGTTGCTTCTCTGCTCTGACAAATTTTAGATTTCTTATATGTGTGATTTGATCATCAAATCACTTCACTTTCTCATGAAACTCATCACTAGAAGAGAAGATGATATCACAGATATATTTTAAGATATCACTTTTTAGAACTTTTTGTAGTCTTCTAGAATCTTCCATAGATTTCTAAAACCTTCTTTAGTCTTCAAAGAATCTTCTATAGTCTTCAAGAATCTTCTAGAATCTTTTTTAAGCTTCTAGAACCTCTTATAGATTTTTTAGAATCTTCCAAAATCTTCTTCAAGCTTCTAAAATATTCTAAGATACTCTTAGAAGGTCCAATAAGACATAGGCCTTGTAGTATAAATAAGAGACAAGACCGAGGAGCACCTCTATCTTGCCAACACAAGTCTTTGAGCAGTCCAAAGTGTTGCCTTGTTCTTGATATCAATCTCGTCCCTTATTCTTGATCTAATTCTTATTCTTATCTATCCAATTCTTTGTTTCTGAAATTATTCTATAATCTTCTCCTTGTTTCTTTGCTAATCCGCTATCTTGCATCCTTGACAATTGACATGAAGTATTATACTACAAAAGACATGTTTGTTGATTTATTAATAAAAATAATAGTGAAGGATAGGCATCACATGTTGATAAAGGCATTAGGTTTAAAAGCATTTGATCAATAGTAAAGTGGGAGTGTTGAGGTAAATAGATAATAATAAAATAAATTGCTAATGGTCAAAGGGTTGACTTTTGGGATGCAGAAGGACTATCCTTTGAATGAGTCACTAAAACAATAGTTTCAAGAATAGATAAGAATATAAAGAATATACTAAGAAATATCTTAATAGTAGGTTGCATGAATGTAAGAGAGAATGGATGGAAGTTATCCATTATGGAAATAATCTATAAGTAAAAGAAATTAGAAGTAAGAGTTACCTTATTCCACACTTCATTTTGTGCACAACCCTTATTGATGCTAAGTATTGGGACTTCTTAGTTCTTTTTTTTCAACAATATGTTTCTATAAAGGGTTACCAAATGGCATGTTTAAACCATTATTTCTATCTTCAACATACTATAGATATAAATAATCTAATATATCTTCTAAAATAGAATTATTTTATTAAATTTTTTAAAAACAAATAATATTTTTTAAAATATATATAGATTATTATTTATAATTATTTGTAATAGAATATATACAATAAGTAGATTTATATATTAAATTTTCTTTTATCATTATGTTAGTATTCAAATATTTATTTAAATTAGCTTAAATATTATTTAAATAAATTTATTTTAAAATAAAATGCTATAAAATTAGATATCAAATTAAAAAAGATATTATAAAAAATCAATCAATTTATTGATTAAACAGATCAAAAAAATTATATTTAATAATATATTCAAAAAGAAATAAACACCAAATTCTTTCTATATATATATATATATATATATATATCTATATATATTTTATACATATGCATATAAAAAAGTGTTATCTTATACAATACAATTTATACATTTTAACAATAAGCAACAATAAACTATATTAGATAGAATAAGTAATATTTTATGTTAAGAATTAATACATCATCTTGTTTTTGTCCAATTTATTTCAAACTATTTTTGTAAAAACACAATATGTATCATTCAACATTGACTATAACTTTATTCTATAAATTGTCTAATTGATAATGAATTCAGTTTTTAACAATAAGTAAAAGAAGAAAAAATAAAATTAAAAATATTAAAAACAATATTAGAATAATATCCTTTAAAATTACATGTACTCTTACATGCTTGTTTTCAAGAAGATTTATTGCACTGAAAGCTATATCAGCTTTTTATAATAAGCCAAATACAGCAAACTCGATAACTCACTCTTATGAAGAAATGGATCAAAATATAAATAGAAAACCCGCTTCTAAAGCTATAAGGTCCAGTATGGCTTCCGGCATATTAGAATCAAGAGGTGGTTGATGAAAGAAGTGATTGAGTGAAAAACTAACACAATTTTGTTTGTTTCAGATGGTAACAGACGAAAGCCAAGAACCATATCAAAGAGTAAAGGTACACAAGCCTAGGCCTGAAAATCACTTGCGTGCTAACATTGTGAGAATTTTAAAACATCTTACTCTTGCATCTATATGGACAGCATGGAGAGCTTGAACCAGTTTACATATTGGCTCACAAAGTCATTGCAAGACTGTTCGTGTGTAGCTTCCCTCCAGCAGAATCATGTCAAACATGGTAAACCCTGAATATGAACTCTTTCTCTCATCTTAATATCGCCTCAACAGCAAGTTTAGAGCAGACACTCGTCAAGAATACCCATTCTAAGATAGAAGAATAATAGTGTCAAACTGATGGCGGTGAGCAGGCAAGAAACTTCGACAAGTCAAACTCCTCTTACTCTGGCTTGGATACCTTTGTATTTGCAACTGTCTTGGCTGACTTGTTTGCAGAAGACGCCTCTCGCTCTGCGTTCTTTTTTTTTTTTTTTTTTTTTTTTTTCTCCCTGACGTACGAAGAATGACATCATCCGAAGATGTCATGGTCAAGATTTGCAATATTCAGTTCAGACCACACAGAATTTGACTATGCGTCTTGAGAACTACGTGATCTACCAGCATCGGAATCAATACATGCACTCTCCGTCTAATTCTTGTAAAGCTTCGTTAATTCATTTTTCCAAAGCAATTCACAGCAGAAAAAAACATCAGGTTACCCACCTGTCAAAGTACTCCTTGATCAGCTCTTTGCCTTGAGCCAACTTAGACAGCACATTCCTGAATACATTCAGATCCCGATTCACACTCCTCTTGCTGAAGTTCAGAGCCTTGGAGAGCTGTGACCATACATTTGTCCTCATCATCAGCATTTCGTTTAAGTCCAAAGCTTACGATTTTGAGTAGCCCCCTTCGACAAAGTCCAACTTCCAGAGAATGTGGCACCGGATCTTACATCTACGTTAACGCAGACAAGCTCCTTCGAAGTATAATGAGGGCTACTCAGCATCACCTAAACATTCCTAAATGTTTAATTAAGCAGGGGCATGAATGCTGCTATTCAGAGTAAGAGTGGATTCTTCTAAAAAATCAATTCAAGGATTAGCATGAATCGCCTGTATGTTATTCGTCATGACCGTACGAGTAAGGACTCATACCGTAAAAGGGGTTTACTGTAGAACCGTGCTTCACTACAAACACTGTGACAAAAGAGATCCAATTACTAAAATTTAAATGAGTAATATCCCGCTTTCGGAACAGCTGGATCGGTAGCTTTGACACAGTCAACAAGTTTGAACAGGCCAATTCCAAAAAATCGACTGTAATGTCCTTGAGACCAACCTCTATCTCACCATCCTTGCTCTCAACTTGTGCAATTTCACTTCCACTTTGAGCAGCTGCTCACCCCTCTGGGTTCTTAGCGCCTTTTCTGCACCCCTCAAATATGGAAACCCCAGTCAGAAATCGACACACCTCAAGAACTTCCACTGCACAGACCGTACAGAGAGCAAATTTCCGTCAAAACAGCCCTCGTCACTGCCAAATTTGATAAGAACACTTGCTTGAGAAAGAATTGACAAACTCTTGGAACGCAACTTGAAAGACAGCCAAAGAGACCTGTATTGTTCGGGAACTTCATTTGATGCATGCCTTAAAAATTGCATCACAATCTTTATCACTTGAGTGACCGACCAGAAGTTGATCATACAGTCACAAATCCCAGAGAAAGAATCGGGTCACAGGTAGAGGAAGCATTGTACCACATCAAGTGCTGCTGCATCAAGAGCTAGTGAATTACTTAGCTGAAATTGCCAGGGATAGACTTCATGTATGTCCTAATGAACGCTCCTTTTGTATCATCCAATGTGGGTACATCTGCCCTAGCCTAAGCGCCCGCAAAATCTCATCAACACCTCATGCATCCCACCTCCATTGAGAACCACCTCAAACACCAATTCAAATCCCAAACTCACCACCGCTCACACTCCCTAGACCCCAAAGTCCACAATTAAACTCGCAAAGTCACAACCCCACGTCATGTAGCAACAACACAAGGAAATCCGACGCTCCCCATCCAGCTCACATTCCACAACTCACAACTCCAACTCGAGATCTACAAACCATTTCCGCTCCATTAATCGTACCAGTGGCACTCACAGCAGCAGCAGCATAAGCCACGACATCACGTCTATTGCTAGCACCAGTAACTGTAGCCTCAGCGCCACAATGTAGCAACTCCACAGGGTAGCATCCCACCTCGTCAAAGCCGTTTTGTAATGTTTTCCTCTTGTTTTACAGATTCGTTGAGGCTAGTCAAACAATTGAGGAGATTCTGATTCGCATGCGATTCCCCCTTCGCATTTCTGCCTCGTTTCTTCTTGCAATTTGCTCCTGGTTGATCTCGTAATCCCCAGTTCTTGTTTCTCCAACTGCCTAATGTTGTTTTGGTGGCTTCAACTTTTGGTCAAAGTCATCATGAGGATTAGTTGCTAGTCAAGTGCAAGTAACTTAGCATATTGAATTTTATTGATGATATTCCTTGGTTTGTTCATTCTCAACATAAATCCTTGGATTTTTGCTTACTTAGATGTGGCACTAATATCAAGTGCAAGTTTTGTAACTTTCATTGTTTATTTAATTCTCTTATTTTTAAATCTTGTATTGTCCACTTGTTTTGGAATCATACACTACCCCCTTATTTGTATCTTATTTTATTGTTTTTTTTAAAAGAAGATGCATTATTTATTAATTCTTGGACTATCCTCTCTCAAAAGGCAACATAGTTATTTCTTGTGTTTTAAATCTTATAAGTAAAAGGAGACAACAGTCTCTTTCATTATATCTTATAAGTCTCTTCATGCTTGGATTTGGTTTATAGGTGATGTATATCCATTTCATCTTCGTTGTTCTAGTGGTAAGCATGTTTATTTGTCTATTTGTCCAAGACACTTGTATATACAAGAGATACTACTTGTAATTTGTTTGTATGTTAAAGTTATTCATCTTAGTTCCTACTTTTTACTTTTAAAAAAAAAAATTAAAATTATTATATTTTTCTTTTGAATATCTACATTGTAAATTGACGATATTCAATAGCATATACCAAGAAGACATATTTTCATGATTGCTATTCATGGTAGTTGGCTTAGCAATATGATTAACAAGCTTGCATGCAATGTATTCATTTATAATATTCTTTATAGTAGTTGAGTATTATTTCATCTACTAATCACTTTAGAGTCCCAAATAGCCCTAATAAATATTAACTTATAGTACCACTTATGAAATTTTATTGAATACACAAAAATCTAAAATAATGTATTTTTTTCTATATAACATATATAAACCAAAATATTTTACAAACTACAAGCTCAAACTTAGGATTATTTATTTTTTAAAAAATAAGATTTTAAATATCATAAAAAATATTTCTAAGAAATATTTATTTAAAATCAAATTATTTTTTTTACATTCTAATTTTTTTTATCATTATTTAAAAATATTTATGGAATTTTTTATATATTTATTATTTTTAATATTATATAATTTTTGATATTATATTATTTTTAATTTTAAAATTTTAATTCTATAATACTGATGTATTGTCAATATAATATAAAGATAGAAACAAATTGGCATTCACATTATATTTTTAAAAAATAGTACAAAAGATTTAAATATAATATTTTAAATACTTAGATTGTAAATAACTTTATATCATATTATAATCTCTCTTTCTCTCTCTCTCTCTCTCTCTCTCTCTATATATATATATATATATGTATATATAATTATTATTTATCAAAGAATTATATTAATTATTTATCATTTTATTTCTAATGTAAGATATATTTACTATATTATATTTTAAAATCAAACTAGGTTTTAGAAAAAAATTCTATTTTTTTATTATTGATTTTTAATAATTTTTTTGATCTTATAACATACTACTTTTTAATTCTGTTTCTAAAGAATTTACAATGTGATTTTTTTGTTAATTTTATATGATTTTTTTTAGATTGTTGTTTAAATTAATAGTTTTAAAATAGTTTTTAAAATATTTTATAATATTGAAATATTATTTTTAGTTCTAATAACTACAAAAACTTGATATTTACTTAAGAATCTAGAAAAAGTTTAAATTTATATATAAATTATAGGTGTTATAACATCTTATATTATATAGAAGGGTGTAAAAGGTTTTTTTATTAGAAAAGTAATAAAAAAATGAATCAGATTTTATTGTAGCCAATTATTACTTCAATTTAAAAAATAATAATATAATTCATCTTTAAATAAATTTTATATAATTTTTAAATATTTTTTTATTTTTTTATTTTTTTATTTAATATATATATATATATATATATATACATACATATATACACATACAATATTCCCCATCTTAATTAATCCTCCAATAATTATTAATCCTCAGTAATTAATCAAATGCAAATGCAATTCTATGGTGCATCATTAATGACCTCTGATTTTTAATAATTAATTGATTCTTATTGACTTTTATTAATTAACAAAGGCCACGTGGCCAATAGAGCCATGTGGCTATATGTGATTGGATAAGACAAGGCCACGTGGTTGTCATGGCAGAAGCTTAGATTATAGGATCCGGGCAAGGATGATTTTTATCTTGCTTTCAACTTGCCACCTCTGATGATTAATAACCTCTAATAATTAATATTTTTTCTTACAATAGATGATATTAATTAATAGAAGAAATATTATATATACATATATATGCTAATTTAATATTTGATTTTTGATGAAAAATTTATTATCATATTAATGATATAATTTTTTATTATAATAATTATAATTATCAAAATAACACGATTATACATAGCTACAAAGACATTGATTCAATAAGCAAAACAATTAAGGTAATTTTATATATTTTTATACAATATAAAACTTCTAAAAAATTATTGTTTATAAAATAGTTTTATTATTAAAATATTATTTATGAAATACAAAAAATAACTAAAAAATTATAAATTTATTATAATTGAAAATATTTGTATTATTATTAAGCATGGTTGTTGTTATAAAATTTAAAATTTAAAAATTAATAGTATAAAATTATTTTAATTTACTAAAATTAAGGTAGAATGTTAGATGTTATATTGCTATTGATATCTAAACTTTGTAGCAAAAAAAGAATGTTATTTAAATATGATAAAGATTTATATATATATATATATATATATATATATATACTTTGAGTCAAATAATATTTATTCACTTTAGTAGTATTTAATAGATGTATTATAGCATAAGAATAAAAAATATTTATAATAAACTGTAGATTTCTTTAAAAAATTAAATATTAAATATTCAATGTGTAGTCTATCTTGTTTTATTGTAGAAGAATCAATTTAAAAAGAAAATCCATCAATTAAGTATAATTATTATTATTATTATTATTATTGAAATTTTAAATTTTTTTTACTAATGCTTTTATCAAATATTTAAAATTTAAAATTTTTATTCAAATTTTTATATACTATTGTAACAAACATTTATTTTAAGGAAGCAATTTTTATCAAATGTATGAATATATTTGTAAATTTTGTATATATCAAATAATAAGAAAAATTATAAATAATTTAAAATATACTTATAAATTAATAAATTATAATATTATATAATGAATTTTGTATTTTAAAATGTACATTTATATACATATATTTCAATATATATACAAATGAAGTTGTGGCTCAAATTTTATCATAACACAGTATTTTTTTCAATGAAAGAATGTTTTAAATAATATTTTTTAAAATTTCATGATAAAATTTAAAATTTCAAAACAAATTGTAATTCTTCGTGGATGTTTATTTTTTTATTGCTATATAATTTGTTGCTTGTTGATTTATTAAAATTTGTAAAATTTTATTGTGATTTGTTGGATTTTATAGATTCTTTCAAATATTTATTATTAAAAATATAAGTTATATAGATTTTAGTGTGAGTTTAAAAAAAATACATTTACATGATGAAATATCTGGTTGGTAGGATTGATATGTCTTTTTTATACAAATCAAACACCTACAATAATACCAGATCTTATCATACTACATTAAAAGCATAATTAAGCAATTTTAAAATAATTTCATTAAAAATAATATTAATAATTAATTCATATAGAATTTGATAATTTTTATTATTATACATAATATGTATTTTGAGGATAAAAAGGATAATAATTCTATTTTATATATTATTATTTTTATAAATTATTTTAAATCTATATATTTATAAATATATGTATAATAAATATTTTAGAAAACCGCTAGGTGGACACCCCTTTGTGCCTCACCAACAATATACCCTTGCTACAAGTTTTATAACAAGCTAGATATTAATGAGGCTGTTGGGCATAAAAACAACAACAAAAAGTAACAACAATCCACAACACATGATCATTTGTAATGCAAAGGCTAATCAAATCAAACAAAATAAATAGCAAAAAGTGGGTGTCTACCTAGCAAAACCGCTACATGGACACCTCTTTTTATTTATTTACTTAGTTTAGCTTCTATATCACTCATGTTTATGTATTGTGGGTTGTTGTTGTTTTTATACCTTTCAGCCTCATTAGTATCCATCTTGTTGAAAAACTTATAGTAGTGGTGTATTATTGGAGTGGCACAAAAAGGGAGGGAGGGGGTGTGTTCATGCAATAAACAAAGGATGTCCTCGTAATAAAAGGGGGATGTCCACCTAGCAGTTCTTGTATTTTATAGTATATATTATTTTATAAAAAGTAAATGATTTAAAAATATATATTATTTAGAGTTTATTTTTAAAATTTATATTTTAGTTTTTAAAATAAAATTTTATTATAAGATTAATTTCTTGGTAGATGGAAGAAATTCATTTACCAAACTACAAGTCTAGGTTGCAATCTCTCTTGCCTATCTCTTTGTTAGGTTAATTTTTTAAATACAAATAAATATTTGTAATTTTTTTCTTTATTTATTTATTTATTTATTTATTTTTCTCTATGTCTTTCAATATAAGTGCATTTAAAAGATTTATTTTTTTCAATACCAATTATTTTTTAAGATATTCTTTGAGCCACTGATTATAGAGCTAATTAAAGTAAATTTTTACATATCTAATGCTTTGAAAATATTTTTAGTTTAAAAGTCGTTTCTTTTATATATATTTATAAATTTATTAATAATTTATTAATGGTTCGAATCATTATTAGCAAAAAAAATAAAACCTAATTTTTCATGATTGATTAAAAATTAAACTTAGATTGTTGATTAATTTTTTGTTTTATTTTATAAACAAATTATGTGCTTTAAAACTGTAAATTACATTTATTACCTATTCTTTTAAAGAAAAAAATCTGAAAATTTATCTAATAACTTTTTATTAAATAAAATAATATAGATGGTGCATAATTACAAAGAAATTATTCCAAAGTAGAGTTTTTTTTTTTTTTTTTTTTTTTTTTTTTTTTTGGTTTGTGTGGATTACCATGAAAATAATTAGAAATTTTTAGAATATCATGGCTGATGTTAGGATTTTTTTAATTTTTAATTTTTCTATTTTTTTAAGAAGTAGGGAGGTTAAATTCATGTTAAATTATTCTGCAAATTTAAATATATCTTAAGTAACATTGCTGAGGGATTCTTCTCCTTGTTCTTTATTATTCCTAAAGTTCATTTGGTATAATTGTAAAACATTATGTGTTTCTTATGGATAGTAACAGTAAATGATAGAGTGATTATTATTAGTTTTAATCAAGTTACAAGTTTAAGTAATTACATTTTGAGACCTTAGATATAAGTAGAATTCTATGCTCAATTAATTCTATTCATATTAGTGTGTTGCATTGCAAATTTAAATAAAAATGAATTAAATTATAATTCAGTACAAAAGATATTCTTCTTAAGCAAAAGAAGTATTGCTGAATCAAATAATAAATTATTTGATTTTGTATTATTATTTCTTTAAAACTTATATTAATTATTAAATTTTTTTTATGTATAGAAACTTGATGGCATTTACAAAATTGTTAATGTTGTAATGAACTTTTAATATCATTTATTGATTTTATGGAATATGAATTTAAACAAAAAAATTGCTATGAAATTATGACAATATATAATCATACATTGTATAAATATCAGTCAAACTATACCATATCTATAACTTGTACATATCAATAACCTGTGAAGTAAAATTTATGCAAAGAAATTTCCATACATAGTACATAAAACATAAATATGTCTTAAAATTAGTTTATTAATTAATTTTATTACTTTTAATAATAAAGTAATATTTTTGAATTTCTTATAAAATTCGTTTATGTATATCTTTAAAAAATCTAGATTGTTATAATTATTTGATAAAACATTATAAAATATGTAACAATGCCATGTTGAACATATAGAAAATACACCAAGTGAATAAAAGTTTTTGAAATCCCAATTGGTAAAAACACCTATTATATGGGTATACTTTAAATAAAGTTATTGAGTATGAACAAAACATAACGTTATCCTAAACAAGATGCATTCTGATCCGTTGTCTGAGAAAATTCACATTTTATCTATCATTTGTTCATGTATGCATGTGTTAATATATTTTTAAAATAATTTTTTTGTACTTCTTAATAATGATAAAAATACGAATATTTAAATATATATATTTCGTAAATTGAATAGTTTGTTTGAGGTACACGTATGATTTTGAAATGAATGGGTTCTATGACAGTTGAAGCTAGGATCCAGATGATTTCACTCTGAATCATTGCACGGAAAAGGTAGATATATATATATATATATTTATTCACATACAATTTTATGAAAGTGTGACCTCACTTTTATTTATTTATTAATGCACTTTGATAATTTTTTATTCTTATGAATACATGGTATAGATAAAGGATAAAATAATTTATTGATTAAGGAACAATATATTTTGGTATGTATTACAAAATAAATAAACATACGTTCTAATTTAACCTTATTGTTCAATATTTTTTGAACTGTCCTGTTTTGTGTATTGGATTTGTGACTGAAACTTAATTATGAATTATCACAAGCTTGAAAAAAATAATAAACATTCCTGTTAGATGTGAAACCCCTGGACCAAATCAGTCATATTAATTTTTCATATCATTATGAAATCATCATTGTCGTCATCATCATCATAACTATTGTTTTAAATTTTAATAAACTATCACAACTTCAAATCCAAGAATAAGTTGTTCCACACAACCAAATTACCATCACAAGCATAAGGAATTGCAAAAGAGCACTCAAAAAACGACTGGAGTGGGGAAGAGCCCATTAAGAGACTCTGGATAAGATGGGGTTGCTGACGTGGACACAGGGACGGGGACGTCAGCATCGAGGCAAAGGGTCGCTTCCAATGGGATCCAGGGGCAGAGCTGAGCTGGCGTAACATTCAACAGGGAGCTTGTTAACGTGGTATTGTGGCACACACGCTGTAGGCAGCGTACAAGACCCAGAAAGCTTTCCAATAAAATAGAATGGAATAAGATCCCTCAGCATGTGACAAGCCTCCACTATCCTTGTCGAAGAATTTCGTGACGATGTCGATTCGAAGCTTGGACGATGATGAGCCATCGCTCTCCCGGTGTCCCCTGCCCCCCTTTCTGACCAAGCAGATTCCGTGTAGGAGGATTAGGGTTTAGTTTTTTGGGAGATAGAGGGAGTGAGCGAGGGAGAGAGCGAGAGAGCTACAGAGAGAGAGGATGGAGGGTTGGTAGAAGCATCGGAGAGGGTTGCAGCGATGGTGGGATGGCACGGTGTGGACATGGTGTCGACGGGGGAGAGCTGGATCGATGGCTTGGACTGGACGCCTGTCGAGGTTGGCAACCGCGTGGCTCAGAAGGTGCGAGATGTCTCGTTTTTTGTTGATGCGGGGCGGAGTTTTTGGAAATTCAGGGGTGATTTTAGGTGTTGGGGTTGAGGTTCGGGGTCTGGCGGGCGAATGTGTTTTTCAGCTGTTACAGGTAAAAAAATGATGAAGTTTTACATTGGAGGTGTTGGAATTGAGGTTGAATCGGGGTTTGGATTGCAGAGCTCGGGGAGATCCATGATGCACGCTGGGAACGGGTTTCTGTTGCCGGCTGAGGCAGTTGTCGAAGAGGTTCACATTCGCTGCTAATTTCATGCTCTTTTTCTGTTAACCATTTCTTTTATATCCCAGCAAGCAGTGGTATTGTGCGGATTGGTAGCTTTGAGGCTTAGGAATTAAGTTGGGAAGTAGCAATCTAGACAACCTTGAAGAAATGTCGAGGTTTGAGATTGATAGATTGCGGTGTGGAGAATACAGCGATGTAGGAGAACCAGCTCAATTATTTAGCTTGGTGTCAAGAGATTTATTTAAGGTTGCAGCGCGAGTTTGGTTGGTATGCCCAGTTATGACATGTTTAAGCGATTCTGCGTACAGTGTGTATTGAATTATGAAACCGCATGTAGTAAAATCCGCTTCTGTGCAGGCACGTGGGGCAGTTCTTGTGAATTTGGAGATAGCCGGCACCTTATTTGTTACAAATTTCCGACTAGTTTTTTTGGTATATCTTACGACGTCATGGCTATCTTCCCATGTATTTATTTGCAAGTGACATGTGTACTAGGCTTTCCTTGTGAATGAGGATAGTCGTTGGGGTTGGGAACGTTGATGTGGACATCTTCAGTGTTTGTCTGGTCCTAAAAGCTCGCGAAGCTCGCGATCACTGCTGTGTTATCAACTGTTAGAGCAGTATTGTTGCTTCTACTGGTAGTGTTGATCTAGGAAACATAATATCGTCTTACTCTTGATAACCTTTGTGGATGAGTCAGGGTGGGGGTGCAAAGCAGCCATTACCTCTTGGAACTATTCCCTTACTTACCATCGAGACCTTCGCTAAGCAGGTGAAGTTATTGTTTTGATTTACGTGCTAATCATTTGGTTATTTATGCGAAAGTTTGTGCCTTAGTGTCCAATAGCCAAATCATTTGATCTTTTTACAGCTGTATCTCACAATACTGGGCATGTATCACCTCCCGCATCTTCATGCGTTTACTATTCCAGAACATGGCCACACTTGTTTCCTTTTCAGTGCAGTAATTTATAATTTGAGCGTGCAGTGAATGTATTCTAGTTTTGGGGTGTTAAGAAGATGATGAATTTTCGCAAACTGTGGTCAAGCTAATCCTTTCAATGTCCAATCCTTGAAGTGTTGAATACCTGAATTGCAGGTTGCAAAAATACCTTTAAGTTCTTCAAGCGCAGCTTCAAGGCGTTTGCTCACAATAGTTGGTGCGTGATGTTTAATCGTACTGTGAATTCACACCATGTTAATTGTTCAGTCAAGACGATGTCGAGGTTGAAGAGATGTCTTATTATTATCTGTAATCCATTGACTATATGGAAAACCTAATTGTACCAACCAAGTCCCTGCGGGTTATGCAATTTCTGTTCGATGGATACTATAAGTGGGCAAATACTTCAGACCCATTGATGAACTTTTGCTGTTTGGTGGGTGAAGGGAAGGATTTACGAACTATTACTTTTGGTTTTTTGCCTCACACTAAGCAGGTGAATATCTACAACAAGTGCTTGGTTCACATGTTATTTCTTACAAGTAGAACTGTTATTTGTCAGTTTTTCATGATTCTTTCTTGGAAGTTCTATTGATTTAGATTGTTTGTTAGGCAGTATTTAACATGGTTATATTATGTGGCGATCGCCTTTCGGAATCGACCATAGTTTCTGCAAGAATAAGAATGTTTGTTAACCATTGATGACAAACCGCGTGTTGTTGTTGTTGTTGTTTTTGTTGCGTTATGTGTATGTGTGTATATAAACGCACAAACTCACACACACACACACACACACACACACACACAAGCACACTACTAATATATATTTAAGTAATTGAAGTGAAGTAATCATGAGACTTAATATTTTCTTTTCTTAACAGAGGAGGAAGGTGCGCGAAGCTTTGGCATATCGGACTAGACCTACAAGATTATGGGATCTGTATACTTTTTCAGATGCTTACCCCTCTAGTGGGGACCCACGGCAACGATTGCGCGCGGAGTATATCCGCTTAATGTCAGGGAATACCCATGGTTTTCAGAATATGATGGAACAACCCAAACGTGGCAGTGCCTGGCGACTTTCTGAAGTGAATTCAAATTACAGTATTTGTCCAACATATCCATCGCTTTTGGTGATGCCAGCATGCATTAGGTGCTTCACTTAGCTTGTGCTGTTTGATTCTTTTCATTTTAGCACGCAGTAACATATTCGAAGAAGAGAAGTGTCAATACTTTGGAATATTCTTTTTGCCGTAATTCGAGCCACTGGAAGGTGTACATGCATTCTGATTACAATCAGTGTTTTTGCTGTTGGTCATTGTATATCTAACATTTGGATTTCTGTTGCAGTGATCACGATGTTCAGCAGGCTGCTCTTTTCCGTTCAAGGGGTAGGCTTGCGCATCTTTGCTGGCAGCACCCTGGTTAGTTCTTATCTTTTCCACTTTATTTTTGCTTTCTATCCATATTCTTGTGGTGTTGAATATGACTAACGGATGCTACCAATCTTCATGCTTCGTTTAGTTTCACAAGGTTGACATTCGCTCGAACATGCAGATAATGGAGCTGTGCTTGCTCGATCTTCTCAACCGTTCACAGGGTTTGTGAGTTCGCGCAGGTAGGAATGGCGTGAGTCCAGTGTAATCGAGTGACAAAGTGGTGGAAATGAATGTAGGTTAGGCATAAGAAATAGTTGGTGGGACCATTGATTGAAGTTTCAGTATTATTTGGCGTTTCAATTTGATTAATAAGTTGTGCACGAAGAGCGAAATTATTTGACATTCATAGGTCTTCATGTTATGCAGTAAGGAAGATGAACAACTTGTGGCTGCTGTTTGTAATACTGCAAATCAACGCAGGTAACGATTCTTGTCCTGCTCTTCTTGCTTTAGTTCTACAAGAATCTTGATAGATATCATTGAATTATTATTGTTTAGTCTCTTCCATTTAATATTTTCAGTTTTCACGTTATTGTTTAAATGTCGAAATTAGGTATCGTTTGTGCCGAGGAAGTATTACTCATCAGTCATTCCATACTTCAATCGTTCTACACATGAATCAAATGAAGCACGTTAGATAGATATTGTTTCTTAGATGCCCTTGCCTACATATCTCGGCAATTTTTTTCGTTTGCATTTCAGGTTTTGATTGGAAATACGACGTTGCGAGTGTCGGGTCTGCTGAGTGCTAGGTATTGAACGATGAATAAAATACCTCAATCACATGAATGCAGGAAATTGTATATTGCTGATGCTCGACCTAGAAAGAATGCACTAGCCAATGGTGTGACGGGTGGTGGATCGGAATCATCAGCTAATTATCTACAATCAGAGGCAAGATCTGTACGATAGATTTTGTGTCATGGAATGCTATGTGCACCGTATAAAGCTCCGCTGACGAGTATTTTGGAAATGTTGCAATAGGTAATTTTCTTGGGCATCGATAATATTCATGGGATGCGTGATAGCTTGACTAAAATGCGTGACTTCTTGGACATCCATGGTGCGGCCTCCTCCGATGGATCGTCTTCCTTACTGGTATGCATGGTTCTTATTTCAATGGTTTCAACTTAAAGCAAGGAATGCTCGTTGATTTTTGGAAATAGAATTTCTCTGCTTGGAAGCTATTGTTCATCTTTTTTAATCTTTTAGACTTCTACCTGGCTCTTTTCTTGGACTTATCTCAGTTTGGGTGCAGCGAAGTGGAGGACGCGCATGGGTTGGAGGGAACGTGGCTAGTGTAGCTGGAGCAGCTTCAGCGTTGGGGGATAGCGGCTGGCTACTTCACTGTCATAAGATTCTGACCAGTGCCGTTTGGATTGCCGCCCGTATTCACCTTGAGGGTGCTTCTGTCTTGGTTCATTGCAGGTAAGACATCGTGTGAAACTCAAACTTTTAGAACGTATCTGAACACGCATCTGTATTTCCGGATGAAAGCACTCAACTAATTTGTTCATTTGTTTATATATATATATATATATATATATATATATATCATTACGGGCTAAGTTTTTCTATCAACTAACTCCATTTTGAGTATGACATATCCGAAAATTCAGAAGCTGTCTTGTGCTTTTACAGTGATGGTTGGGATAGAACAGCACAATTGGTTTGTTTGGCAAGCCTTCTCCTTGATCCATACTATCGTACCTTTCAGGGCTTTCAGGTAAGTTTGTATGTTTCATCTTGAGTTGTCGACCCATCTGTATCTTTATGATTCACCGCTAGTATGATACTATAATAGTATGATATTATGCATAATATGGTAGTTCTCCATTTCCTTGTGCTCTGTGTCAGCGTGAGTTCACGTGAAATGCGGATCCTTTCTGTGTAACGCGCAGAGGAATTGAGTATTGTAAAGTATTTTGCGTCTCAAATATTTAACTGTTTGGTATCTTCTATTGAAAATGTGAAGGTCATGCATCATTGTAGGCAATTAAGAGCGCTGTATCTGCAATAAATCCTTCATTTCTTGATTGTGAAGAATATTGTGCCATATGCTTACCTCCACCTGATAGAAGAAATGGCTGGTTTGTGAGCAGGCACTGATAGAGAAAGATTGGCTGGCTTTCGGGCATATGTTTTCTGAGCGACTTGGAATACCTACATTCACTGGGACGCGGAACTTGAATGCAACTAACTCAATAATGCGGCAAGCAGGGCAGCCTTCCACCTCTCCAGTGCGAGCCGCTGTCGAGAATTCGTCTTCACCTGCTGGCAATAATTCTCCTGGTGCACAGTCAAGTCAGTACTCACCAATTTTCTTGCAGGTAACTTGTTTACGCCATTCTATTTGTAAATTCAAAGACCTGCTTATCAGTGTATTGTGATTCGGAAAGTGATGGGGGGATTGTTCTGTGACTAAACTATCTACTGGTACAGTGGATGGATGCCGTGGCACAGCTCTTGCGAATTTACCCGAGTGCCTTTGAGTTTACCCAAGTAAGTTGGATTACTGCACAAGTGTTGGGATGGAGATGTTTTTGTAACACACTCCACTGGATGTGATTTGTCGGTCTGTAATGTTAATTACTATGCTGTATGGAGTCGAATTTGTTACTGATGGTTCTTATAATTTGTTTCTCGAGCACAATTTTTTCACCGTATATAGTATTTATTAAATGGAGCTCAAATGCATTGCCTGCCTCGTAATAATTACTCTCTTATTCTTTTAGGCCTTCCTTGTGGAGCTCTTGGATTGCGTGCTTGCATGTCGGTTCGGGAACTTCCTCTGCAACAGGTGACTTGTCCTTCAATCTTGGCGATGCTCATGCAAGATCATGAAATTATATTTTCATCATTATTGTAAAAGTCAATTCGACCAAATACACATGTCATCCTTCATGCATGTTGGAACTGCAAACCGATCTCATTTTGCTACTACAAAAATGTGGTTATGGTTTGTGCGGTTTTTAGTAGGTTGATGTAGTCAGTGCCACGGGTCAGTATATATTTTGGTAGGAAATCTGAATGAAAATCTTTAAAGTCTACTTTCTGTGATGAGATTAACTTGCCAAATACGTTAAATTTTATGATATGTGAAGATTGCTACTGAAGTTATCGAGTTCTACAGAGTATCCTTGAGAAAATAATTATTTGTGTTTACTGATGTGCAGCGAAAAGGAAAGGGTTCAAGGAGGAATCACAGAGTGTACTGCTTGTGTGTGGGCGTATTTGAAGCAGTTGCGTGATCAAAAGGGGAGAGAACATGAACACTACAACTTGTTTTACAATAGCGCTCAAAATGCTGGAGTTCTTCTACCACCTGCTGCAGCCACTGCTCCTAGTTTATGGCGCCATTATTTTTTACGCTGGTCTTGCCCCAGCCTTGCAAACAGTGGGGGCAGCCCTCCCGTAGGCTGGACTCATGGTGGTGATCTTGAAACTGCTGCTCATGTTCTTGCAGAGAGATTCTCGTCTGTCCGAAACGTAAGCCATCTCAAACTACCATATACGACAGCAATGACTACAGCAGTAGTGTGTTCGGAATAAACCGCGGTCTATACTTTGCTGTGATATCTACCTTCATGCCTTAAACCAACAGTATCTTGCAGTGTAACGGGATATGCGATTGCTGTTTTTCGATTTGTTCTGTTGTCGAAAATGAACCTACACAAATGGTCTTTATCTTGTGTGAAATGCTTGTTCATCATTCAATTTTAAGATATTAGTTGAAAATTCTTCCTCACGCCCCAAGCCATAGGAGGTTGAGGAGACTTGTATGCTAAAGGTCTGCATTTCATTTTAGTTTTGATCATTTCTATTTTTCCCTGAAAAATAGTTTTTGTTGGTCCCTGTGAAGGCAAAAGAAAAAGCAGAAGAAAAAGTGCAAGAATTGTTGGCAGAAAAGAGGACGCTAATGGAACAGTTGCGGGAGGAACAACAAGCACGGTTGTCAGCTATGGCTGCAGCAATGCGTGGACGACGGGAGACAGCGGCTTTGAAGCAGGTTATTGAGGCTGTTGGTTGCAAGATTCGTATAAATAGTGTTGTACCACAACTCATAGATGCTTCAGATGAAGATAGTCCGGATACGGGGCGTGGAGGCAATATAGGCCAGAATCCAAGTAATCAAGGTGGGAATGCAAGAGAGAATGACAGCGACGAACAGCAGCTTTCAGTGTCCGTGTCTATGCGCCCAGATACAGATTCAACTACAGATGTAATTCGAAGACCCTGTGGGGCTGACTACCACAGTAGCTGTAGGCTGCGACCAGGAGAAAGTTGTCGTTGGCCTCAAACTAGCTGTGCTAGAATAGGCAGTTCCTTTATTGGGCTGCGAGCTGATTTTGGTGCATTAGAACGGCTTTCAATTTTGGATTCCTATTTTGACTCGGAGCAGGCAGATATAGAAGGGGAACGCGACGCGCCGCAGCCACCTTCACACATCTCTGGTGTCACTTAAGTTGATAGTAGGAATGTTTTCGTAAAACTAAATGCTATGCCATTGCTTACAGTCATATGCTTTTCCTGAAGTGGGTCATTTTATGTCCTAAATCAAATGCAGGTTTAGTTATCATACATCACCCCGGAGCCCAATCCTAGCAATACACCTTAGTTCTATCTCTTGGAATTGGGTAGAGCGTTAATGGCTGGTCTGAGTGACCTTCCAGTGTTTCGAAGGAGAATTCAATTAAGCATCTGTTTTCTGGATAACCTTTTTCTCTTATGTTCTGTGACACGAAATTTCAGGTTTACATAAGTCTACTAGATTGCACTTCTATTCAATAGAGCTTTTTCATTGCAGTGCTACAGGTCACGTTGCTGAAGTAGGTTCTAGAATTGTTGCTCATTCAACAATCATTATATAGGCGAAGTGCACTGTTGTGTCCCCTAACAAGGTTAACTTACATACAGTTTCATGTCCTTCAATGAAGGCGGAGTAGTACCTAAGCAAGTCACTGCCTTGGGAGGAACAGTGTCTATGACGTAATATGGGGATACTCAGGATTTATGATGATACTCAGACGTGGAGAGAACGATTCTAAATCGCTCTCTTTGCGTTTGAGTCCTTCGTGAGCCTTCTTCAGATACGAGGAGCAATAATAACGAAGGGAGGGTATGTGGAGACCTCTCAACCAGAGGTGATAGTCCGAGGTACCAGGGAACTTCGCACATTTGATCTCGGTATTTTTTTTATCTTTCACCTTCAATTTACTTAAAAATTCCAGTTCGCTTGTTTGTCCAGCTGAACTGGTCTAGTTTTGAGAGGATAGACCCTGACTATTTGCTACGCAGATCTTCTGCTACGATCAGGATTGAGTATACAGTGGGCTCATTGATGGACTCCTTACGGATATTTCTGGCAAGCTGCTCTCTTGGCAGAAACTGTAAAATGCGTGGACATGCACATGGAGCTTCTTTTGAACATTTAGGGGGGCAGTGAGAGATATGACCTCGGATGTAGCGTATAATTATAATGATAAATACGTTTTTTCAAGAAACTGTTTTGGACTCTTTTCGTGTTTGCCATGTATGCTCTGCTTTCAAAAGTGTCTTGATGCATGCACTGATATTGTGAAGTTAATGACAGTCTGTTTCAGAGTTTGTTTGGATTTTCTTACGTCCTTAACAAATATAAAGTAACAGTAACAGCTTCGAAAAGTAAGGACCATAGAATTTAGATGCTGGTTGCAGTAGTCCCTTGAAAAACTTGTATGATGTCAGAGAGTATGTGTAATATGAGCGTAGTTCAAGGCTGCAATCTCAGTGCCGTCAACGTTTGGAAATAAGCACCTTCAGGAATGCAAATTATGCCACTCTGCAGATGCTTGCTGTAGTCTAGATCCCTCCCTTTGAAAGGGTCAGCGGAAGGTATAACTGTCCCCACATAGGTTTCCTCCCAATCAAACTGCGTCCCATTTACATTCCAGGTAATTCCTTCAGCTTGGGAAATACACCAGTAACAATGGACGCAGCGGGATTCGTATCACAAAAACTTAAACAAATTCAGAGTTTCTATCACATACGTATACGATTCCTTAATCACAAGTGAAATGACAGGTTACATAGCTGCTGATTCGTTGGAAGCCAATCCACTAAACGATACTGTCTCTGAAAAGCTTAGCGACATAAATGAACGAAGCAAGCTTAAGCATGATCAAAATATCAGAGCGCCATACTGAACTAAGCATACTGCACAGCTGAGAAAACGATCCTAATTGCCAAGAATAGGGGAAACAGGCTTTGGACAGAGATACAGGTGAAGACCAGGCAATAAAGGTTTGGAGAATCAGTCAGGCACTGTGCACGGAACAGGGGAAGACTCCATGTTAGGGTTCGGAACATCTGGTCATATGTTCAAAGCACCCTGCCATGATCGCCGATTGATCCTTCTCTCCTTCGATCCCTCCTCCCTGTTTCCCTAACGTTGTCGAGTGACTGACTGCTGCTCGCACTGCCCGCTGCAGCAGCCATGGCTAGCTTGGTACGTTCTTCGTGTCGAATTAATGGAAAAATAATTTCGAGGTTTTCGCTGTGACACTTTGTTAGGATCCGATCTAGGTTTGCAATTTGAAGGAATTTTGGGAAGGAGCTATGAGGATTTTGAGGTTTTGAATATTTACCATGTGGGAGTGATGTATGAGCAGAAGCTTCATGCCAATAAGTTGAACAAAAATGCCTACAAGTCTTTGATTGCCGCTGAGTATGTCGGCGTGAAATTGGAGACCACGCCTGGCTTCGAATTGACCGACACCAAATCTCCCGAGTACCTGAAGATGAACCTTATGGGAAAGGTATGGTGTTTGTTTTGTTTTGCTTTGTTTGTTGTTTGTTTTTTGTTTTTTGTTTTTTTGTTTACTTTTATTTTTATTCTTAAAACATATATTTTTTTAAATCTGATCGCTGGTTAAGGTAAGGGCGTGGTTGTGATTTGCCACAGGACACTTCTTGGAGGTCTTATTCTTTATCTTTATTAAATAAGCGTAGTATTGTGCTAGATATTATGCTGCGCCGGAACTTAAGGTTCTGTTTCTGAAGATGGATATGGAGAGTGTGCCCGAGAGCTGCCGAAATTTTTCTGTACCAATGATCGGTTTATTATGAGATCCTGCGGTGACTGGCATTCAAAGTTTCTGTATCAGTTACTCAAATTTTCTTTTCATGGAGATTCTGCTTTATTCTTCTAGTAGGTGGAGACTTCATGGAAAGAAAATTCGTATCCAGCACTATTAATTCAGTCCTACGCAATTATCCAGTGATGATACATTTCGGTGAGAGTTTATCGTTGTTTCAATGTCAAGCTGGCACTATTTATGTTACCAGTAAACGTAGTGCACAAAACGTGCTGGAAACTGTTTCGAAAACGATCCTTTTACACCTTCGCAACAAGCTTAGTAATATTTACATGTGTCGGTGTACTTCTGCCATGTAAGGCACCTTAAACTGATTTGATGTTTTTGTGCTTGCAGGCTCCAGTCTTGGAGACTTCGGAGGGGCCCATCTCTGAAAGCAACGCCATTGCCCGCTACGGTTTGCGTTCTGTTTTTGACGTCTTGATTCTGGGGTTGCATATTCTCTTCAGACTGTATCGGTTCCATTGAGTCGAATACTGAGCTTTACTTTTGGTGTCGAATACAGTTGCTGGCCTCCAGAATGTCGGGTTGTTCGGTTCAACCGCCTATGAGAAGGCATTAGTTGATCAGTGGATCGACTTCGCTAGTCTTGAGATCGACACCAATGCGCTCAGATGGGCTTATCCTCGTATGGGATTGGCAGTCTTCAGCGAAGAGGTGATAATTCTAATTTTGTGATTACCAATCTTATTTCTCTGACTTTTTGTTCGTGCTCAATGCAAGCCAAACTTATTTTTATACAGTGATTTAACTGTAATCTATTCGAGGAACTGGAACACCTGGTGAAAAGCTCACCACTAAGAAATACCATCTGTTAACGAAAAAGATAGACCCTGATAGGATGATCATTGTTTAGAGTAGTCATAACAAAAGTGGGAACAGATGATTTGTCTCCTGCATGTTTACAGTTAAGTAATGCAGTGTGATTTACGCATGTTTTAGTTTCTACAGCTTGAAGATGTTATCATGAGTTTTATCTTTTGACAGATCGAAGCCTCATGCATCAACAATCTAAAACGAGCTCTCACTGCTCTGAACGCCCATCTTGCATCTCGGACGTACCTGGTTGGAGAGTCAGTAACTCTTGCTGATATTGTGCTCACCTGCAACTTGTCTCTCCCATTCTACGTGGCAATGACCAAAGAATTTACTGCTGAGTACCCCCACGTAGAGAGGTATTTCTGGACTCTTATCAACCAGCCTAACTTCAAGAAGGTCTTCGGTGAGTTTACTCAGACAGCCAAGCCTCTGGGACCCCCGCCTCCTAAGGAACAGAAGATTACCTCTTCTGACGTATCAGAGAAAGGGAAGAAGAATACCCCTAAGAAAGAGAAGGTGAAGAAGGAGAAACCGGCGCCCGCACCAAAACCTGCTCCGGAACCTGAAACAGCCTTTGATGATGATGAGGTTGCTCCAGTGAAGAAGACTAAGAATGCTCTGGACTTGCTCCCCCCTTCTCCAATGGTTTTGGACAACTGGAAGCGGTTGTATTCTAACACCAAGGCCAAGGACTTCCATTTGGCTATTAGTGGTAAGTTTCCCACAATGGACTTCTGATTTGAGTTACGGTTATGGCTCATTTTAACGATTTTCACTAATTTTTTTCGCAATTGATTGGTTTCCCATCTTATGTTCATGTGGTGGTTGTGTTGAGTGCAACAGGATTTTGGGAAATGTTCGATGCTGAGGGTTGGTCATTGTGGTTCTGTGATTACAAATACAACGACGAGAACCAAGTAACATTTGTGACTATGAACAAGGTCGGAGGATTCCTTCAAAGAATGGACTTGGCACGCAAGTACTCTTTCGGGAAGATGTGTATTCTCGGTGAGAACCCACCTTACAAGATCAAGGGAGTCTGGCTTTTCAGGGGACAGGATGTGCCACAAATGGTGTTGGATGAGGTTTATGACGCAGAGCTCTACGACTGGACCAAGGTAGATATCACTAACGAAGAACAGAAGGCGCTTGTAAATGCCTACTTCGAGGAGCCCGATACTATCCAAGGCGAGGTGCTCCGTGAGGCTAAGTGTTTCAAGTGATTCATTCGCTGGATGGGTCTCAGTAGGATGTACATGCAGTGCCTTTTCATCTGCATGTAATGCAGACTGTGCAGCACAGGCAGTAGCTTGCCCTCATTTTTGAAGCAGAATTGGGAAAAGGCTACAATTTGAGTATGTGAGGGAAATTTCCATATGGTTATGCCATACAGCTGTCAGCTCAACTCGTGAGGTTTCTCCAAGAGATTTAGCTCTTCGACTGCCAATATAGATTATAAAACTGTCATACAAGGCCTTAAGGGTGAGATCATGGATTGTGATCCTTACTTAAGGCTTGAAAATATAAACATGCTGTTGTGTGTTAAGCTATTGATCGAGTTTGTGAACTAATGGCGTTTTTACACAATCGGCGTGGTTTTTGATGTTCGAATCATCAGTTCTTAAATGTGGAGTGCACCACTTGCAATAGGAAATCCTTGAGCTTAGCATGTTCTCAGTCCAGCTTTCTACCGAAACAATTATCACACCGATTTCTTACACGGATTATCACACGGATTTATTATGGGGTAACGCTACTGGAGGCGACAAGTTTGTGAAAGTGAAAACATCCAACCGTCAGAATCACTTCATTCAGCCAACCCTCTTTTATGAATTTTGATGTCTGGAGCCCTAAGGTCTCACAGATTGAGCGTAGTACAGATCCTTGGGGTTTTCGGAGTTGTGTCTGATGACAAAGTGAACCGGTAACTTTTATTCTCTAAATTAGGGGCGCCAAGGTTACCTGTCTCTTTGTGCTATCCTTCAAAGCGATTGCAGTTTTTACCATGTCTAACTTGAACAAATGAATTCATCTTTTTTGAGGTCATTATTCCAAATCTCATCTGTTGCATGAGTTTCAGAATTCTATGCTAGCAATGCCTCGAGGGAGCAATTGCGCAAACAATGATTTCGGTAATCAACATTGCACAAAAGCTTGGTCAACACTGTCCAAGTATATGGGAACTGATGACGAGGTTTTTCAGAAGTGCATAGCTGAAGAGTCGCTGCCACAGTAGCTGTGTTCGCAAACCAAGCACGGAATCAATTTTCGTATCGAACGGTTTGTGGTTTAGCCGCATCAAACTGCATCCCTCTGTCGCAGACAAGTAGCATTGAGTCGAGATCGGCGTGGCTATGGCGGACACCGGAGCTCCGCTTGCGCGCATCTCATTATTGCTCCTACTTCTGCTCTTTACTGCGTGTGGTCATGCGCAAGTGGAGCCCAAGCTAGGAATCATCCGTGTCGTCTTTCAGGTTATACCTCTCATACTTGGTTGTCCTGGGTTTTGGCTCGTGCCAAAGCTCCCTCCAATTTTCCTTTCAACCTAATGTTGGAGTGACGTGCACTTGGGTGTTTGACGGCAGTGGTGATCAGCTACATTCTGAGCTAAAATGTTGGAAATTTTCTTCTTCCACATTCCAAAATGCGAAAACCTAGAGCGTAGATGTTTTCACTGTAACACGTCTCTTGGGGGTCAGTCTCAGAGCAGAGGGAGTGACAGCCAAAGAGTAGTTTTTGGAAGTTTCAAGTAAGCTAAAGTAAGATGTTAGAATATTGCAACATCCTTTTATTTAATATTCTATGTTCAAATTGTACGAGACTTCCTTTCATGTTGGTCGTGTAAAATCTGAAAGGAAAACTTCCTTTGGCAGACCACGTATGGAGATATTGAGTTTGGGTTCTACCCAGACGTTGCTCCCAAGACGGTGGCGCACATTATGAAACTTGTCCGTCTTGGCGCTTACAACACGAATCACTTCTTCCGAGTAAGGAATACCTCATACTCTCCTGCACAGTATTAAATCGGTTATGTCGTTTGGCATAGTTAGGTTCACGATTTAAGGAGTAATCTGTGGTGTTTAGATCGTTATAAGGGTGATTGTTATGTTGACACTGTTGACATTCGATCTTCAACTAATTTTCTGCAATGTGATGTTGCTGATTGGGTCGGGGTCGGCAGGTTGATAAAGGCTTTGTAGCTCAGGTTGCTGACGTGATCGGGGGCCGTGAAGCGCCGATGAATGCCGAGCAACTGCAGGAAGGCAAGAAGACTATTCCCGGTGAATTTTCTCAAGTGAAGCATGTCCGTGGCATCTTGTCTATGGGGAGGTGAGCACTATCTCATAGCTTTGCTTGTTTCTTTTTACGATCCTCAAACCCTAATATATCTTGGAGCTTATATGCGATACACTTTCCTTTCAATTATCGACACCCTTATTAATTTGCAGGGTCCTGCATTTCTAAGGTTTTGTGCACTCACTGCTCTTCCAGAAAACTTAGAAATAGGAACTGAGCTACAATTCGTCTCTGTATGTTGTCAGTCATCTTCACATCTGTTCTGTTATATCTTGCACTGGCGAGTATACTGAAGAGTCCTTGTGGAGTACCGTATCCATAATGTTGAGTCCTTCGCGGTGTTGGTGGACATGCAGGTATAGCGATCCTGACAGTGCAGGATCGTCCTTCTCAATGCTCCTTGGGAACGCACCCCACCTGGATGGGCAGGTTTGCACACTTGCCCTAGTTCACGTTGGTTTGAGATTTTCCACGATCATGCTGCTTACCATCACTTCTAAAGTACAGCAGATTAAATGATTGAAAGGGTATGGATCTTGTGTAGTTGCTAACATGTTCACGGTGGTACATGCATAGTATGCTATCTTTGGGAAAGTTACGAAAGGCGACGAAGTTCTTGCCAAGCTTGAGGAGCTGCCAACCCGCCGAGAAGGCATTTTTGTCATGGTGAGTTTCATGTCACATCTCCCATCCTCAACTATTAATTGTTATTGGAATAGGTTTTATTTTGACTGTTTTTTCGGATTCAAGTTGGATTGACTTGTGGATTATTGCTGCCTGTAAAACCAACTATCATGACTAGCCGCTTCAACGCATCACCATTTTGTCTACCTATTACTATGACATTGAAAGCTGTGAGGATCGGGTAGACAGTCTGAAGAAGCGCCTCATGGAAGCGAACGCTGTTACGTTACCAGTACAACAAGAATGCTCTTGTTTGTTGGGATCAGGTGACCGATCCTTATTGTTTCTCTTCCTGTCTATGTGCGCATTCGTTGGTTGTAGCTACTGCATCTTCCAGCGTAAGAAAAATAGCAGAGAAAGAAATATCTTCCCTGAGTAGAGGGCATATAAATCTTATTTGAAATCTCTTATTCTTGCAACGACTATGGATTCTGTCTTGTTCAAGGCCTCTTGTCAAGAATGAATTGGTCGAATTCAGCATTCGGACAATATGTACTGCAAATTTCAGGATTAGTGCTCTTCTAATATCTGCTTTTGATTAGCATATTACGTTACAGTCTAAGTATCACCAAGAGTAATGAAACTTCCTCTAAATCTGGAGATCCTGATTGATTTGAGTCGCTGGTAGTCCAGACATACAATGGTTACTGCCAAATGAAATGGGTCAAGGAACGTGGCTACATAACACTATTTATATGTAACATTCTCCGTAGTGGATTTCATTTATCTCCTCTTGCGGAAGGTCTCTCATTTCCTTCGTTTTTTCCTTCATTTCTTCGTCGTCTTCTTCCTCACACACTCTCTTTTTTTATGTTATGTTATGTTATGTTTTGTTTTTCTTCTCCCTCTTCTGGTGATATTGTTTGATGTTTTCTTGCACTGCATAAACCTTGTAGCTAGCTATGATTTGAACCCATCATCTCGAATTGAGGTATCTTACTTCAGAGCGGTAACGATGCAGTGACATTTCTATGTAGCTTTGTTTTTACTTGGCTCCTCATTTTGCCAGTCTCTTGTCTTATTTGGTGAAAAGCTGGGATGTTCAAACCTATTTGTTTGCGAAATTACAAGCAAATTGCCATATCGTATTGGAGGTCCTTTCCTCATTTTGAAAGAGAACCGAAGAGTTTTAATGAATGGTAATCACATGGCTTGTGTCTCATCTAAAAACACAATGTGTTATTAATATATGAATGCACCGCTCATTATGAGATGTAGTGAGCTGAACACTTGTCTCAATATATATATGTATTTTTTTTCTTTTTGTTTTTAAAATCAAACTTTTCAAGTTGGTCTGTTGATGGTATTCTGCAAATTGTGAATTCAGAATTGGAATAAGATGAGACACAAGCCATGTGATTACCATTCATTAAAATTTGTAAAATAAATATCCATTAGTTCATATATAACATTATTACTTTTTAATAAAAAGTATATTATCTCAAAAATATGCAAGTATTATGCAAGTTTAATTTTTTAAAATCTATCAAATCATCTCTTTTTTTTAAGCTCTATTTTATTAAGATTTTTTTTTGATGATTTAGATCTTTTTTATGATCTTTTTAGATAAAGTTTTTTTGATGATTTAGATCTTTTTTATGATCTTTTTAGATAAAGTTTTTTTGGTGATTTTCTAGCCTATACATATACAATAATATCTATAAAAGATCAAGACATGGCTTTAAAAAATATTATTATATTATATACTATAAGATATATATAGATAAATATATTTTTATTTTATATTTTTTTAAAATAAAAAATAATACAATTCCACCAATAAATAATAAATTTTGTTGTTGATTTTATTAATCACAAACAACTTATATAGTTAGATCTTCTTTGGTTTTAACTTCAAGTATTGTTGAAATAAAAAAATTTATCTTCTATAAACTATTGTATTAGAAAATCATTAACTTGTTCTCAAAAAATATGAGTTATAATTGTAACCACAAAAAATAATGCATCTTCTTTCTTATTGATGTTTTAATAAAATCCAAGTCATTATAACTTGTACAATCAAAACAAGTAATTTTAAATATATTATGTGTTTTGATATTTATTCACAATAATTCAAAAAATATTAAATCTAATTAATTTATGCATAAATAAAAAATTAATATATAAACATATATAATACAATACACAATATTTGTTTTGTTTAAAATTGATAAAATCTTTAGTAATTTAAAATTTATAAAAAAAAGTGAAATTAAAAATATAATCATAAATAAAATAATTTGATATATTTATAAAAAAATAAATATTTTAGAAATAGAAAATTATTAATAAAATCTATAATAAAATTATAAATAATAAATTTTAATTTATATAAAATAAAAATAAAATAATAAAAAAATATAAAATAATATAACAAGAAATTTTAGAAGCTAAAAGAAATTATAAAATTAGCCAATTTATCTATAGAAGCATGAATAAAATTAAAATATAAAATAATATTTAATTTTTTTAATAGTATATATGATTTTTTAAAGACTAAGAATTGATATAAATTTAGACAAAATCTAAAAGATAATATATCCATGTGTTATTAAAGGTAGCAAAAAGTAAAGAAAGAGAATTTAGTTATATGATAAAAAGAACTAAGATGGCTATTGTAAAATATAAAGAAATTAGAGAATCTTAAATCAAGACTAGAATATAAGAAAAAAATTGATAATACTGAGAATGGCTTCAATCTTACCTCCATATATACTAGTTATGAAGAAGGTCTTGTAGCCCAAATGTAAAGTTGTAGGTTGCTTCTAATACAACTTCCTAAAAGCAAGAACTTGTAGAACAAGTTTCAATAGCCATATAACATTTCTATAAAAATTTATATATCTAATTTACACATTGCTTAACATTATCCTAAGAAATGATGGAACTACAAAATAAAGAGTATAATTGTCAAAGAAGATAATATGTTAAAAAATAAATTTATCTAGTTATAATAGGAATCTTATAGCTAAAATCTTATACAATTCCTAGTGAAGGTCCTATTCTTTCTTCAAAATCCTCTCGTTGTTTTACAATAGATGTGTGTTTGGAATCTAAAAATTACAAAGCCTCTACTTTGCTAGATTTAGGAATCTCAACGTGTTTTTTAGATGAAGAATTTGTTAAAAGTCATAGAATGTTTTTAATTCAAAAAACTAAACTTGTACATGTAGAAGTCATAGATGGTCATTTATTATCTTTTAAAGATATTATTCATGAAATCTTTCTTATAAATATAATAATAGATAATTTTGATAATTACGTAATCTTTAAGAAAATTAAATCTTTCTTTAATCTATTTTTTTTAGATTTATTATGGCTAAAAAAGTATAATCCTTGAATAGATTCAATTTTTCATAGACTTGACTTTTCTCAGAGTATTAATAAGAGTCTTATTAACCAAGTGAAAAGCCATAAGTCTAATATAATAAAATCCGTACTTATAGATACAAAAGCTTTTATGCATGCAATAAAAGAAGAATCACCTTTTGCTATTTATATCACATTCATTTTTGATAGTAGAAAGCCTTTAAGTGGCATTCCAAGCCAGTATCAAGATTATAAAGATGTTTTTGAAAAGAAGAATATAGATATTTTTTTAGAGTATTGTCCATGTGATTGCTCAATTGATCTTAAAGAGAGAATTCACTCTCTATTTGGACCAATCTATAGTTTATCACAAAATAAATTAATTGAATTCAAAGAATATATTAAAAAAAACTTGGCCAAAATTTTTATATTCCATTCAAAATCTCTAACAAGAGCTCCTATCTTGTTTGTAAAGAAAAAAGATGGATCACTATAGATGTATATAGATTATAAAGGGCTCAATAAGATAACCATCAAGAATAGATAGTCTCTATTTTTAATACCTAGACTTCTTGATCAATTAAATCAATTTAAGATTTATACAAAAATAGATCTATGAAGAGTGTACAACTTAGTCTACATCAATAAAGAGATGAATGGAAGATTACATTTTGAACAAGATATGGGCACTTTGAATATAATTTTATACTTTTTGGATTCATAAATACACTAACTATTTTTCAACATCTTATGAATAATATTTTTTATGAATTCTTAGATAATTTTATTATTTATTACCTAGATAATATTTTAATCTGCTCTAAGAATAGATAAGAATATGAATTACATATTTGAGATTATATGCCAAGATGAAAAAATATATACTTCATACTATTTAAGTTCACTTCTTAGAATACATCATTTTAAATAATGGTCTTATGATGGATTCTAAGAAAGTCTAGATAATTATGACCTGAAAGATTCTAAAGATAGTAAGAGATCTGCAATGCTTTTTGAAATTTGCCAATTATTTCTAAAATCTTTATCAAGAAATTTCCATAAATTATAACTCTACTTATACACAACTTGTAAGGACAAATTCAAGTGGAATAAAAAAATAGAAGCATTGTTTGAAGCTTTGAAGAAAGCTTTTACTTCTATACTAATTTTGTATTTTTTTGACTTTTTGAAGATATTTTTTATAAAAAATAATGCATCAAACTTTATTTTGAACGTGGTATTGTCACAAATGGGAGGAAATGAAAAATTCCATCTAGAGATTTTTTATTCTAAATTTTTTTCAGTAATAGAGATCAATTATGAAATCTATGATAAAGAACTTCTTGCAATTGTGGATTCTTTTTAAGAATGGCATCACTATCTAGAAGACACTTCTAGTCTAGTCAGTGTTGTCGTGATGCACTTGGAGCAAGTGCATCAAAATCAAATAAGTATGTATAAAAATTATAGTGTAAACAGGATTAATTTAGAGCTAGTTCTAAAATTATAATGTGAACAAGGATAAATTAGAACTAGTTCCAAAATTACAGTGTGAATAGGAAATCTTATGATTCCAAGATATCAAACAAAGAGTCTTAGATTTCTAAGGTATCAACCAAAGAATCTTAGGATTATGGAATACTTGAGATCTGGATATCAATTGAATATCAAGCAAATATCAAGTGAGTATTAGCATACATCGGATATTGTTCAGGTATTGGCTAAAGCTACCTATTTAAATCCTTTTAGGATTGAAAATAAACACTTTTCTTCTCATTTTTTTTTTTTTTTTTTGTGTTGAGTCTTGAATGAGTTTATTATGCTCCAAAAGAATCTTTGAAGGAATCTTTAGAGAGCCAAAGGATTTTGACTAGAGAACCTTTAAAAGAATCTTTAAAAGAATCTTTAAAGAATCAAAGGATTTTGATCAAAAAATCTTTGAGAGAATCTTTAAGGAGTCAGGATTTTAACCAAGGAATCTTTAAGGAAATCTTTAAGAAGTCAAGATTTTGACTAAAGAATCATCAAAAAAATCTTTAGGGAGTTAAAGGATTTTGACTAAAGAATCTTTGAAAAAATCTTTAAGAAGTTAAGATTTTGACCAAAGAATCTTTGAAAAAATCTTTAAAGAATCAAAGGATTTTGATTAAAAAATCTTTGAAGGAATCTTAAAAAAATCAAAGGATTTTGACCAAGAAATCTTCAAAAGAATCTTCAAAAGAATCTTAAAAAAATCAAGATTTTTGATCAAAGAATCTTTGAAAGAATCTTCAAGGAAACAAAGGGATTGATAAATAAGATATTTTGAAAGAAATCACAAGGGTATAAATTGAGATATCAACAGTCATCTTTTTCTTCACTTAATAGGTAGCCAAGATCTCGGCGATTTCTTGAAGAGGGCTCTTTCTTTCACGACATCGTATATATAGATCACAAGAACCTCAAGTATTTTATGTCAACACACGTTCTTGTGTTGTGGTTTGGCTACCATGTGAAAAAAATTGTACATGTATATTTAATATATAATTTATTACATAGTTAAATGAGAGCCATATCAGTGGATTTTTATTTGTTATAGGATGTGATTAGGTTGCTAGTTTAGAAAGGATCTATTAAAAAGATTATTATTGAGGTTTATATAACCTTATTTTTTCTTTTTGATAGTGATTTTGAGATTGATTTATATTGACAATAATTTATATATATCTTAAGTCACTTTTGTTAGATATTGGTGATCCTTAAAATCTTAGTTTATTTCTTTTATTTGGTGCTTAAAGTACAAAGTATGTTAATCTTATAAGAAGAAGAGTTAGAAAAGGGTTTTTAGTGTAAAAAGGATAGTTTGGCCATCCATGTGGATGGATAGAGGTGGATAATAGAAATCTCTATTCTAATTGGCCAAAAATCATGTCCAATGGACTTCAAGGAGGCTGCTTGAGGGTTTATTAGGAATTAAGATTTATTTTTCAAGGGGAGTCAAACATCAGAGGCTAGGATCATAAGGTTTAGGTTTTTGGATCTAATTTAGGTGCAAATTTTGTGATTTTTACTTTTTATGAAGAAGTTATAGGCGCTCAAAGTTTGATAAATTTTTGGCTCAAAATTTTCAAGAGCATGTATAGTTATGTCACAAGACTATGTACAAAAATTTTGTGGCATTAGGATTTTGGGTTTGTGAGATATAAAGAAAATAGTGCTCAGGTGTCTCTGACCTAGGATTTTGGGTTTGTGAGATATAAAGAAAATAGTGCTCAGGTGTCTCTGACCTAGGATTTTGGGTTTGTGAGATATAAAGAAAATAGTGCTCAGGTGTCTCTGACCTAAGATTTTAAGTACTTGCTAAGGATTTTGAGATATCAGACGATTGAAAATAAATTTATGATTGATTCTTTCTTGTGGTGAAACTTAAGAAGATTTTCTATACTTTGAATTAAATTTTATAGAAACTAAATGGTTGGATCAAGAGTTATTGAATTCTAAAGCTTAATAAGAAATAAGTCCTTGCGGGTGAACAAAGTTTTGAAGGGTTTTTTTTTGTAGAAATTTTAACCTTTTTTTGTACAAATCTACTTGAATATAAGAGGGTTTATATACATAACTTGTCTTTTGTGAGATTGTTGTATTATTTGTTGTTTTTATTAAGGATAAATCACTTCTTGAATTTTTGCCATCAAATTTCAAGTAAACTTTCTACAACCAGGTACCCAATATATTCCCAGATAGAAGACCACATCATACGAAAACATATTGAATCATCATCAAACTTGTTGGAATATATCTTTATAAAGATTTGAATTTATTGTTATTTATCAGCTAGAAAGACAATAAGGTCTATCCAATGTCTTTTCTAGATGTTTTTATCTTGTACCAAAAGAAAAAGATGCAATTTTTTATTAACAAAGGATGATCTTATTAAAGCCAAAATAATTTCATCTTTGAGCAATAAAATCAACATTGATTATTGATTCAACTTTTTTCAAGCAAGTCTAGTCAAGTATGTCTTCAGATTTTTTTTTTTTTTATGATATTAAGAATAATTCATTTAAGTCTTATGATAATTCTAAGTTTGAGTTCAAGAATAATCTACTCTATTTTCAGGAATGCTTGTATATTTCAAAAGGTGAAGTATGTCAAAATACTTGAAGCTCGTCACAACTTCCTTGTAGCAGGACATTTTGGATACAACAAGATTTTTGAATTAATATCAAGAGATTTTTTGTTGCCTCAAATATAGAAGATAATTAAAGAGTTTGTGCAATCATGTAATATTTTTTTAAGATCAAAAATTCCTTTTCATCAATCTTATAAACTTTTCAGACTATTATCTATATCAAAGCAACTATGGTCTTTTATTTCTATGGATTTTATTACAAATCTATCGATTTCAAGTTCATATGATTCTATATTTGTGACTATAGATTATTTCACCAAGATAGCACATTTTGTATCCTATACAAATTCTATTATAGGTGAAGAAATAGCTAAATTTTTTGTTGACAACATCTATCGCTATCATAGATTATCAAAGGATACTATATCAAATAGAAGGACATAATTTGTATCAAAATTTTAGAAAACCATTTTCAAGATATTGAAGATGGACATAAAACTATCTTCAATCTTCTATCCTCAAACTGATAAACAAATCATCTATGACTTGATACTTTTGACTTTTGAAAAGCTGATAATCTTATGGCAAAAGACTTGATAAATCAATTGTTAGAGTTACATGCAATAATGAAGGCACAATTAAAAGAAGCTCAAAAAGAACAAAAGACCAATGTAAATATCTATTGTAAGAAATAATTTCAATTTCACATTGGTGATAAGATATGGTTACTTTGTCATAATATCAAATTGGATGTCAAAGACATGAACTGAAAGAAGATGCATAAATCAATAAAATCTATGTCAAAAGAAAATAATAAAATAGAAATAAGAAAGTACATATATTTAAGAAATAACTAGAATGGCTATTGCAAAAGACTAAAAAATACAAAGACTCTTGAATTAAACTAGAAGCAAGAAAAAAATTGATAAGAGTGAAAAAGACTTCACTCTTATTTTTATATATACTATTTATGTAACTATGTGGCGGCATTTTATAGGACCTCCAACACATGTCCAATTTGCAAAACACGTGTCAAATTTGCAAGATAAGTTTTTTATATGTGTGCCATCTACTTAGCTTATTCCAGAAGCTATCAATTGTCACAAATATAAGATTTATTCTAATAACTATCTATTTAATATGGATAGATAGAAGTAGATAAAAATAAATTAAATTGATAATATCTAGTAGAAAAGCTTTCTAGAAGCTTCATAGATGTAGATTCACCTTTATATATATTTATAGGTAATTGGTAGATTAGAAACTTGGTCAACAAGCTAGCCACGTGTTGTACATATTGATAGCTTGTAGAATAAGTTAAATACATGGCATACATGTAAGAAACTTGCCTTGCAAGTTTGACATGTGTTTTGCAAATTAGACATGTGTTGGAGGTCTTATAGAATGTTGCTACATAGCTCTTAGATAAATAATATTTATAGAGACAAGAATGAAGCCTTCTTCACTCTTATCAACTCTTTTCTTACTTCTAATTTAGTTCAAGAGTCTTTTGTATTTTTTAATTTTTGGCAATAGTCATTCTAATTTCTTCTTAAATATATATATTTCCTTATTTTTATTTTGTCATTTTCTTTTGATATAGTTTTTATTAATTTATGCATCTGTTTTAGTTTGTGTCCTTGACAGATTAACAAGAATAAAGATATAGTATTAGAGCTTTGTCTTTTCTTGATTAAAAGTAGATTATTTCTTTTTCTTGATAAGACATAAGCATATTAGAAGTTATAGATTATTCACTTCTAAATTGATATTATTTTTAGAATTTTTTTTCTTTCTTCTTGAATATTTTATTTTATAGTGAGAATAAACATTCTTTCTTTTATATTGTATTATCATAACAAAGCTTGTTGAAATGAAGAGTGAAATGGCACAAATGTAAGAACAAATGAGAGAATTAATGCTTGCAATATATCAACTCAATATACTATTACAAAGAGCAACAAGATCAATAAGAAGTAAAGATATAGAAATGTTTGGAGCTGCTTTAAGCCATATCGCTTCACCTATGATAGAACACCATTCAAGCATCAAGGAACCAAAAATTAGTTTATTAAAGAAGTTTGATGGCATAAGATCTAAGTTCCAAGGATTCATCAATCAAGTATAACTAATGATTAAACTTCAACCTCAAAGTTATTCAACTCAAAGATCACATGTCAAGTTTATTAAAACACTACTTTCAGATTTTGTTTTATCATGGTTTTCATCTTTTTTTGAATAATGTGATTCAATATTGGATAATTTAGAGGCATTTTTAGCAAAGTTTTGATGTATGTATAAAAAACATGATGCAATTCATGTTACAACCAATAAGATTTGTATCTTGCTACAAAACAATCGATCAATGACATCATATACTTTACAATTTTGATAATTAACAAGTGATACCAAGTGGGATGATGCTGTATTCATTAGCCAATTTTTCTATAGATTACAATATAAAGTAAAGAAATTGATGCTAAACTTATCCAATCTTCAAACATTGAGTCAAGCAATTGACTTTGTTTTAATGTGTGATAATTGATTTTTTGAGTTTTGATCTGAGAGTTGTACAAAGAAGCTCCAATGTTATTATAATACAATGGCAATACCAATGTTTTTTTAATATGTACATTTTGAAGTAGAAGACATAAAAATTGATGCAGTATATTTTAAACATCTTAGTAAATAAAAAAAGACTTGTTGTTATTAAAAAAGATTGTACTTATATTGTAGAGAATCTAAGCATACTGCTTAACATTGTCTAGAAAAACAACACAATTACAAAATAAAAAGTATGGCTGTCAAAAAAGATAATATGTCAAGAAACAAGCTTGCCCAGCTTTAATAAAGACCGTGTAGTTTGAATCTTATATAATTCCTAATAAATGTCCTATTTTCTTTTGAAAATTCTTTCTTTATTTTATAATAGATGTGAGTTTGGGACCTAAAAATCACAAAGCCTCTGACTTATTTGATTTAAGAATCTTAGCATGTTTTTTAGATAAAGAGTTTGTTAAAATTCATAGAATATTTTCAATATAGAAAATTAAATCCGTACATATAGAAGTCATAGATAGTCATTATTGTGTTGTAATATATTTATGTGGTCAACAATAGTGATTTCTACTTAATATTCAGATATCTTAGTTCAATAGAAACTTAAAATATTTAAAAAAGATTTTATAAAAGCCTCTTAGATTATTTTCTTCTTTTAATAGCTAATATATAAAAATTAGTTATTAAAATTTTCTTCTAGATTGTAGAAATTCTTTCATGGCTTTTAAAAAGCCATAAGTTAATAAAAATAAGATAGGAGAGATAAAAAGTTAATATGGTTGATATTAAGATTAAATTGAAGATAGGATTAAATTTAAAAATCTTTAAAATAAGTTGGATAGATACTCAAGGATCAATCGTGCATGAGACAGGGTCGAAATCAGACCTCTAGCCACAAAAATAGCCACCAAAGGCAAGGGGTCAAGACATTTGGAAATCGACAATTAGGATTAGAAAGCTAGCTTTAAGCTCATTCCAAAGATATTAGGCTTGATTCTATAGGATTTGGAAAGACTTAGCAATCACTATCTAAAATCAAGGTTTGTATTAGAGGTGAAGTTTTATACAATAAAATTAAGACTAGTACTTTCAACTATTATGTGCAATTGAAGTAACATCTACAATTGAGAATTTAATAATATGTAGGTGATTGAATGTGCTATGATTGAATAAAAATTTGTAGCAATCTAATAGTGCAATTGGGACTTATTTGATCTTTAATACAAAAAGATATAAAAAATTAGCAGTTCAGGGTTGTTTAGGATTTTTACAATATCTAAAGATCTATTAGTCAAATCAAGGTGAAATTTGGCATAGTATTAGAAGACTTAAGGGACAAGCTATAGTCCAAATTTTAGCTAAAGTTAATGGTTGGAGAAGGAAAATTTTCCACTAGGATTTGCATCAACCTCTAAGCTAACAACCAAGTGACATGAGTGCAGGTTTTGATTGATTTTCTACAATTTAAAAGTTGAGTTGAATTGAAACTTTCTAAGCATATAAAAAACTTATATTTATATTTGTATGCAATGTTTCATACTAAATTGATAGTTAGATTAAGAATTATAGCTTGTTGAAGTTCACTAAATAAGATTAAAACTTATGAAGAGAAATCTTAGTTGCTTGATTGTCACAAGTAATAATACAATTGGGATTTATATGTAGATGAAGTTATCAGGAAGAGTACTTTTAAGTACTTTGTATTGACTTAAGTATTCTTGTATTGATATTCAATCATATTTTTCTTATATGTGTAAAATTTATTAAGGGTTCTTACATATTTGTCAATTGCAACTTCATCGTCTACAACCAGGTGCTTAGTACATTTTCAAAAAAGAAAATATGTAATATGACATCATTTGTTGTCTTCTAGAGATGTTACTTATGAAATCCTTCCTATAAATATAATAATAGATGGTTATAATAGTTATATAATATTTAATATAATTAAATCTTCTTCTAATCTAGTCATTTTAGGTTTATCATAGCTAAAAAAGTATAATCCTTGAATAGACTAAATTTCTCATAGACTTGATTTTTTTCAAAGCATTAATAAGAATCTTTTTAATTTAATAAAAAGCTATAAATTTAGTATAATGAAACTCGTACTTGTAGGTGCAAAAGCTTTTATGAATGTAATAAAAGAAAGATCACCTTTTGTTATATATGCTACATCCATTTCTAATGGTGGAAAAATATCAAGTGGTATTCTAAGCCTATATTAAGATTATTAAGATATTTTTGAAAAAAATAATATAAATATTCTTTCAAAGCATCATCCATATGATTGTTCAATCAATCTCAAAGAGAGAACTCAACCTCCATTTGGACCAATCTATAGTTTATTGCAAAAATGAATTGGTTGAACTCAAGAAATATATTAATGAGAATTTTGTCAAGAATTTCATACACCATTCACAATTTTCAACAAGAGCTCCTATCTTGTTTGTAAAGAAAAAAGATGGATCACTATAGATATATGTAGATTATCAAGGACTCAACAAGATTACCATAAAAAATAGATATCCTCTACTTTTGATATTTAGACTTCTTAATCAATTGAATCAAGTTAAGATCTATATAAAAATAGATCTACAAGGAGCATATAATCTAATATGCATCAAAGAAAGAAATAAATGGAATATTATATTTTAAATAAAGTATGGACATTTTGAATATAATGTCATGCCTTTTGAACTTACAAATGTATCAACCACTTTTTGATATTTTATGAATGATGTTTTTTATGAATTTCTTGATGATTTTATTGTCTGCTATTTAAATAATATCTTGATTTATTTTAAGAACTTTATATTTATTGTGTATTATAAAAACTTAGAGATGCAAGATTATATACCAAGATGGAAAAATATATATTTTATACTATTTAAGTTGACTTCTTAAGATACATCATTTTGAATGATGGTCTCAAGATGGATTTTAAGAAAGTCAAAACAATCATGGACTAGAAGATTCCAAAAATAATAAAAGATGTACAATATTTTTTAGAATTTACCAATTACTATCAAATCTTCATCAAGAACTTTTTTAAAGTTGCAGCTTTACTTATACGCTTAACTTGTAAGGATAAATTTGAGTGGAATAAAGAAACAAAAGCATTATTTGAAGCTTTGAAGAGAGAGCTTTTACTTCTACACTAATCCTATATTGTGTCGACTTTTTTAAGGCATTTTTTATAGAAACAAATATATCAAACTTTGCTTTAGATGCGGTATTGTCATAAATGAGAGTAAATAATAAACTCCACCTAGTAGCTTTTTATTCCAAGAAATTTTCAGCAATAGAGATCAACTACAAAATCCATGATAAAAAATTTAAAATTATGGATTCTTTTCAAGAATAACATCATTATTTAAAAAGAGCTTTTAGTCCAATCATCATATATATAAATTATAAAAATTTTAAATATTTTATGTCAATACACATTGAATTGTTGTCAAGTTCATTGGAGCATGTCTTTGTCAAGATTCAAGTTCATTATTACTTATCGGCTAGGAAAACAACAAGGTCTATTTGATGTCCTTTCTAAACATTCATATTTTATATAAAAAGAAGAAGATTTAATTTTTGATCAACAAAGAATAATCCTCTTAAAGCCAAAGCAATTTCATCTTCAAGCAATGAAATCAACATTGATTGTTGATTCAACTTTTGTCAAGCAAGTCCAGTCAAGTATGTCTTTAGACCCTCTTATTTATAAAATTAGGAATAATTCATCTAAGTCTTATGATACTTCTAAGTTTAAATTCAAAAATAATTTATTTTATTTCAAAGGATGCCTTTATGTATCAAGGATACAAGAATACAAAACAAGAGACTTGAAGTAAGACAAGGTTTTTAGAAGAAATCAACAAGAATTTAAATTAATCAGATGAGTGTATGAACAATACTAAGAAATGTGAGTTAAAACTCTAAAAAATGTATTATTGAGACTGAAGAATTCTTTAGCCTCAACTCCTATATATACCCATGTGTAGGACGCTTTTTGAGTAGCTTCCATCAAACTAAGAAGCTTTTCAAGCAACTTTTATCAACTGAAAAGCTTCTTAAGCTCCTTCTACTAACTAGGAAGCTTCTTGAGCTCCTTCTATTAATTAGAAAGCTTCTTGAGCTCCTTCTATTAATTGGAAAGCTTCTTGAGCTCCTTCCACTAATTAGATAATTTTTCAATCTACTTTCACCAATTAGAAAGCTTCTCAATTGACTTTTATTAACTCAATAAGCTTCTAAAATATTCTAAAAGGTTCTATGAATCTCTAAAGTATATATTCCTAACATCACCCTCTTCTTTAGCAACGAGTTCTAAAAGGAGCTTGATCTTACTACATACATAAGAAATCAAGAATATGCTGTATTAATGAAGCTATGTATTCTATTCTCCATTCTTGGACAATGGGTTCTACTAGTCCTCAAAAAAATTGCCTATGGCCTTGAACTAGTACCTCCATTGTTGAAATATTCCATCCAAGGATTTGATCTTCATTGCAGCCTTTAAAACATCTTCTAAATAAAAATTTAAGATTAAAAAAATTCACCTTTCCAAGCTCAAGCAATATCACTAAAGTTCAAGTATTGGAATTGAGACTTGCATGAATGGATCTTGCTCCTAATGGCTCCAACCAAGGTCATACTCAAAATTGAAATATATTGTTTTAACTTTTCTCAATTGAAGGTTATAAAAACTGTACTGATTTGTTTCAAGCTTGTATGGAAAATGAATCTTTTGAGTCTTGTTCTCTCAATGCTTGAAGATTTGACATGGTGACTAATTTGTTTCTATTACTCTATTCTATCTTGGAACAAATGACTACATATTGATGAAGACTTTAGTTTAACTCTTTCTTTCTTATGACTATTTATTGAATCCAATCTTTACTAAGAAATTATCATTGAATATGTTTGGATTTGTGGAGATAGAATTGATGAAATTCCTATATTTTTTGAGGCGCATTAGCGAGATTTTTGGTTGGTTCCTATGTGCACTTATTAATATCATAGCCTAGCCAGTGAACAAGTTATTCTAATTTGCTCCATCTTCACCATGAATCAAGTACCTTTTCAACCTTGTATTCTTCATGGTCTTCAATTTTGATACTAAGCAGCGATTATTGTACTCTTCTTGGAATATTCAACTCTCTATAAGATTTTAAAAGAGAGACATAAAAAATTAAATGTACCTTCATAGTAGATGGTAATTTTAAGTGATATGTCATTAGATTGATTTGCTTCTAAATAGAAAATGGTCCCAACCTTCAATAGTCCAATTTATTGTATGGCGGCTTGATCTTGATATTCTGTTGAAGAAGCCATATCTTATCTTCAATATAAAAAGTAGGTGGTTGATTCCTAAATTTATCTATAGATGCCTTATAAGCATCTTAAGTTGCTTATAATTGAAGCTTCAAGATTGTCTGGTATTGCAATAGATACTTTATAAATCCTTCAGCAGTTGGATTATTGTTCTTTGGTATACTCCATAGATTAAGCTTTGAATAATATCTATAATTAGAATAAAATAGTATTTGCTAAGTTGAGATATAAATAATATTATTATATATAAACTTTGCTAATAGTAGATACGAGATCTAATTATCTTGTTGATAATTAATATTATATCATAAATACTACTCCAAAACTTGGTTAATTCGTTTTATTTGGCCATCAATTTTATGATGGAAAGCCAAAGACAGTTTAATATCCACTTTCAATATTTTAAAAAGATATTTTTAGAACTTAGATATGAAATGAGGTCCTCAATTGGATACAATATCATTTGATAGGCTATGATATCCATATATATTGTTGAGAAAGAATCTTATCATTTTTCACTAGATACAATCTTTTTACAAGGAATAAAATAAGCCATTTTTGTAAGTCAATCAACTATTACAAAGATGTTGTGTAATAAATTAGATGGTAGTAGGTCTATGATAAAATCCATCAAGATGAAAGATCATGACTGTCTTGGAACATGCAAGGATTATAAGGGCGATGCCCAAGATTTTTGGATCTTGAATAGATGTCACAAGAGAGCACAAAGTCCTTCATTGCCTTTTACATTTGAGGCCACCAAAAATCTCGAGAAATAAGTTCTAAGGTCTTGTTAAATCTAAAGTGATCCATAACTGGAAAGTCATGGCAAGATTAAAGAATGTGCAGTCGTGTTGGTTCTTTTAGGATATACAAATGTTCTTCAAAGTATAAAAGATCTGTATCAAGTTTGAACTTATTAACATTTTTTTTAAGCAACGCTTGATATCAAGGGCCTAAGCAATATTAGTAGTTGTAGCATGCATCTTATTGAAGAAATTAGAATCAATAGGCACCAATGTAATAGTGGCATAAAGACAAAATTGCTCCAGTTTCAACAAAGTTGTATATTGTTCATTGAATGCTACCTCTCTTATCCTTGGTATAAAATATGATCTCCTCAAAAATACATTAGATAATCCTTATTTCTTCCCAAGTTGATAAGTGATAATAAAATTAAATCGAGATAGCGACATATTCCATCAAGCTTGGCGGCGATTAAAAATTTAAGCTGATTTAAAATATTCTAAATTCTTGTGATTTGCATATACAGTCACAAGATGGATTGTTCTTTCAAAAAAATGGTGCCATTCTTGAAAAAAATCCACAATAGCAAAAGGCTCCTTATTGTAGATTTTATAATTAATTTTGATAGCAGAGAATTTTCAAGAATAAAATGCAATAGGATGGAGTTTATCGTCTATATTGATTTGTGAAAGTACAGCTCCTAGTGCAAAATCCGAAACATCAGTCTTCATGTAAAATGTCTTTGTAAAGTCTAGATGTACTAATATTGAGGCTATAATAAACGCCGTCTTGAGATCTTGGAATGTCTTCTCCACATGAGGCCTCCATTCTAATTTGTGTTTATATGTTAATCAAATAAAAAGAGCAATAATTTGAGAGGAATTTTTGATGAAGATTTGATAAAAGTTAGCAAATCCAAAAAAATATTGTACATTTGTTACAATCTTTGGAATGACCCATTCTATAATTGCCTCTATTTTTTTAGGATCCATTATCAAATCCTCAATAGATACAATGTATTTCAAAAAATTCCATCTTAAATTGATGAAATACACATTTTTTTGATTTGGCATACAAACTTGTATCTCTCACCTTTTATAATACTAATTTGATATGCCCCTTGTGTTCCTCTAGATTTTTTGAATAGATCAAGATGTCATTAAGATAGATCACTACAAACTTGTCCAAGTTTTCTTGAAAGATATCATTCATTAAATGCTGAAAGATAGTGGGTACATTTGTTAGTCTAAAGTGCATGACATTATATTCAAAATATCCATACCTTGTCTAAAATGTGGTCTTCTATTCATCTCCCTCCTTGATCCATACCAGATTATATACTCCACAAAGATCTATCTTAGTATAGATCTTGGCTTGGCCTAGTTGTTCCAAGAGTCCTAAGATTAATAGTAGTGGATAATGATTCTGTATTGTTATCTTATTTAATCTCCAATAATCAACGCACATAGGCAAGAAACCATCTTTTTTCTTCATAAAAAATATAGGTGCACCTGTTGGAGATTTTGAATGCTTAATAAAGTTTTTTGCAAGATTTTAATCAATATAATCTTTCAATACTAAAAGCTCATTTTGAAAAAGATTATAGATTGGACCAAAAGGTGGTTGCATTCTTTCTTAAAGATCTATAGTACAATTGTATGGTTAATGCTCTAATAATATATCAACATTCTTCTTTTGAAAAATATCTTGAAATTTACTAAATTGCTTTGGAATACTTGCCAATGAAGTCATATCTTCTTTAATTGGAGTTGCATAAATAATAAATGGTGTACCTTCTTTGGCCAATTTTATAAAAACCTTTGCTCTAACAAATAAAGGTTTATCAATTTGTAGCTTTTTATAAATTGTTTTTACAAGTATCTCTATCAGAAACTTTATTCTTTGCAACCTCCAATCTATAGATGGATTATGCTTTTTTAACCAAGATAGCTTAAGAATAACATGATTTGAAGGAATTTTAATAATGTTGAATATAATCTGGTTTCTATGATCTTTGAACAATACTTCTATAGGTATGGTTTCATAGGTGATACTACTAGAGGATAAAAATCATCCATCTATTACCTCTATATGAATAGATTTGAATTCTTGTACTAGAAGAATTTTGTGAAGTTTAATAAATGTTTCATCTATAAAATAAACGGACACCTCCAAATCTAACAAAGCGATTGTCCAAAGCTTTTGAGGGCCAAAATACAAAAAGATTGTAAAACAATGAGCAGGTTGAGCAGAAAGAAAAAAAATTAAATAGTTTTGTAATGTTGGATTATCTAGCCACACGGTTCCTATTGTGATTGAACATTGTTGTTTTCTTAAATAATTGCATTCTTGATTTTGGTAATGTGTCGATTTTATTTTTTTGAATAATTGCCAATCTTGTGGCCTTCTTTGCTACAATAGGTATAGACCTTCTTCTATCCAACGCTTTTTTTTTGTGGACTAAGAGGTTTAAATTATATTACATTAAATTACATATGTTCTATTTTTGAGTGAATTCAAAATGCTTATTGATATAGCAAGGATATGTTGGATTATGTATTATATTGTTAAAGCCTATGAATATTGATCTTGTCGACATTGAAATAATCAATTATCACATTTTACGGCTTAGCTAATGGCTTCATTGAGTGATTGTAGATCCAAAAGTGATAATAATAAATCTTTCATGTCATCTTTTAATCCTTAATAAAATCAGTTCATTAAGGCTTCTTCATCCTAATTAATGTCACATACTAATTTTTTAAAATTAGATACATAGATTGATGCAAAGCGTGCCCCTTGACATAATGCTTAGATCTTAGCTATTGCCTGACAAGTCTTGTTATATCCTCCAAATGCTTCTACAATTGCTTCCTTAAAAACTTCAAAGTTGCTTTTCAAATAAGGGAGCAAACCATGATAATACTTACTTCGTAAGCAAGGTACCAACTAATCTAATCCATGATTCTTTTATTGCATAAGTATCAAATTGTAGGATCATTATTAATTGAATTTGGTTGACAAATCTTTGAAAATTTGAATGCGTACCATCATATTTCTCTGGGAGATTAAGTCAAGGTTCCTTACGTTGTTCAACAAGTGGATTTTTTTGGCATAGCATAAGTAGTATTACATCTTCAAGTGCAAAAGTTGGAGGTCGATGTAGTCTAAATTGCGACACTCTGGATGTTGCGTCGTTACAAAGTTTTACAATAATTCTTTCAATTTCTGCAATCCTAGCACATAAAGTAATAAGAATACTTATAATGGCGTCTAACTTGGACTTAGAAGATTCAGTCATACTAATATTTTGACCTCGAGCCATTCTAAAAGAAAGAAAAAATGAATCTATAATAAGATAATATAAGTTTAGAGGAAGATAATCCGTAACCTTTAAAATGCTTTAAGACCTTCAAGAAGAGGGGTGATCTATTTTCTCACAAGAGGGACAAAGCTTCAATATTGTGATGAAAAAAATATCAATTTAGGAGAGGGTAATTTGCAACCTTTAAAGCATCAATATATCTTCAAGTAGATAGATAATCCACTTTCTAACAAAAAGGATCCAACTTTGATATTTAAGATGAAGTTAGTCTCGACAATTTTTTTAGGAAATAAGAATACAAAGCAAAAGACTTCAATTAAGACAAGGTTTTCAAAAGAAATCAATAAGAATTTAAATTAATTAGATGAATATACAAATAATTCCAAGAAAGGTGAGTGAAAAACTCCAAGAGATACATTGTCAAGATTGAAGAACTCTTCAACCTTGACTCCTATATTTATCTATGATTAGGATGCTTTCTAAGCTGCTTCTATCATACTAAGAAGCTTTTTAAGCAACTTCTACTAATTAAAAAGCTTCTTGAGCTCCTTCTACTAATTGAGAAGCTTTTTGAGCTCCTTCTACAAATTGAGAAGCTTTTTGAGCTCCTTCTACTAACTAGGCAACTTTTCAACTAACTTTCACCAACTAGGAAACTTCTCAATCAACTTTCACTAATTCAACAAGCTTCTAAAATATTCTAGAAGGTTTTGTGAACCTCCAAAGTATATATTTTTAATAATATGTTCCACATGATGAAGTACAACTACATATTCTTGAAGCTCATTACAACTTCTTTGTAATAAGATATTTTAGACATAATAAGACTTTGGAGCTAATATCAAGAGATTTTGGTGGCTTCAAATATAAAAGGTTGTTATAGAATTTGTACAGTCATGCAATGTTTGTTCAAGATCAAAAACCCCTTGTCATCAATTTTATAAACTTCTCTAATTATTATTTATACTAGCACAACCTAGGTCTTTTGTTTCTTTAGATTTTATCATAGATCTTTCAAATTCAAGTTCATATGACTCTATATTTGTGATTGTAGATCGTTGCATTAAGATTGCATATTTTGTATTATATAAAAAATCTATTAGAGGTGAAGAGATAGCTGAATTCTTTCTTAACAATATCTATCACTATCATGGATTATTAAGAAATATTATATTAGATAGAAGGATGCAATTTGTATCAAGATTTTAGAGAATCTTTTTCAAAATATTAAAGATGGACATAAAACTATCTTCAACTTTCTACCTTCAAACTGATGGATACACAAAATAGGTAAATCAAGTTTTGAAGCAATATTTGAAATATACCATCAATATGACAACATAATCACTGCTCTTTGTGGAACTTGTCTCTAGAAGGAGAGATAATATTATGGTGTCGGGTAGAGAGAATTCATCTTGGAAAAACACCGGGTTTCTAGCTGCTACTAGAATTAGCAGGGAACATGAGAGGAAGTCCTGCAAGTATCTTACATACTTGCACAATATTTGTTCAAGCTTCCAAATTATATTTGTATTATACTTATACAAAACTTATACAAATATAAAGTACAAACCTTTGAATAATATTTATATAAAAATAGAGTATAATTCTTGTATAAAATAGAATATAATCCTTGATATAATACTTGTATAAATACTTGTATAAAATAGTGTATAATCCTTGATATAATACTTATACAAATATTTATACAAATATTATATATAATACTTATAGAATATTTATATAAATACTTGATATAAATACAAATATATATATTTGTATAATAAGTATAAGCAAAGTGTGTATATACTCAAGTATACCTCAAAAGACAACCGCATATGAAGAATACAAGTCACACAATAAGCTGAAACTAAATAAATCACTAAAAATCCATCCAAAGGTCAAATCAAGCATGCTTATAGCCTATAGAAAGCTAATAATCCATTGTAAAACATATCGAAATTTCACAAATAGATGTCTTATTATTTAAAAGTTATGGCTAAAAGAAATAGGTACTAAAATTTTCCAGCAAATACAAAAGCAACAAAGCTCCTCTTCACTTCAGCCTTTGTTGTGATTACTTCCCTTCTCCAAATTAGGTATGCAATAGCTTTTTAGAAAGCTCACTCCATCATCTGACTTATTCTAAAATTTCGCATATATGCCTCTCAAACTTCAGATTTTATAGCTAGTTGATTCTACTCTTCAAACCCTAGCAATAATTTGCCTTCTTGACACTTCATGGCTCATAAAACTTTCAAAAAAGCTCTAAATGTGTTGATTTTTATTTTCATGGAAAGCTTATACAAGCTACTATAAGCTCTTAAAATATCAAAAATATTGAAGAGATTTTCTGACTTGGGTGGTTGAACAAAGTCTCTATCCCTCTTCGTCGGGTGGCAGCAGACCCTTTCCCACTCTCAAGCTCACAACTTTCTCTCTCCAACTCCAAAGGCTACAAGAGATAGCTTGATAGAAAGCTAGCACAATTTTCTACACTTTCTACAAATTTCACTAAGAAAGACTTGAAATCAAACTTGCAGTGGCAGATCAAAGTTTCTACTATCACTTTTTGATAGCAGCAGACCTCACTCTACTAAAACAAGCATAATTTTTTGCTCACAATTGTAATACAAGCAGCTGAGTAGATTCTAGAATTCTCACAACTCAAAGAACACACATCTTAATTTTCATTACAAACGCTTCTATATCCTCAGAGCTATCTCTCTCCAAACTTCACTGATCAAAAAATTGCCAAACCCTAGGTGCAGTAAGAGGAGTATACCCCCCTTTTCTTCCATATCAATCTATGATACACCCACATGGGCAATCAAATCCTATTGGATAGGCCCTATTCACCCCATACTCTTCTTTCTTATCCCTCATAAGGTCCATGCTACCTCAAAATCAACAAGAAAGGTAAAACAACCTTTACCTTTCTTTTTATTACAAAAGAATCTATTCTAGGATAGAAGTAAGGTAAGAACCAAAACAAATAGCCATCCTAATTCACTAATTAAGTAGCTATAATAAATCCTCTCCTTATAATATCTTCTAAAATAACCTCTAGCACTCACACATGTATTAACAATAAATATAAGATATATAATATTTTTACACATTGCACGTAAATGCAATATGACAATAGACATAAGATTCTCTACAATAACTAAATACAAATTTATTTTTATATATATCTATAGGTGATTAGTAGGTTAAAGACTTGGTTAATAAGCTAGCCATGTGTCACACATATTGATAGCTTATAGAACATATTAAATACGTGGTGCACATGTAAGAAACTTGGCTTGTAAGTTTGACATGTGTCTTGTAAATTGGACACGTGTTAGAGGTCCTATAGAACATTGTCACATAGCTCTTAAATAAATAATATATATAGAGATAAGAATGAAGCCCTCTTCAGGCTTGTCAATTCTTTTTTTTGGTTTTAATCTAGTTCAAGAATCTTTTGTATTTTCTAATCTTTGATAATAGCCATTTGAGCTTCTTCTTGAATATATATACTTTGTTATTTTTATTTTTTCATTTTTTTTTGACATAGTTTTCACTAATTTATACATCTATTTTAGTTTGTGTACTTGATATCAACACGTACAACATGTGACTAACTTGTTCACCAAGTTTCTAACTTATCAATCACCTATAAGTATATATAAAGATGAATCTGTATCTATGAAGCTTATAGGAAGCTTTGCTATAAGATATTATTAAATTAATCTATTTTTATCTATTTCTATATATTTATATTAACTAAATAATTATTAAAGTAAATTTTATATTCAAGATATTTTCTTTTTTTTTAAATGTGAGTTCTACAAAGAGTAGTGATTATATATTGAAGAAGTCCAAGATGCACTAAATTTTGTTTGTTACATATTCTGATCTTTATATCTTTTGAAGGTAGTTAATAGATCTTCCAAGCTATTGATAGTATCCTATACTAAGATAGAAAGACCACCCTGATATTTGATCATTGTTCAGGCCTTCATAACTTCCTTCAAAGAAAATATTTGGAACAGTATCAAGAATAATTCTTACTTTTAAAAATATAATCAAAGTCTAGGAGTCTCTTTCAAGGTCCTGATATCAAATACATTATATCTTGCTATTAATTTGAAAAAAAATATGTTGTTCTTGAGGATCTTCATTTCTATTCTATCATCTAAAAAATTGTGGTAGTTATAATGTCTTGTTCGGTAAGTCAATAAATAATAGCTTTTCAGCTAGTTGATTCTTGATTTCTTTAGCGCTAGAAAATTCAAAAAAATAACAAACAATGATACAAGATAGAATGAAATTTCTATTGAATCTGCTTTATTTTATTGCAAAGATTTTTTTGATTTTTCATCTTAGTTTTGATGGATGTCACAGATAAAATGTATTAATTTTAGCTAATGCATTTGCTAGATTCCTAGATGGCTCTTATGTACATTCACTAATATCATATCTATCTTAATGTATAAGATATTTCAATCGATTTTGATGCCGCTTTGAATCTAAAACCTCTTCCATCTTAAATACTTTGTTATTGTCTATTTCTATAGGAAGCAATGATATTTTTCTTCTTCCTTGTATATCCACTACTTTGTATGATTCAAGTAGTGATATATAGAATACAAGATGGATTTTCATAGATTTTGGTAGGTGTAATCAGCAAGCAATTAGATTGATTTATTTACAAATTAAAAATGGTCCAAGCTTACAATAGTCCAGCTTGTTACAAGGACAATTAGTCTTGATATTATGATGAAGTAACTATACCTTATTGCCTATGTAGAATTGAGGTTGTTTCTTATAATAAATATTTATATTGTTTTTTTTATCGTTCTTGAGCTTCTTTTATTTGTGCCTTCATTATTGCATGTAGCTCTAATAACCAATTTGCCAAATCTTCGACCATGGGATTAACAGGTTTTAAATAGTTAAAAATATCAAATTATGGATGATAACCATAATTGGCAAAGAATAGAATTTGTTGAATAGAAGAATGTGTTGAATTATTATAAGCAATCTTTATCAATGGTAAAAGAGTTATTCAATCATCTTGATAATAGTTAATAGAATACCTCAAATATTACTCCAAAACTTAATTTATCTATTTTGTTTGTCCATCAATTTGAAGATAGAAGATTAAAGATAGTTTTGTGTGCATCTTTAATATTTTAAAAAAGATTTTCCAAAATCTTGATATAAATTACCTCCTTCTATTTGATATAATATTTCTTGATAATCCATAATAGCAATAGATATTATCAAGGAAGAATTTAACTATTTTTTCACTTATAAAAGATTTCATACATGATATAAAATATGCTATCTTGATGAAACAATCTATAATCATTAATATAAAATCATATGAATTTGAATTTGAAAGATCCATAATAAAATCTATAGAAACAGAAGACGAAGTTGTTCTGGTATAAATAATGGTTGGAGAAGTTTGTATGGTTGATAATAAAGAGTTTTGGATCTTGAATAAATGTTATATAATTGTATAAATTTTTTAATAGCCTTCCACATTTGAAACTACCAAAAATCTCTTGATATTAGTTTCAAAGTCTTGTCATATCCAAAATGTCATATAAGGTCCTTTGAAATAGAACAGATTGTTATTAAACTTGAACTTAGAAGTATCATGAGATCTAAATGATTTATTCTTAATATCATAAATAAGAGGGTCTAAAGACATACTTGACTAGATTTGCTTAAAAAAAGTTGAAATGATTTATTCTTAATATCATAAATAAGAGGGTCTAAAGACATACTTGACTAGATTTGCTTAAAAAAAGTTGAATCAACAGTCAATGTTGATTTTATTGTTCAAAGATGAAATTGCTTTAGCTTCAAGAGGATCATTTTTTATAGATTAAAAGGTGAATTTTCTTCTTTTGGTGAAAAATAAGAACATCTATAAAAGGCATCAAATAGACCTTGTTGTTTTCTTAGTTGATAAGTGATAATGAACTCAAATTTTGACAAAGACATGCTCCAACAAGCTTGACAACAATTCAACACACGTGTTGACATGAAATAATCTATATAATCAATGATTAGAATAGAAATGTCTTTTAGATAATGATGCCATTTTAAAAAAGAATCTACAATTATAAAAAGTTTTTTACTATAGATTTTGTAGTTGATCTTTATTGCTAAAAATTTCTTGGATTAGAAATCTTCTAAATGAAGTTTATTATCTACTCTCATTTGTGACAATATCATGCCTAAAACAAAGTTTGATGCATTTGTTTCTATAAAAAATGCTTTAAAATAATTGATGTGATATAAGATTGGTACAAAAATAAAAGTTATCTTTAAAGCTTCAAATAATATTTTTACTTCTTTATTCCATTGAAGTTTGTCTTTATAAGTTAAGTGTGTAAGTAAAGTTGCAATTTGAAAAAATTCTTGATTAAGATTCAATGATAATTGATAAATTCTAAAAAATATTATATATCTTTTATTATTTTTAGAATCTTCTAATTCATGATTATTTAGATTTTTTTAGGATCCATCTTAAGACTATCATTTGAAATGATGTATCCTAAAAAATCAACTTGAATAGTGTAAAATATACACTTTTCCATCTTGGCATATAATCCCATATCTTTAAATTTTTATAATACATAAATAATATGTAATTTATACTCTTTTATGTTCTTCAAATAGATTAAAATGTCATTTAGAAAATATATAATAAAATTATCAAAGAATTCATAAAAAATATCATTCATGACATGTTGAAAAATGGGTGGTGTATTTGTGAGTCTAAAAGGCATAATGTTGTCATGATGTAACGTGACTATTAGGTGAAAGAGTGTGAAAATAGTATATTATAGAAGATCTTAGTTTAAAATATTGTAGCAAATTATCTTAAAAAAATAGATAATAATAAAATGGGAATAAAACTAATGGATGTTAATACTACCTTTTTTACAAATGAGCTTCTATTTACTTTATAGAGCCATAAGTAAGGCAAAACAAAGTAGATTGGAAAATAAAATAATATAAGCATATATAAGAGAGAGTTAAGAATAGATTTTAGAAAAATTTACTACAAAAATCTCAAAATAGATACCCGGAGAGGACCAGTTATGAGCCAGGGTTGGAATCTGATCCTAAGGCACAAACTGCATGCCTATAGCGGGTCAAGAGTTTTTGTGCAAATCAGAAGGTGGGATTAGAAAGCTAACAAGAGGATCTTTCTTTGAGAGTTAGCTGGAAGTGATTTGAGTTGGTAATGACTCTATAATGGCTTTGCAAAGTCAAGGGTATTTTATGGTGACTCTGATTTTGTAAAATATATTGGTGTTTATATTTTTGAGCATTTTATGAGATTGGTTATAGATCTATAAGTGATATTTTGTGGATTCGTGCATACAATAATGCTTGTAAGGTGCTATAAATTTGAGCTGAATGTAATAGTTTAATTGTATGTAATTGAGGTTTAAGTAGGTCAAGGTCTCGAGAATTAAGCTTTGAAGGTTAGTTGGGGTTTTTGAGATCTTGAGCAATTTGCCAATTGGGTTGGAGTGAAATTTATGTGTGTGGGTAGTAAAATTGTTTTTTTATATATATGAGAGATTTGAGATGGATTGAATGGTGAAGAAGGGAAATATTAGCACTGGAAGATCAGCATCAAGGTTGGAGAAGGAGGCCGGCCAATACTCGAGGAGTTTTTAGGATTTTTCTTCCATTTGGTAGATTCGATTTTTTTCAAATTTATTATATTTGTTGTTGACTAAGAGGTTGAAAGGTATACAAAGTTTTAGATAAGATCAATGGTCTAATTGACAGATATTGAGGTTCTAATTTTTCCTAGGGTTGATTTGAATTGATTAGGATTTGGTTTAGGATTTAGGATTTAAAGCTTGGTTAAGGTTTGGTTAGGGTTTAGGATTGGATTTAGTTAGGATTTATTTTAGAATTTTTTAGGATTTAGTTAAGATTTATTTTAAGATTTATTAGGATTTAATTGAGATTTGTTTTAGGATTTGACCAAGTTTGACCAGATTTGACCAAAGTAGCTAGGATTTAATTAAAATTTGTTAGGATTTGTATTAGGATTTGCTAGGATTTTACTAGGATTAACTAAGGTTTCTTTAGGATTTGTTTTAGGATTTGTTAAGGCTTGATTATGATTGATTAGGATTATTTTAGGATTTGTTATGGTTTGACCAGGGTTGACTAGGATTTGTTTTAGGATTTGCTAGGGTTTGACAAGGATTGATTAGGATTTTTTTAGGATTTTTTTTAGAATTTCTTAAGGTTTGTCCAAAGTTGACTAGGGTTTGTTTTAGGATTTATTAGAATTTGACCAGGATTGACTAGGATTTCTTTAGGATTTATTTTAAGGTTTATTAATGTTTGATCAAAATTTATTAGGATTATTTTAGGATTTGTTAGGATTTGCTAGGATTTGATTAGGATTTATTAGAATTTATTTAGGGTTTGTTTTAGGGTTTGCTAGGATTTGACCAAGGTTGATTAGGATTTAGTGAAGAATTGATTAAGGACTATTTAGAGATTGATTAGAGAGATTAGTATTGAGATAAATAAGTAATAGTAAAAGTAGAGTATATTATCTTGTAAAAGATATTACCTTAGGTAAGTTGCTAATGGTCAAAGCATTGACTCTTGGCATATAGAAAGGGCATCCTATGGATATAGGATGCGGTCAAAGATCAAGAGTCAAAGTCAAGAGGATAAAGGATCTACTAAGGAATATCCAAAGTATAGATAAGAGTCATTAGTGCATGGCATAGGATACCCTCGAGGTAAACAAGATGCCAACAGATCCCAAGGGGCATCTTAGTCAAAGTGTAAGAGTCATTAGTGCATGGCATAGGATACCCTCGAGGTACGCAAGATGCCAACGGATCCTAAGGGACATGTAAGTCAAAGTCAAAGAGTGGAAGTTGACCATTAGGGCAGCAACCACCACCTATAAGTATCGGGTGTTTGGAAGAGAGAGTCATCTCATTCCACACTTCTCTTTGTGTGCAACCTTGCTGATTTGTACTCATACTTACTTGTGTTATGCTTATGGTGTTTTCTCAATAGGTTATGGGCCCACACACACTTTGTTGTGCTATTCAAGTAAGTTCAAGGCATTCTCTTGTTGTTGCTCTTGTGTGGAATAGATCTTATGGTAGTTGCTGATGTTAGAGTTTGTATGATCTTAACTTCTTATTTGGCATGAAGAAGTGCTAATATTAACATCATATATATCTAACATCTCTTTGTGGATTCTCTACTCCTTGAATAGTGAGTTGGAGAGCATATTGAAAGACCTTGATAGTGTCTTTGTTGAGTTGTTGAAGTTAGTTGGACTAACATTCATTTTTCATAAGATTGTGATTTGAGAGAAAGATTGAAGTTGCTTGTGAGGTTGATGAGAGTGCTCATACTGATTAGAAACTTCAAAAGTTGAGTTGAGAGTGTTTTGAGTGAAAAACCACTCTTTTGTTCACAAGAGGGCATTCTGAGATTTTGCTTGTGCAAAATTGTTTTGGTGTTTATTAACACATAAAGACTCCTTTTCTTGATATTTTTTGATACACTACTCCTTAGACATGGCTTCTAGTGAGGGTGAAGGTTTGAGAGTGATTGAGAAGTTTAGAGGCAACAATTTCTACCATTGGAAGGTCAAAATGGAGCTTTTGTTGGCGTCTTTGGACCTTTGGGACATTGTTGATGAAAGTGAAGACCCTCCAAGCATGGATGCTGATATCAAGGAGCACAAGGACTTCAAAAGACGTGAAAAGAAGGCTTTTGGCATGATTTCCACCAATTTGGATGAAGCCAACTTTTCTCACATCATCTCTTGCAAAGGACCAGCGGAAGCATGGAAGACTCTTTGAAACATTTATGAGAGCAAGAACTTGTCCAACATCCTCTTCACAAGGAGGAAATTCTTCACTTGCAAGATGGAAGAAGGTGAAGACCTCATGGCTCATGTCAATAAGGTAAAGGCTCTTGCAAACCAACTAGCAATTGTTGACAAGCCTTTAGAAGATGGTGATATTGTCATGACCTTGCTCATGAGCCTTCCCGAGTCCTACAACTACCTTATTGTAGCATTGGAGTCCATAAGGATCAAGGAACTCACCATGGACTATGTGACGGCAAGACTTGCACATGAAGTGACCAAAAGGAAGGAAAAGGAGCATCATAGTGAAGATTCGGCTCTCTTCTCAAGACAAGGCAAAAGGTAGCTATTCCTACCAACGTGATAATGTAAGAAGCAATGTAAAAACTTGCTTCATTTGTGGAAAACCAGGTCACTTTGCACGAAATTGCTACAAGGCCAAGAAAGGAGAGAGAGAGAATGCAAACAATGCTCGTGATGAAGTTGGAGGAGATGATTATGCATTCATGGCAAGTGAAGGCACTTCCATGGCTGCCATGTCCAAGTGGATTGTTGATTCGGGTGCTACCAAGCACATGACTCCATACAAGTGTTCATTTGACACTTATGAAGCAATTTCAGCAACAAAGGTTTGGTTAGGAGACAATGGCATGGTACAAGCTATTGGAATTGGCTCCATTGTGGTGGAGATTGTTGTGAAGAACCAAACCAAGAGAATCAGATTGAAAGAGGTCCTACATGTGCCAAAGATGAAGAAGAACCTTCTTTCGGTGAGCAAACTTGTTTCAAGTGGTTGTAAGGTGCAATTTGATATGAATGGATGCTTTGTGAAGACAATGGAGGGTGATGATGTTTTAAAAGGCTTTAGAGATGGCAACCTCTACTTCATCAATTGTAAAAAGGTCAATGGAGTTGAAGTGGCGGCATTTGCTGATTTTCCACAAGATCAAGATAAGTTTGGCATTTGGCATCGACGCCTTGGTCATTTGAATGCCAAAAGCATGAAGGAGCTCCAATCCATGGTAAGTGGTTTAGATCTTGGTCAATGCATGCTCCAATGGTAAGTGGTTTAGATCTTGGTCAATGCTACAACAATGCTACCACTTGCTTGTGAAGGTTGTATTCAAGGCAAGCAACAAAGGGCTTCATTTCCAAGTGGAGTTGCAACACGTGCAACTAAGTTGTTGGAGATTGTGCATTCGGATGTTTGTGGACCTATGAGGACGCCATCAATAGGAAGAGCAAGGTACTTTGTCACATTCATTGATGATTATTCAAGGAAGGTGTGGATCTTCATCCTTAAAACCAAGAGTGAGTGTTTGTCAAGGTTTAAGGAGTTTAAAGCACTTGTGGAGAAACAATGTGAGTGCAAGATCAAGGTGTTGCGCACGGACAATGGAGGTGAATACATGTCAAAGCATTTTGATGAGTATTTGAAGATTCAAGGTATTGCAAGACAAACCTCCACTCCTTACACTCCACAACAAAATGGAGTTGCTGAAAGAGCAAATCGAACCATTGTGGAGATGGCAAGGAGTATGCTTCATGCTCAAAACCTTGGACATGAATATTGGGCGGAAGCCGTGGTAAATGCAGTGTATACAAGAAATAGATGTCCTACAAGTGCACTCACATCAATGACTCCACAAGAAGCTTGGAGTGGGAAGAAACCTTGTATTTCACATATGAGGACTTTTGGATGTGTTGCTTATGCAAAGGTACCAGATTGTATGAGGTCCAAACTTGATGCAAAAGGTACAAGATGTGTGTTTCTTGGATATTGTGAAGGTACCAAGGCATATAGGCTAATGTGCTTGGATTCCAAGAAGATTATCAAAAGTCGAGATGTTGAGTTTTTAGAGCATAAGAGTGCTTGTGAGCACTTGGAGATGTGTCCAAGTGGGAGTAATGGTGGATTTGTGGACACATCTTCAAATTCAGCAAAGAAAGAAGAAGATGAAGCCATTGAGGATGGTGATGAAGGTGAAGAGCCAAAGAAGGTCCCTAGTACAGTTAAGACCAACAATGAAGGAAAGGAAGATGTTGAAGATGATGATGATGATGAGGAGTACCAACCTTTGAATGAGAAGAAACAAGGCTTAAGACAAAAGGGAGTTGGAAGAGTACATGGAGGTGAATCTTCTTCAAATGAAAGGAGATATCCTATGAGAGAAAGAAGACCACTTGGTGAATGGTGGAAGAACCACATCTTTCCTCAAGTAAGTGAAGAACATGCTAATGTTGCACTCCTTGCTGATCCATTGACTTTATGTGATGCAATGAAGTCCACGGATGCTATGAAGTGGGAGAAGGCCATGGAAGAAGAGTACAAATCACTCATGGACAATGGAACATGGGAATTGATTCAACTTCCATCAAATTGGGCTTCAATTGGTTGTAAGTGGGTGTTTAGAACCAAGAGGGATGCAATGGCAATATTGTGAGATATAAAGCAAGATTAGTTGCTAAAGGATACTCACAAGTTGCTGGTGTTGATTTCAATGAGACATATGCTCCCGTGGCCAAATTCACCACTATTAGAACCATTGTGGCAATTGGGGCAGCAATGGACTTGGAGATGCATCAAATGGATGTGAAGACGGCTTTCTTGAATGGAGAATTGGAAGAAGACATCTACATGGATCAACCTCAAGGATTTGTTGAAGAAGGCAAGCAACATCTTGTTTGTAAGTTGAACAAATCATTGTATGGGTTAAAACAATCACCAAGAGCATGGTACCAACGGATTGACACATTCTTTGTAAATGAAGGATTTGTGAGGAGTGAAGCTGATCATTCCATGTATGTGATGCAATCAAAAGAGTTCTTATTGATTGTAATCCTCTATGTTGATGATTTGATCATCTTAATCAATACCTTAAAGATGATGGATTGGTTAAAGGCTAAATTAGAAAAGGAGTATGAGATGAGTGATTTGGAAGAGCTTCACTATTGTTTAGGAGTGGAATTTGTAAGAGATCGTGCTAAGAAGACCATTACAATGAGCCAAAGGAAGTACATTGAAGAAGTGTTGAAACGATTCAACATGGAAGATTGCAAACCCATTGGAACACCATTGGAGGCAAATTTGAAGTTGATGAAGCTTACGGATGAGGAGTTTGCTGAAGTTGAAGGTGAAATGCAAGGTGTTCCATACAAGGCAGCAGTAGGTTCTCTCATGTATGCAATGGTTGGCACAAGGATGGATCTTGCATATGCGGTAAGTGTTGTGAGTCAACACATGTCAAAGGCTGGACCAATCCATTGGGCAATCATCAAGAGGATCATGAGGTACTTAAAAGGCACATTAGACTTCAAATTGTGCCTTGGAGGTGATAATACTACTTTGCATGGTTATTGTGATGCGGATTGGGCAGGAGATGCAAATGATAGAAGGTCAACAACGGGATATGTATTCTTTGTTGGAGTGGGAGCAATTTCATGGAATTGTAGGAGACAACCAACAATTGCAAGGTCTACAATGGAGGCGGAGTACATGGCAGCAAGCCATGGAGCAATGGAAGCAATTTGGTTAAGACAAGTTTTGGAGGACATTGGACTTGTGCAATTGGAAGCAACTCCAATGAAGTGTGACAATCAAGGATGCCTTGCTTTTGCAAAGAATCCAAAGCATCATTCAAGAACCAAGCACATTGACATTCAACATCACTTCATACGAGAGAAGATTGAAATGGGAGTGATTGACATGAAGTATTGTCCTACGGAAGACATGCTTGCTGATTTGTTGACAAAGGCATTAGTGAAGGATAGGCATGTCATGTTGACAAAGGCATTAGGTTTGAAAGCCTTTGACAATTAGCAAAGTGGGAGTATTGAGATAAATAAGTAATAGTAAAAGTAGAGTATATTATCTTGTAGAAGATATTACCTTAGGTAAGTTGCTAATGGTCAAAGGATTGACTCTTGGCATATAGAAAGGGCATCCTATGGATATAGGATGCGGTCAAAGATCAAGAGTCAAAGTCAAGAGGATAAAGGATCTACTAAGGAATATCCAAAGAATAGATAAGAGTCATTAGTGCATGGCATAGGATACCCTCGAGGTAAACAAGATGCCAACGGATCCCAAGGGGCATCTTAGTCAAAGTGTAAGAGTCATTAGTGCATGGCATAGGATACCCTCGAGGTACGCAAGATGCCAACGGATCCTAAGGGACATGTAAGTCAAAGTCAAAGAGTGGAAGTTGACCATTAGGGCAGCAACCACCACCTATAAGTATCGGGTGTTTGGAAGAGAGAGTCATCTCATTCCACACTTCTCTTTGTGTGCAACCTTGCTGATTTGTACTCATACTTACTTGTGTTATGCTTATGGTGTTTTCTCAATAATTAGGACTAGTTATTATTGCATATTTCTTTTTTATCTTCTACAACGAGGTGCCCGGAGCATTCTCAAGCAAGACTTCATGACATATGGCAATGTTATATTTAAAATATCCATACTTAATTTTAAATATAGTTTTCCATTCATCTCATTCTTTGATATGGACCAAGTTATATGCTCTTTGTAGATCTATTTTTGTATAGATCTTAGCTTGATTTAATTGATCAAGAAGTCCAAATATCAAAGATAGAAGGTATCTATTCTTGATGGAAATCTTATTGAGTCCTTGATAATCTACATATATCTATAGTGAATCATCTTTTTTCTTCACAAATAAGATAGGAGCTCTTGTTGGAGATTTTGAATAGCGTATGAAATTTTTGGCCAAATTCTCATCAATATATTCCTTAAATTTAGCAAATTCATTTTATGATAAACTATGGATTGGTCCAAATGGAGGCTGAGTTTTCTCTTTAAGATCAATTGAATAATCATGTGGATAATTTTTTAAAAGAATGTATGTATTCTTCTTTTCAAAAATGTCTTGATAATTTTGATACTAGCTTGAATGCCATTTAAAGTCTTTTCACTATGAAAAATAGATGTGATATAAATAACAAAAGATGATCCTTCTTTTATTATATATATAAAAGCTTTTGTACCTATAAGTACGAGTTTTATTATACTAGACTTATGGCTTTTTATTTGGTTCATAAAACTCTAATTAATGCCCTAAGAAAAATCAAGTCTATGAGAAATTGAGTCTATTCAAGGATTATACTTTTTTAGCTATAATAAACCTATAATAATTAGATTAAAGAGAGATTTAATTATATTAAATATTATATAATTATTATAAGTATTTATTATTATATTTATAAGAAAGATTTATGAGAAACATCTTTAAAAGATAACAAATGATTGCCTATGTCTTTTACATGTACAAGTTTAGTTTTCTATATTAAAGATATTCTATGATTTTTAACAAATTCTTCATCTAAAAAACACATTGAGGCTCTTAAATCTAATAACGTAGAGGCTTTGTGGTTTTTAGGTCTCAAACACACATCTATTGTAAAACAAGGAGAGAATTTTGAAAAGAAAATAGGACCTTTATTAGGAGTTGTATAAGATTCTAATTGCATAGTATCATGTGGCATGATTTTTTATCTAAGAATACATTGGATACTTGGTTGTGGAGAATTTATTTGAAATATATTGATAAGAGTCCAATATCTGATTTGTCCTAAATAAAAAGGACAAATAATATAAGGATATTACAAAAGATAATTTTTATTGATAAATCCTTTTATATTTAAATAGGTTTATACAAAAAGACTCAAATTGCCACAAAACCTTTCAAAACCTTATTCACTTGCAAGGACTTATTTCTTTTCAAATTTTAGAATTTAATAACTCTTAATCCAACTATTTAGTTTTTATAAAAATTTCTTCAAAGTGTAGATAATCTTCTTAAATCTCATTACAAGAAAGAATCAATCATAAATTTGCTTCCAATTGTCTGATATCTTAAAAATCCTAGGAGGTGCTTAAAATCCTAGCTTAGAGGCACTTGAGTACTATTTTCTTCATATTTCACAAATCCAAAATCCTAATATCACAAAAATTTTGCACATAGTCTTGTAATATAAATATATATATTTTTAAAAACTTTGTGCTAAAAATTTATCAATTTGCTTAAGATATAGCTCAAAATATAAGCACTAGTTAAACAAGGTCACTTACTACCTTTAGCTTATAAGCATTAATTTTAACTCCCAATATCTTCTTTATCTTAATTTGGATTTCATCAAACTACATATAAAAAATATAGCCAATGAAGTGTTCTTTTGAATTCCAATTGCTGATCTTTTATTGCTCTCTATACGCGCAAGTTATATCCAAAAGAATGAGAGTAGGTACAATTTCAACACTTTAACTTTGAGCACCTATATCTCTTTCATAAAAAATTTAAATTACACAAAATTTGCTCCAAAATCATATTCAAAAACTCAAACTTGCTGATCCTAACCTTTGACATTTGACTCCCTTGAAAAACAAACCCTAATTTCTAAAAAATCCTCAGATAGCTTCCTTGAGGCCTATTGGGCATGATTTTTGGCCAATAGGAATAGAAACTTCTATCATCCATCTCCATTCATTCACATAGATGGCCTAACTATTCTTTTTTATACTAAAAACTCCTTTCTAATCTTTTTTCTTATAAGATTTATATAATATGTGTTCTAAATATCAAATAAAAGAAACAAACAAGATCTTAAGGATTACCAATGTCTAACAAAGGTGACTTAAGATATATTAAAGTTATTATCAATATAAAATCAACTTCAAAATTACTATTAAAAAAAATAAGATTATATAAATCTCATTAATAGTCCTATTAAATAGATTCTTTCTAAATTAATAATCTAATCACTTCTTGTAATCAATAAAATCCATTGATATGGCTTTCACTTGACTGCATAGTAAATTATACATTAAATATGTATGTTCAATTTTTTTATATGGTAGCCAAATCACAACATGACATCCACCCCCTCCAAACTTGTACATCCTCTGATATGCACCAATAAGAATTGAAGTTGTAATCAACATCATACTATTGCTTCAATAATATTCTCTTCAAAATCCTGTTCTTTTTCTTCATTTGTAAAAAAATCAATCTCTTCTTTTATATCTGCATGTGTCATGTTTTGATCCCGTTGTTTGAAGAATTTTATGTATTTTTTTGCAAATAGAACTTTAAGGTGCATTCTATCTAGCTCCCTTAATATATATGTAGCATTATTCAAAACATTTATAATCACATAAGGTCTAAACTAATGTTTAGAAATTTTTTTAAGAATATTATGTTGGTTATCTAAGTTACTATCATACACCAAAATCTAATCACCTTCTTGAATTTCTTTTAGTCTTAATTGATGTCACTTATCAAATCTATCTTTTTTTTTTTATTCGTGCTTCCTTTGGCTTTAAAATTGTTTTTTTTATAGCTTCAGGTCTTTTCTTTAATTGACGGATTTAAAGTGCAAGAAGTTCTTCTCTAGATATATTATCTTGCCAAGATAAAATATTCTAGATATATACTTATTTTTCAATGGATATAATAGATTTTTGTTCTTGAATCAATTCCATAGGCATATATTCAATTATTGAATTGTGAATAGTATGATCAGTCTATAGAGCAAATGGTTATAATCTTGGCCATTCTTTTGTTCTTCCTTTACATACTTTAATAATGATTTTTACTATTAGAGGATGACCTTGCTCACTTTTGGCATTATCTTCAAGATTATATATTGGTATAAGTGCAAGCTTAATTCAACATCTTTCAAAAAAATCTCTTGCTTCATGCATATTTTATTCTCCACAATCAATAATAATCTTTCCAATACATCTGTATCTACAAATCACATCCTCTAGTAGAAATCTACAAACTCCTTTAGTGGATTTTGTTTGCAGAGTTTTTCCTTCCACCTGGTTGGATAAATCTTCTCATGCCAAAACCAAATATTGTATTTGTTATAATCTCTTAGGCATAGTAACTAAATCCACTATTCACTTATAATGTATTGCTAGAGGATATGTATGGTGCAATCCATCTCTATGTCAAATCTCTAAATATATTTAATAAGTTTGACATGTATCCACAAACTTCATTACATCTCTATACATATTATGCCAACAATATTTTTTTAAGCTTGTTAAAGATAGCATAAATACCTCTGTGACTAGCCTACAAGCTATTATAGAATTCTTGGATCAATTACTCTTGCTGTCACGGACATAAGATTTATTTCAATAATTATTTAATTAATAGAAATAAATAAAATAAATTAATTTGATAATATCTTATAAAAAAGCTTCTTAGAAGCTTCATAGATATAAAATCACCTTTATACATGTCTATAGGTGATTGATAGGTTAAAAACTTGGCCAACAAGCTAACCACATGTTGTACATATTGGTAGCTTGTGGAATAAGCTAGCCATGTGTCGCACATGTTAGTAGCTCATAGAACAAGCCAAGTACGTGGCACACATGTAGGAAACTTATCTTGCAAGTTTGACACATGTCTTACAAATTAGACACGTGTAAGAGGTCCTATAGAATGCCGCCACGTAGCTGTCATGGACATAAGATTTATTCCAATAAATTATCTAAGTAATATAGACCAATAGAAATAGGTAAAATAAATTGATTTGATAATATCTAATAGAATAGCTTTCTAGAAGCTTCATAGATGCAAAATCACCTTTATACATGTCTATAGGTGATTGATAGGTTAAAAACTTGGTCAACAAGTTAGCCACATGGCGCACATGTTGATAGCTTGCGGAACAAGCCAAGTACAAGGCGCACATGTGGAAAACTTGTCATGCAAGTTTGATATGTGTCTTACAAATGAGACACGTATATGAGGTCCTATAGAATACCACCATGTAGTTTTTAATTAGATAGTATTTATAGAGGCAAGAATGAAGCCCTCTTCACTCTTGTCAACTCTTTTCTTGGTTTTAGTCTAGTTTCAAGAGTCTTCATGTTTCCAGTCTTTGGCAATAGCCATTCCAGTTTTCTTTGAATATACATACTTTTTTATTCCTATTTTGTGATTTTTCTTTGATACAGTTTTAATTAGATTTTGTATCTTTTTCTAGTTCATATCCTTGACAAATTGACAAGAGTATACTTATAATATCATAGCTTTGTCTTGTTTTGATTTAGAGTGGATTATCCCTTTCTCTTGATAAGACACAAGCATATTAGAAGTTGCGGATTGCCCTCTTTTAAACTGATATTATTCCTAGTATTTTCTTTGTTCTCCCTTTTACTTATCTCGAGTGGTGTTAGATATTTTTTGAAGTATTATCATGGCCAAACTTGCCAAAATGAAGAGTGCAATGGCACAAATACAAGAGCAAATGAAAAAATTGATGCTTGCAATGCATCAACTCACTGTATCTCCACAAGGAGCAACAAGGTTACCAAATAATGAAGATATAGATATGGTTGGAGCTGCTTCAACATCTACACCAAGCCATATAATTCCTCCTGCATTGCAACATTGTCCAAGCATTAGAGAACCAAAAATTGGTCTACCTGAGAAGTTTGATGGTACAAGATCCAAGTTTAGAGGATTCATCAACCAAGTCCAACTGGTGATTGAATTGCAACCACAAATTTTTCCAACTCCAGGATCACAAGTCAGATTTATTGGTACACTACTTTCAGGTTCTGCTTTATCTTAATTTTCATCTTTTTTGGAACGACATGATCCAATATTGGATAATTTAGAAGCTTTCTTAGCAGAATTTTGATCTATATATGGAGAGCACAATACAACTCGTGTTGCAACCAACAAGCTTTGTATCCTACGACAAGGCAATCAATCAGTGACATTATATGCTTTACAATTTCGACAACTAGCAATCGATATCAAGTGGGATGATGCTACACTCATCAGTCAGTTTTTCTACGGATTACAATATGAAGTGAAGAAATTGATGATGAACTTACCCGATCCTCAAACATTGAGTCAAGCAATAGACTTTGCGATGAAGTGTGATAATCGGCTTTTCAAATTTAGATCTGAAAATCATACAAGAGAACCTCAGCAATATTATAATTCAATGGCAGCACGAATGACTTTTCAATATGTATCTTCAGAAGTCGAGGACATGCAAATTGATGCTATACGTTTCAAGCCGCTTACTAAACAAAAAAAGACTCGACATCATCAAGAAGGATTATGCTTGTATTGTGGAGAATCTAAACACACTGCTCAAAATTGTCCAAAGAAAAGATGCAACCACAAGATGAAGAGTACGACTGTCAAAGAAGACAATATGTCGGAAAATAAATTTGTCCAGCTTTAATAAGGATCGTGCCGCTGGGATCTTGTATAATTTCTAATGAAGGTCCTATCCTCTCATCACAACCATCTCCTTGTTTTATAATAGATGTATATTTAGGACCTAATAATTACAAAGCCTTTGCTTTAATAGCTTCAAGAGCCTCCGCTTGTTTTTTAGATGAAGAATTTGGTAAAAGCCATAGAATATAGATAATACAAAAATCTAAACCCGTACACGTAGAAGTCATAGATGGTCGTCCTTTATCTTCTGGAGATGTTACTTATGAAACACTTCCTCTAGATGTACTAGTAAATGGCCATAATAGTTGCGTAATTTTTAACATAATTAGATCTCCCTCTATTCCAATTATTCTAGCTCTATCATAGTTAGAAAAATACAATCCTTGAATAGATTGGATTTCTTGTACTCTGAACTTTTCTAAAAGTATAGCTAAGAATATAATTAATCAAGTAAGAAATCACAAGTCTAGTAGAATTAAACGTGCATTTGTAGGTGCAAGAGCTTTCTTGCACGTTGTCGGGGTAGAGAGAATCTGCCTCAAGAAAGCGCTGGGCTTCTGGCTGCCACTAATTACTCAAGCAAGATTCAAGTATAATAAAAACCCCCAATTTTATATAAAAGAGATCTCCATAGGGCTATTACACCCAATACACAAGCCTAATTTCCTCAAACCACTCAAAACATAACAAAATACTCTAAACCCTCATTCTCCCGTAGGAAGGGAATTTTTTCCGAACTTCAATAACCCATAACTTTTAATCCAACCGTCCAAAACTACTCCAAATTTACATGAAGTACTGATATATTCTTCACAACTACCACCACAAATTTCAACCGTTGATTCATTATCGATCTTTAGATATCGCCAAAACGCTAGCAGTAGCTTTAAACCCTTGTTTACAAACACCCGTGTACTAAATTCTTCATATCTCACAATCTAAAAGTCCAAATGTTATGAAACTTTGATGTATAGCTTCTTAGCACAATAATACACCTTCTTGGAAATTTTTAGACAAAAATTCGTCCAAAAACTTAAGATATGGAAAACCCCATCACCATCAATAAAACGGTCTACTTACTGCCTTGGAATTGGATGCGCTGTCTTCAACTCTTCATATCTCCTTCGTCTAAACTCAAAACTTAAAAATTCCTTCGTAACAGACGTAGATCTTGAAATCACCTTAGCAACCGCACCGTCCGATCTCCAAAAGCCTCCGTACAACTCCGCGAAATCTCAAAAAAAGTGACAGTATGTATGAAATCCACTCTCTAACTTTGAACAAGTATAACTTCTTCACCCTAACTCCAAATCGCCTAAAATTTCCTCTCAAACTATACCCAAAACCCTAAACTTTACAACCCTACCTCTGAAATTGCAAATCCCCTTTATGAAGTCGCCGAAACCCTTGTTAAGGTCGTCGACCAATAGGGATGAAGTTCCCTATTCCTTGCCTTCATCCGACCATGGCTTGATTTCATCCCTCCCAATTAGCCTCTTACTAGCTTAAATTTTCATCCTTAAGTCCCCACCTTCTCTCAAGGCTTCATACTAAACATTTAGATCTTATAATTTTTAAATACCATAATCAAAACAAGTAAAATAAAATAAAGTTTCTTCTATCAATCCCTTTAATTTATTTTACTAAGCATTCTAACACATATCTTAATTTATAAACATATAATATATTTTAACTAATTTTTACATACTGTAAGTAATTACAGTACGACAACGCTGCAAAAAAAGGATCACCTTTTGTCATTTATGCTACACCTATTTCGAACAATGGAAAGACTTCAAGTAGCATTTCAAATCAGTATCAAGATTATCAAGACGTTTTTGAGAAAAAAAATGTAAATATTCTTCCGGAACATCGTCCATATGATTGTTCAATTGACCTTAAAGAAGAAACTCAGCCACCATTTGGACCAATCTATAGTTTATCACAAGATGAATTGGCTGAACTCAAGGCGTGTATTGACAAGAATTTGGCCAAAAATTTCATACGCCATTTTAAATCTCTAGCAAGAGCTCTAATTCTATTTGTGAAGAAAAAAGATGGATCATTGCAGATGTGTGTTGACTATAGAGGACTCAACAAGATCACAATCAAGAATAGATATCCATTACCTCTGATATCAGGACTCCTTAACCAGTTGAATCAAGCTAAAATCTATACAAAAATAGATCTAAGAGGAGCATACAATCTAGTACGCATCAAAGAAGGAGATGAATAGAAAACTGCATTTCGAACCAGGTACGGACATTTTGAATATAATGTCATGCCTTTTGGACTTATGAATGCACTAGCTGCTTTTCAACATCTCATGAATGATGTTTTTCATGAGTTCTTAGACAATTTTGTCATCTGCTACCTAGACAACATTTTGATCTATTCTAAGAATATAGAATAATATGAAATATAAGTTCGTCAAGTATTACAAAAACTTAGAGATGCGGGATTGTACACCAAGATGAAAAAGTGTGTATTTCACACTACTCAAGTTGATTTCTTAGGATACATTATTTCAAATGATGGTCTCGTGATGGATCCTAAGAAAGTCCAAACAATCATGAATTGGAAGATTCCAAAGACGGTAAGAGATGTTCAATGCTTTTTGGGATTTGCCAATTATTATTGGATCTTCATCAAAGACTTTTCTCGTGTTGTGGCTCCACTTACACGTTTGACTTGTAAAGACAAACTCCAATGGAATCAAAAAGCGGAAGCAGCATTTGAAGCTTTGAAGACATCGTTTGTTTCTGCACCAATCTTGTATCGTGTAGATTTTTTCAAAGCATTTTTTATGGAAATAGACGCATCAGACTTTGCCTTGGGTGCAGTTTTGGCACAAATGGGAACAGATGACAAATTTCATCCAATAGCTTTTCATTCAAGAAAATTCTCAGCAGCCAAGATCAATTATGAGATCCACGACAAAGAACTTCTTGTAATCATGGATTCTTTTCAAGAATGGCATCATTATCTAGAAGGCGCTTCTAGTCTAGTCACCGTGTATACGGATTACAAGAACCTTGAATATTTCATATTGACATGCGTGTTGAATTGTTGTTAAGCTCGTTGGAATATATCTTTGTTAAGATTTGAATTCATTATCACTTATCGGCCAGGAAAACAACAAGGTTTATCGGATGCCCTTTTTAGACGTTCTTATTTTGCACCAAAAGAAAGAGATGCAGCTTTTGAGCAACAAAGAACGGTTCTCTTGAAACCACAGCAGTTTTATCTTTGAGCAATAAAATCAACATTGATTGTTGATTCAACTTTTCTCAAGCAAATTCAATCAAGTATGTCCTCAGACCCTCTTATTCATGATATCAAGAATAATTCTTCCAAGTCTTATGATTCTTCTAAATTCAAATTTAAGAACAATCTACTATATTTCAAAAGATGCCTATATGTTCCAGAAGGAGAAGCACATTTATGTGTTCTTCAAGCACGTCATGATTTTTCAGTGAGAGGACATTTTAGATACAATAAGACTTTGGAACTTATATCAAGAGATTTTTGGTGGCCTCAAATGTGGAAGGTAGTCAAAGACTTTGTACAATCATGTGATATCTGCTCAAGATCAAAGACTCCTCGTCATCAACCTTTTGGGCTTCTTCAGCCATTACCTATTCCACAACAACCATGGTCTTTTGTTTCTATGGATTTCATCACAGATCTTCCAAGCTCAAGATCTTATGACTCTATATTTGTGATAATAGATCGGTTCACCAAGATGGCACATTTTATGCCATGCACAAAATCTATCACACGTGAAAAAATAGCTAAGCTTTTTATTGATAATATCTATTGCTATCATGGATTATCTAAGGATATTATATCGGATAGGGGAACTCAATTTGTGTCAAGATTTTGGAGAACTCTTTTTAAGATCTTAAAAGTGGACATAAAGTTATCTGCAGCTTTTCATCTTCAAACTGATAGACAAACAGAGCACGTGAACCAAGTCTTAAAGCAATACTTAAGGTATATCATCAACTACCAACAAAATGATTGGACAGCTCTTCTGCCATTGGCAAAATTTGCTTATAATAATACGATACATTCTTCTATGCAACAAACATCTTTCTTTGCCAATTATGGTTATCACCCATGACTTGATGCTTTTGACTTTTCAAAAGTTGATAATCCAGCAGCAGAAGATTTGGCAAATCGTTTGTCAGAGCTACATGCAATAATAAAGGTGCAATTAAAAGAAGTTCAAGCACGACAAAAAACAAATGTAGATGCATATCGCAAGGAACAACCACAATTCAACGTGGGGGACAAGGTATGGTTACTTCGTCGCAATATCAAAACTACTTGTCCTTGTGATAAGTTGGACTATCGTAGGCTTGGACCTTTTCCTATTTCTGAACAAATCAATCTAGTTGCATATCGATTACACCTATCGGAATCCATGAAGATCCATCATGTATTCCATGTGTTACTACTCAAGCCATACAAGACAATAGATATACAAAGAAGAAGACAAATACCACCGCCTCCTGTAGAAGTGGACAATGATGAAGAATTCAAGGTTGAAGAGATTTTAGATTCAAGGCGGCGCCGAAATCAACTAGAATATCTTGTGTATTGACGTGGATACAATATTAGTGAACACACATGAGAGCCATCAAAGAATCTAACAAATGCATCAATAAAAGTTAATACATTTCATCGACGACATCTATCAAAATCAAGATAAATACTCAAGAAAATCTTTGCTATAAAGCAAGACAGGTTTTATAGAGGTTTCATCCTATCTTGTATCATTGTTTGTCATTGGATTTGTTTGAGCTAAAGAGATAGAGGATCAACAACCAGCGAATTCAGCTCAAGAGCCATCATTTGCTGATTTACCGGACGAGATATTACAACTATCACAACCTTCTAGAGGACGGGATAGAGATGAAGACCCTCAAGAACAACATGTCCTTCTTCGGATTGATGGCGAAATACAACGTGTTTGGTATCACAACCTTAGAAGAGACTCCCAATGTTTGGTGATACTTTTAGAGGTAGGAACTACTCTTGATGGTGTTTCTAATGTTTTTTTTGAAGGAAGTTATGAAGGCCTCAACAATGATCAAATAATAGGGTGGTCCTCTCGCCTTGGTATGGGACATTATCGATGGCTGAAAGGACCTATCTACTACCTTTGAAGGGAACAAAGATCAGAATATGTGGCAAGCACAATTCGACGTATCCTGGACTTCCTTAACATATAATCACCGCTCCTCATGGAACTCGTCTCTAGAAGGGGGGATAATGTCAAGGACATAAGATTTATTCCAATAAATTATCTAAATAATATAGACCAATAGAAATAGGTAAAATAAGTTGATTTGATAATATCTAATAGAAAAGCTTCCTAGAAGCTTCATAGATGCAAAATCACCTTTATACATGTCTATAGATGATTGATAGGTTAAAAATTTGGTCAACAAGCTAGCCACATGGCGCACATGTTGGTAGCTTGTGGAACAAGCTAAGTACGTGGCGCACATGTGAAAAACTTGTCATGCAAGTTTGATATGTGTCTTACAAATGAGACACATGTATGAGGTCCTATAGAATACCACCACGTAATTCTTAGTTAGATAGTATTTATAGAGGCAAGAGTGAAGCCCTCTTCACTCTTGTTAATTCCTTTCTTGGTTCTAGTCTAGTTTCAAGAGTCTTTATGTTTTCAGTCTTTGGCAATAGCCATTCGAGTTTTCTTTGAATATACATACTTTCTTATTTCCATTTTGTGACTTTTCTTTGATACAGTTTTCATTAGATTTTGTATCTTTTTTTAGTTCATGTCCTTGATAGTAGCTCTTAGATAGATAGTATATATAGAGACAAGAATAAAGCCTTCTTCGCTCTTGTCAACTCCCTTCTTGTTTTAGTCTAGTTCAAGAATTTCATAAATTTTCTAATCTTTGGCAATAGCCATTCCAATTTTTTCTTGAATATACATACTTCTTTATTTCTATCATGTTATTTTCCTTTGACATAGTTTTTATTAAATTGTACATCTGTTTTAGTTTGTGTTGTTGATAGATTCACAAGAGTGAAGATTATAATATTAAAATTTTGACTTTTCTTGATAAGATATAATCATATTAAAAATTATAGATTATCTACTTCTAAGCTGATATTATTCCTAGAATTTTTTTTTTTATTCTTAAATATTTTATTTTGTAATAAAAGTAGATATTTTTTTTCCTTTCTATTATGGCAAAGCTTGTTGAAATGAAGAGTGCAATGGTACAAATGTAAGAGCAAATGAGAAAATTAATACTTATAATATATCAATTCAATGCACCACCATAAGGAGCAACAAGATTAGTAGGAAAAGAAGATATAGAGATGATTCAAGCTGCTTGAAGCTATACCACTTCACCTATGATTGAACACCATTCAAGCATTAAAGAATCAAAAATTAGTTTGCCAAAGAAGTTTGATAGAACCAAATCTAAGTTTTCGGGATTCATCAATCAAGTACAATTGGTGATTGAACTTCAATCCCAAATTTATCCAACTCAACGGTCACAAGTCAAGTTTATTAGAACATTACTTTCAAGCTCTACTTTATTGTGGTTTTCATCCTTTCTTGAATGACATGATCCAATATTGGATAATTTAGAGGCATTTTTAGTAGAATTTTGATCTGTGTATAGAAAACATGATACAATTTGTGTCGCAATCAATAAGATCTACATCTTGTCATAAGGCAATCAATCAATGACATCATATACTTCACAATTTTGACAACTAACAATTGATATCAAGTAGGATAATATTGCACTTATTAGCCAATTTCTCTATGGATTATAATATGAGGTAAAAAAATTGATCCTCAACTTACTTGATCCTTAGACATTGAGTCAAGCAATTGATTTTGCTTTGAAGTGTGACAATTAATTTTTGGAATTTTGATCTGAAAGTTGCATAAGGAAGTCCTGATGTCACTATAATACAATAGCAACATCAATGCCTTTTCAATATATATATTTAAAAATAAAAGACATGTAAATTGACATAATACGTTTTAAACCTCTTATTGAACAAGAATAGACTTGTTGTCATCAAGAAGGATTGTGTTTATATTGTGGAGAAACTAAGCACAGTGCCCAACATTGTCCAAAGAAACAACGCAAGCACAAAATAAGAAGTACGATTGTCAAAGAAGATAATATGTCAAAAAATAAGTTTGTATAGCTAAAATAGGGACTATTGTCATATTACGTGTTGTCCTATTTGGAAATGCACTAGGCACCTAGCTGTGGAAGGTAAAGATGTGATTTACAAATATCCAACCTTTAATAAGTTTCGTCTGTATAAAAAGAGTATGATTGAATATCAATATGAGAGTACTTTAGTCAATACAAGGTGCTTAAAAATACTCTTCTTGATAACTTCATCTACATATAAATCCCAATTACTTTGTTACTTGTCACAATCAAGCAGCTAGATTTCTCTTTATAAATCCTAATCTTATTCAATGAATTTCAATAAGATATATATATTTTAATCTAATTTTCAACATGGTGTAAATTTTTTCATATAAGTGCAAATATAAGTCTTGTATATATTCAAAAAGTTTCAATTCAACCTATTTACAAATTGTGAAAAATCAATCAAAATCCACACTGATGTCACTTGGCCGCCGGCTTAAAGGTTGATGCAAATATCTCAATGGCAATTTTTCCTTCTCCAATCATTAACTTTAGCTAAAATTTGGTATATAACTTGCTCTTCAAGTCTTCTAATATTGTGCCAAATTTCACTTTGATTCAGTAGATAGATCTTTAGATATTATAAAAATGCTAAGCAATCTTAAACTACCAATTTTTGGTAGCCCTTTGTATTAAGGATCACATAAGTCTTGATTGCACTGTTAGATTGCTATAAATTTTTATTCAATCTTAGCACACTCAATCATCTATATATTATCAAATTTTCAACTATAGATATTATTTCAATTGCACGCAATAGCCAAGAATACTGATCCTAATTTTATTGCATTAAAATTTAATTCCTAATATAAGCTTAAATTTAGATAGTAACTCCAAAGTCTTCCTAAATCCTTTGAAAACAAACATAACGTTGTCGTACTGTAATTACTTACAGTATGTAAAAATTAGTTAAAATATATTATATATTTATAAATTAAGATATGTGTTAGAATGCTTAGTAAAATAAATTAAAGGGATTGATAGAAGAAACTTTATTTTATTTTACTTGTTTTGATTATGGTATTTAAAAATTATAAGATCTAAATGTTTAGTATGAAGCCTTGAGAGAAGGTGGGGACTTAAGGATGAAAATTTAAGCTAGTAAGAGGCTAATTGGGAGGGATGAAATCAAGCCATGGTCGGATGAAGGCAAGGAATAGGGAACTTCATCCCTATTGGTCGAATACCATGCCCAATGGGCTTTGAGGAGGCTGCCCGCGACCTTAACAAGGGTTTTCGGCGACTTCATAAAGGGGATTTGCAATTTCAGAGGTAGGGTTGTAAAGTTTAGGGTTTTGGGTATAGTTTGAGAGGAAATTTTAGGCGATTTGGAGTTAGGGTGAAGAAGTTATACTTGTTCAAAGTTAAAGAGTGGATTTCATACATACTGTCACTTTTTTGAGATTTCGCGGAGTTGTACGGAGGCTTTTGGAGATCGGACGGTGCGGTTGGAAAGGTGATTTCAAGATCTACGTCTGTTACGAAGGAATTTTTAAGTTTTGAGTTTAGACGAAGGAGATATGAAGAGTTGAAGACAGCGCATCCAATTCCAAGGCAGTAAGTAGATCGTTTTGTTGATGGTGATGGGGTTTGCCATATCTTAAGTTTTTGGATGAATTTTTGTCTAAACATTTCCAAGAAGGTGTATTATTGTGCTAAGAAGCTATACATCAAAGTGTCATAGCATTTGAACTTTTAGATTGTGAGATATGAAGAATTTAGTACACGGGTGTTTGTAAATAAGGGTTTAAAGCTACTGCTAGCGTTTTGGCGATATCTAAAGATCGATAATGAATCAACGGTTGAAATTTGTGGTGGTAGTTGTGAAGAATATATCAGTACTTCATGTAAATTTGGAGTAGTTTTGGACGGTTGGTTTAAAAGTTATGGGTTATTGAAGTTTGGAAAAAATTCCCTTCCTACGGGAGAATGAGGGTTTAGAGTATTTTGTTATGTTTTGAGTGGTTTGAGGAAATTAGGCTTGTGTATTGGGTGTAATAGCCCTATGGAGATCTCTTTTATATAAAATTGGGGGTTTTTATTATACTTGAATCTTGCTTGAGTAATTAGTGGCAGCCAGAAGCCCAGCGCTTTCTTGAGGCAGATTCTCTCTACCCCGACAACGTTTCTAGAATAAACTTGAAGTCAGCTCTCTAATCCTACTTGCCAATCTCTAAATGCTCCAACTTCTTGCCCTTGGTGGCCGTTTTTGTCGCTAGAGATTTGATTTCGACCCTGTTCCATACATGGTCGACCCTCGGGTATCAATTAAATTTATTTTAAGGATTTTAAAGCTTAATCCTATCTTTAATTTAATCTTAGTATCAACCATATTAACTTTTTATCTCTCCTATTCTATTTTTATTAACTTATGGCTTTTTAAAAATTATAAAAGAATTTCTACAACCTCAAAGAAAAATTTAATAACTAAATTTTATCTATTAGCTATTAAAATAAGAAAATAATCTAGGAGACTTTTATAAAATCTTTCTTAAATATCTTAAGTTCCTATTGAATTAAGATATTTAAATATTAAATAAAAATCACTATTGTTCATATTTTTCACCACATAAATGTATTACAACATGACACTGTGCAATTGGAATGTTGTACAATTCCTACTCAACGTCCTATACTCTCCTCAAAATCCTCTCTTTGTTTTATAATAGATGTTTGTTTGAGACCCAAAAATCATAAAGCCTCTGCCTTACTAGATTCAAGACCCTTAGTGTGTTTTTTAGATAAAAAATTTGTTAAAAGTTGTAGATTACCTTCAGTACAAAAAACTAAACATATATATGTAGAAGTCATAGATGGTCGCCTGTTATCTTCTTGAGATGTTATTCATAAAATCTTTCCTATAAATATAATAATAGATAGTCATAATAATTATATAATCTTTAATATAACTAAATCTCTTTCTATTCCAATCATTTTAGATTTATCATGGCTAGAAAAGTATAATCCTTGAATAGATTGGATTTCACGTAGACTTGATTTCTCTCAAAGTATTAATAAAAATCTTATAAATCAAGTAACAAGCCATATACTAAGTCATATATTAAGTCATATAACAAGCCATATACTAAGTCTAGTATAGTAAAACATGTACTTATAGGCACAAAAGCTTTTATGAATGAAGTAAAAGAAGGATCATCTTTTGCTATTTATGCTACATGCATTTTTGATAGTGGAAGGACTTGAAGTGGCATTCCAAGCCAATATCAAGATAATCAAGACATTTTTGAAAAGAAAAATATGAATATTCTTCTAAAGCATCGTCCATATGATTGTTCAATTGATCTCAAAGAGGGAACTCAACTTCTATTTGAACCAATCTACAATTTATGACAAAATGAATTGACTGAACTCAAGAAATATATTGATGAGAATCTAGGCAAGAATTTCATACATGATTCAAAATCTCCAATAGGAGCTCCTATCTTATTTGTAAAGAAAAAAAATGAGTCACTATAGATGTGTGTAGATTATTAATGGCTTAACAAGATTACCATCAAGAATAGATATCTTCTACCTTTGATATTTAGACTTCTTGATCTATTGAATCAAGCTAAGATCTATACAAAAATAGATCTAAGAGGAGCATATAATCTAGTGTGCATCAAAGAAGGTGATGAATGGAAGATTATATTTCGAATAAGGTATGGACATTTTGAATATAATGTCATGCCTTTTGGACTTACAAATATACCAGCTGCTTTTCAACATCTTATGAATGGTATTTTTTATAAGTTTCTTGATGAATTTATTATTTTTTATTTAAAC
>JAWRVF010000573.1:0-233676 GCA_036785485.1 Physcomitrellopsis africana
GCCAATACACAAGATATTCCAATCGATTTTGGCACCGCCTTGAATCTAAAATCTCTTCAATCTCGAATTCTTCATTATTGTCCACTTCTACAAAAGGCGGTGGTATTTGTCTTCTTCCTTGTATGTCCATTAACTTATATGGCTCGAGTAGTGACACGTGGAATACAAGATGGATCTTCATGGACTCCGGTAGGTGTAATCAATATACAACTGCATTCATTTGTTCAGAAATAGGAAAAGGTCCAAGCCTACGATAGTCCAACTTATCACAAGGACGAGTAGTCTTGATATTACGACGAAGTAACCATACCTTGTCCCCCACGTTGAATTGTGGTTGTTCCTTGCAATATGCATCTGCATTTATTTTTTGTCGTTCTTGAGCTTCTTTTAATTGCACCTTCATTATTGCATATAGCTCTGACAAACGATTTGCCAAATCTTCTGCTGCTGGATTATCAACTTTTGAAAAGTCAAAAGCATTAAGTCATGGGTGATAACCATAATTGGCAAAGAAAGGTGTTTGTTGCATAGAAGAATGTATCGTATTATTAAAAGGAAATTCTGCCAATGGCAGAAGAGCTATCCAATCATCTTGTTGGTAGTTGATGATACACCTTAAATATTGCTCTAAGACTTGGTTCACGCGCTCTGTTTGTCCATCAGTTTGAAGATGAAAAGTTGAAGATAATTTTATGTCGACTTTTAAGATCTTAAAAAGGATTCTCCAAAATCTTGACACAAATTGAATTCCCTTATCTGATATAATATCCTTAGGTAACCTATGATAGCAATAGATATTATCAATGAAAAGCTTAGCTATTTCTTCACATGTGATAGATTTTGTGTGGCCATCTTTAATTGAACCAATCTACTACTATCACACCAAAGATGAGTCATAGGATCTTGAGCTTGGAAGATCTGTGATGAAATCCATAGAAACAGAAGACCATGGTTGTTCTGAAATAGATAATGGCTGAAGAAGCCCAAAAGGTCGATGACGAGGAGTCTTTGATCTTGAGCAAATATCACATGATTGTACAAAATCTTTGAGTGCCTTCCACATTTGAGGCCACCAAAAATCTCTTGATATAAGTTCCAAAGTCTTGTTGTATCCAAAATGTCCTACCGCTGGAAAATCATGACGTGTTGAAGAACACGTAAACGTGCTTCTCCTTCTGGAACATATAGACATCCTTCGAAATATAGTAGATTGTTCTTAAACTCAAATTTAGAAGAATCATGAGACTTGGAAGAATTATTCTTGATATCATGAACAAGAGGATCTGAGGACATGCCAATGACTGAATTTGGCAAGAAAAAGTTGAATCAGCAGTCGATGTTGATTTTATTATTCAAAGATAAAGCGCTCTAGTTCAAAGAACCATTCTTTGTTGCTCAAAAACATCTCTTTCTTTTTGAGGTGCAAAAATAAACGTCTAGAAACGTAGATTTTCTGGCGATAAAGTGATAATAATTCAGAATCTTGACAAAGACATACTCCAGCGAGCTTGGCGGCGATTCTAACCGCGTCTTGTGAAATCTCGAGTTCTTGTGATCCGTATATACCGCGATGGCCCGGACTAAAGCGCCCTGGAATCTCTTTTGGAGATTTAGAATGATGTATGAAATTCTTGGCCAAATTCTCGTCAATATACGCCTTGAGTTCAGCCAATTCATCTTGTGATAAACTGTAGATTGGTCCAAATGGTGGCTGAGTTTCTTCTTTAAGGTCGATTAAACAATCATATGGACAATGTTCTAGAAGAATATCTGCATTTTTTTTCTCAAAAACGTCTTGATAATCTTGATATTGACTTCGAATGCTACTTGAAGTCTTTCCATCGTTGGAAATAGGTGTAGCATAAATGACAAAAGGTGATCCTTCTTTTGCAGCATGCAAGAAAGCTCTTGCACCTACAAACACAGGTTTAATTCTATTAGACTTGTGATTTCTTACTTGATTAACTATATTCTTACCTATACTTTTAGAAAAGTTCAGAGTACGAGAAATCCAATCTATTTGAGGGTTGTATTTTTCTAACCATGATAGACCTAGAATAATTGAAGTAAACAGAGATCTAATTATGTTAAAAATTACACAACTATTATATCTATTTACTACTACATCTAGAGGAAGTGTTTCATGAGTAACATCTCCAAAAGATAAAGGATGACCATCTATGACTTCTACGTGTACGGGTTTAGATTTTTGTACTATCTGTATTCTATGGCTTTTAGCAAATTCTTCATCTAAAAAATAAGCCGAGGCTCCCAAATCTATTAAAGTAGAGGCTTTGTAATTATTAGGTCCTAAATACACATCTATTATAAAACAAGAAGATGGTTGTGAGGAGAGGATAGGACCTTCATTAGAAATTGTACAAGATCTCAGTTGCACGGTTCTTATTGTAGCTAGATAAACTCGTTTTCCGACATATTGTCTTCTTTGACAGTCATACTCCTCATTTTGTGGTTGTGTCGTTTCTTTGGACAATTTTGAGCAGTGTGTTTAGGTTCTCCACAATACAAGCATAATCCTTCTTGACGACGTTGAGTCTTTTCTTGTTTAGTAAGCGGCTTGAAACGTATAGCATCAATTTGCATGTCCTTGACTTCTGAAGGTACATATTGAGAATTCATTGGTGCTGCCACTGAATTATAATGTTGCTGAGGTTCTCTTGTACGACTTTCGGATCTAAATTCAAAAAGCCGATTATCACACTTCATCGCAAAGTCTATTACTTGACTCAATATTTGAGGATCGGGTAAGTTCAACATCAATTTCTTCACTTCATATTGTAATCCGTAGAGAAACTGACTGATGAGTGCAACATCGTCCCACTTGATATCGATTGCTAATTGTCAAAATTGTGAAGCATATAATATCACTGATTGATTGCCTTGTCGTAGGATACAAAGCTTGTTGGTTGCAACACGAGTTGCATCGTGTTCTCCATATATAGATCAAAATTCTGCTAAGAAAGCTTCTAAATTATCCAATATTAGATCACATCGTTTCAGAAAAGATGAAAACCAAGATAAGGCAGAACCTGAAAGTAGTGTATTAATAAATCTGACTTGTGATCGTGGAGTTGGAAAACTTTGCAGTTGCAATTCAATCACCAGTTGAACTTGGTTGATGAATCCTCGAAATTTGGATCTTGTGCCATCAAACTTCTTAAGTAGACCAATTTTTGGTTCTTTGATGCTTAGACAATGTTCCAATGTAGGAGGAATTATATGGCTTGGTGTAGATGTTGAAGCAGCTCCAATCATATCTATATCTTCATTATTTGGTAACCTTGTTGCTCCTTGTGGAGGTACAGTGAGTTGATGCAGTGCAAGCATCAATTCCCTCATTTGCTCTTGTATTTGTGCCATTACACTCTTCATTTCGGCAAGCTCGGCCATGATAATACTTCAAAAAATATATAACACTACTCGAGATAAGTAACAGGGAGAACAAAGAAAACACTAGGAATAATATCAGTTTAGAAGAGGATAATCCGCAACTTCTAAAATGCTTGTGTCTTATCAAGAGAAAAGGGGTAATCCACTTTTAAATCAAGACAAGACAAAGCTATGATATTATAAGTGTACTCTTGTCAATCTGTCAAGGACATGAACTAGAAAAAGATGTATAATTTTATAATTGTATCAAAGTAAAGTCACAAAATAAAAATAAGAAAGTATGTATATTCAAAAAAAAATTGGAATGGCTATTGCCAAAGACTGGAAACATGAGGACTCTTGAAACTAGACTAAGATCAAGAAAGGAGTTGACAAGAGTGAAGAGGGCTTCACTCTTGCCTCTATAAATACTATCTAACTAAGAGCTACGTGGCAGTATTCTATAAGATCTCATATCCATGTCTAATTTGCAAGACATGTGTCAAACTTGCACGATAAGTTTCTCACATGTGCGCCACGTACTTGGCTTGTTCCGCAAGCTACCAATATGTGTGACACATGGCTAGCTTGTTCTACAAGCTACCAACATGTGCGCCATGTGGCTACCTTGTTGACCAAGTTTCTAACCTACCAATCACCTATAGACATGTGTGAAGGTGATTTCGCGTCTATGAAGCTTCTAGGAAGCTTCTCTATCAGATATTATCAAATCAACTTATTTTACCTACTTCTATTGGTCTATTATTATTCAGATAATTTACTGGAGTAAATCTTATGCCCGTGACAATTGAGCGGTGGAGAATATTGGAGAAACGATTTGTTTCGAGAGACGTTGTGGGTGAAAAATTATTTCCAGTGATTGGAGAGAAAGCAGGTATATGCAGTCTATGAAAATGGTGCAACCTTGCCGATTGTTGTTACAAGCTCGGAAGAAGACAGAAGATTATAATAGGAGTATTGATGGAGGATTGTGTCACAAAGTTTATCTTTAGTTGTGGAATAGCAGAATCAATAGAATGGACAACAATATTTTAGAGAAAAACGTGTACGGGTGCATTGGATTCTAATGTTCAAAGGGTGGTTAGTTGTGTGACCCTAACACTTAACTCAATGCGGATAGTCTTTTCCTGTATTCAAATCCTCCTTTACAGATTAGCTCTAGGCAGTATTGGTAGAGTAAGTGAGACGAACAAGAACAACATTTTGGCGCCACTGCTGGAGATTGACAATAGTATTGAGTATTAGGAATTAACTGCTGAATGAGTAGTTAAATTAGTGATGGAAAGTAATGTCAATAATAAATGATGAAAGATTATGATTAATAAGAATGAGAACATTGCTCTGAAAAAAATACGTTTGTTGAAAGGAAGACAAGAGAGCACAAGTAAGAAATTTGTTGCGGGACGAGCAAGAACGGAAGCTAAAAAAGAAGCGTCGACAGAGTTGGATTAAACCATGGTTGCATGCCTGTCGGCACATCCGAGCATACCAAGAACATGAAAGATCTTTAATATTTCAGACATATATATCGTTAAAGAAATTGCCAAAAGTACTCGTGGATAACTCCGCGAATAGCCTAGTATATCTCTTGAGCCCATTAACGGAAAGAGAACGGAGCACAGAAGAATTGGGTACTCCATTGGATACTTTTCCAATAGTGGATACAACCGATTCTAGCAAGGCTAGTTCTTCAATAGGGAATGTATTGCTTGCCAATAAGGGCCAATTCAGTGTATTCCAAAATGCATCGTTTTCACCTCAACTTCAAGCTATAAAATTATTTGCAGATAATAATACCAAATTGTGGAGGCCGGAAAAGATAATTGAAGGAGGCAACATTTATTTTAATAAGGAAGTAAGTAGAACATTGTCACCTTCAATGGTGGCGGGGGGTCCAGTAGTACCAATTGTGGTACAAATGGGTGCGGTGGGTGATCGCACAACTAGTGTAGCCCCATTACCTACCTTTAGAGGTCTGCCAAGAGCCGACCGAGATCAACACTTGTCTCAATTTCTGACCGCATGTGTAGCCAACAATAGTAGAACTGAAGATATTTGGTTAAGATGGCTGCCAGCGACCTTAAAAGACACGATGTTTGAATGGTATAATCGCGAACTTGTGGGACAATTTCCTAATTGGGAGGCATTGAAAAATGTGTTTTTGACTCATTTTCAACCAATAGGATTTGAAAAATGTCTTAGAGAAAGACTAATGAATAGCAAAATGGTACCGTGAGAAGCGGTGCAGTCATATTATGGCCGAGTAGCAGATATCCTTTGTAAATGGCCAAATAACTAAATGTCGGATTTGTTTGTTATGTCTATATTGATTAATGGACTATACCTACCAGAATTGAAGATGTTTATAAAAGAGGCCCAATTTGCGACTATAATTGCCTCACTTGACCAAGCTAAGGTATGGAAAGAATGTCATTATCACCAATTCCTAACCATAGGAGCCACAATGATTCCATCTCAAGGAAGGTATCAAATACCAACCTGGAATGAAACAGTGAACAATTATCCAAAGGCAATTGACTACGATGCAAGTCTTAGTGTCAATCCGAGGGATGATCTATTCTCTCATAAAAGAAATAAAGCTCTAATATTGTGATGAAAGAAATATCAGTTTAGAAAAAGATAATCTACAATCTCTAAAATGCTAGTAAATTTTTAAGAAGAGGAATAATCCACTCTAATAAAAAGGATCCAACTATGATATTTAAGATGAGGTCAATCTTGGCAAGTTGTCAAGAACATAAAAGTATAAAATAAGAGACTTGAATCAAAAAGAGGTTTCAAGAAGAAACTGACAAGGATTTGAATTATCTAGATAAATATATGAACAATACCAAGAAAGGTGAGCTAGAACTCCAAGAAATGCATTATTGAGACTAAAGAACTCTTCAACCTCGACTCCAATATATATCCTTATCTAAAAAGCTTTTTGAGCAGCTTCTATCAAACTAGGAAGCTTTTCAAGCAGCTTCTATTAATTTAGAAGCTTCTTGAATTCCTTCTACCAACTTGTAAGCTTTTCGAGCTACTTTCACCAATTATAAAGCTTCTCAAGTGACTTCTACTAACTAAAAATCTTCTAGAATATTCTTGAAGGTTCTATGAACTTTTGAAATATATATCTATTACATAAATTTGAGAAGATATAATCTAGATGGAATATGTTTTATATTTATACTAAATAAATATAGATAATTCAAATCTTCTAGGTGATTCTTTTATTTACAAATTTGATGATATTTTTAGATTTTTTAAACATAATTTGATCTTAAAAAATAAATAAATAAATAAAAATAGTCTAAAAAAAGTTATTTTGATACCATTTGAATAAACATAGTTATTACAATAAAAAGAAAGGACAAATGATGAAATAAAAACTTAAAGGAAGTCAAATCAACGGATAGATGCTAATAAAAAAACTTCTATAGAAAAAATTTAGAAGCATATTTTATATAGAAATAAAATTTATGATACTTTGTAAAAGTAATTAACCTTTTAAATTAGATTTTTTAATATAAAATTGATTTATTATATTTGATTTATTATCCAAGTTTATTATTTAAAAAGATTATTTTTTATAGAATAGAAAACATCTATTAATTTTGTTTGAGAAATTTTTAGTATGTAAATATTTAAGTTTTTTAGTTTATAATTTCTTAAAGATGGTATTAGAATTCGCTTAAAGAAACATTTAAGATTAGGTATAAAGCACAATCTTTGAATAATCTTTATATCTTTATATTAAAGGTAACTATTGACATAGTTGTGAAAATAGAAGATAACATGTGTTTTTATCCAACTGTAACCTTTTATTACAAAATTACTGTTTATATATGCTACATTATCAAGCATAACCAAGAGAATGGATCAGACACAGGCACAATGGTAGGGTTGTGCCGTGAATTCCAAGCATCCGGTGGAAAGGCATTCACCGAGGCAAGTCTCTCACGTTCATACTGGTCAGCTAAGAATTTGGCCACAAGGTGACGATGATCGAAAGATGTAGACAGATCACGTCGAAGATGACGACGTTGCAAATCATGCTAACTACTTGATATACTAACAGGTATAAACTACAGGGTTACGCTGCAAAAGCGTAGTGCTGATCCATTCCGGACTGAACCCACACCGCTTTATTAATATGCGGCGACCTCATGTGTCTTTGTACTACCGTCTCGCGCTCTGTCGGTTACCGTTGGAATCGTCTCAATCTGCCAACAACGTGACAACAGCTATCAGTCTGGCTAGCTGTGTGTTTGATTGAAACCAACCCTGGCAACGGGGAGGAATCAGAACGTGAGGTGCGGTGCTTTTCTTACCTTGGAAGGGGGTTCAGAATATCGATCGACGTGAGCTGGTGCGGTGCTAGTAGATAGGCAGGTCAAATCAAGAGCCTGGGTGTAGCAGTTTCTTATGTCCTACATGGTGCCCGGGGGGTGCAACTCATTTTCTAGGACACGTCTTCTCCTTCAGTAGTGTTTCCACAGCGCAAACTAAAAACGCAAAGCATTCGGAAGAGTTATAGTAATAGCGGAGCATCCATGGTATAGTTTCCTAGGCTGCCCCATGTGTCTGTCCTACAAGATTTCTGCTGTGCCGTGGTGAAGGCAGTAATTCATGTGCCTGTCGCAAATCCACGCGGTGCGCTTCGACGGCATTCCGTCGTCGAGGTAGCGGACCTTGTGGAGTCCGAACAGGGCGGGGATGTTCTTGTCCTTCATGTAGAGGATTAGCCAGTCCTCGGCTGTATTTATCTCCTCCGCCGAGAAGGATAGCCGGCCCGTCACTTCAGGCCACTCGTCGGTGGCTTCTTCATCAGGAGTGATTCCCATGAGGCGCATGCGTTGGGGTTCAGTGATAATTGTAGAGAACCCACCAGCTGCTGTCTCACTGATGCGCAACAGGGTGGAGATGAGCTTCAAGCCCCAGAGCATGTGTGGGCGGACGCTGCGAACAGATTTCTCGTCACAGCGCATGATTCCGCCGACTTGGGTGTCGATCATATGAATGCCGTCACGGTGCTCGCACATGAGATGGAGTTTCCGGGAGTAGGACCCGGGGGTCAGTCTCGTGACAAGACGCTCGCTGTTCACAGGATCGCCACCCGTGGTGAGGTAGACGAGATGCGGAACTTTGGCACCTTGCAACAGAGGTGGAAAATCGATGACATTGTCGATTTCACGTGACAATTCCGGGAACAGTTTCTTCTGAAACACGTTGATCTCCGTCCTGCGGTCAGTGATTCTTGATTCGAGGAGTTGTCCAGCCATCTCCACCGGGCGAGGCAGGAGAGAGACAGCTCGTCCAATGCGGCGTGATGGAGGTGGCGTCAGAGGATTCATAGGGCTCCTAATCGAGTCCGTCGTTTTTAGCGACCTCTTGCGACAGACCTCAGTATCAATTCTCTCCAGAGCATCGAGATATCTGTTCAACACATCTTCCCAGTTCGCGGGGCCGAGCAAATCCTCCGCCCTGTCAGCCTTCAATCCGTGGCTCTCCTCCATATTCTTCTTCCAGATATACTCATAGTCTAAGCTTCCAGACGCTAGTACCTTCTGCTTCAAATCTTCCACTCCAATGCACTTATCTTTGGTCCTCTTCTTGCACACCCACAGCTCTCTTACACATTGCGGTCGCATGATTTCAACAATCAGAACAACTCCTTGACACCCTTCCGTGGGAGAAGCACAAAACTCTCGCGTGGGTTTGAGGACATTTTCGTCCACTGCAGCCCACGTCTGCACAGTATCTTTGGGGGTTCTCACGAGGATGTCCAGCAGACACTCGTCTGGCCCATGGTACTCGATGAGAAATTCAATCCCACTGAACACAAAAGAGATGAAGTCCTTCTCGAATGTGTAGCACGCATCCGACATTCCGGCAAATCTCCTCTGCAAGAAGACCTGCACAGCAATGAACATTCCCCATTATTCACTGCGTCGAACTGCATGCGGCATGCACAACTGAAAGAACAAATTCCTAACTCCACAAAAATAAGAAACCGCAAGATCAATTTCGGAGAGGGAGATTCGGCTAGTACTTGAAGTCTGGGAAAGAATCCACGCGTGAGGGTCGTTAATTCCGGGTTCTCGCACTTTAACCTCCAGCCGACGTGTGTCAGATCGCGTTCAGAAACCTGACCATAGAGGCAAGGCCAACTTAGAGGTCTCTCTCCTCTCGCAGCCTCTTCGCTAAGTTTGTGCAACGCAGCGGGGATGTAGACTCCAGATGTTTTGTCGCCAGGGTTCTGTTCAAAACACAGGTTCAGCTTCACCATCAGCTGCACGAGATCCTCAGTAACCACGCCCTTGACCCTGCGCCCTTTGAAGTGCGGGTTCTTGTTTTTGCAGAAGGAAGCTTCAAGCACCTTCTTCAGATGCTCCCGCTTAGTGAATCCCTTTTGATCGATGAGCGGCTGCTTGAGGACGACCAGGGAGCTATTAAGGCTAAGAATCCTGCCCATAATCTCGTGGCAGAACCAATTCGGGTCGACCACCATGAAGTCCAGCCCGTCGAAGAAGAGAAGTTCCCCGGCATCGTGCATGGCCCTTGCTACAGCCTTCTCCCGCTCCTCTGCAATCTTAATGTCCTGCCCTTGAAGACGCTTCAGAGCGGGTACCTTGCTACAAAGGACACTGAAATCGGACCACTGAATGAGCGGCTTGTCCGGGTGCTGATTTTTCCACTCGCCCAATTTTATTTGCACTTGACTGCAAGCATCAAAGACCTTTGGCACTCGATCAAGGATGCTCACGATCCGCTTCTGTATCGCCTTCTGCACGGGGTCAATGGATTTCCTTGACCTAGCATCCGCTACATGAAATTCAGTGACGTTGATCACCCGCGCGAATTGAGCTCGTAGCTTCTCCACTTGCGGCTTGAAGTGCCCAATCAGATCGACTTTAGGAAACTTGTCGGAGTGCGTGAAGATGACGGTCACATTCGGCAGCATGTGCACGGATTGGCGCGTGTTGGACGCTATGAACCGGAGCCAGTAGCGCAACTCCTGGTCCACAACCTTCTCGTCTTTCAGCTCAAATTTTCCGCTCTTCCCCTGCTGCGTCGAAATATCGCACAGAAGAACGAACGTGCATGCACTTCCTTGAGAGCTCAAATTGGGGACGACAAGGTCGTGGAATGCGTGGAACTCTTCATGACCGGCAAGATCCCAAATTGAAATCTGTACATTGTCTTCTATAATCGTTTGCACTTCAATTCCGGCGGTCTGCGAATGCTTCGAACCGGCTTGAAGTATTTTTGAATTAGAGATGGCTTCTTTACAGGCAGCCGAGGTTTTGAGACGCACGGAAGAGGAAGTCCTCTTTATGTTCCCGTACACCATTGTTTTTCGGAACGTCGTTTTACCTGCATCAACAAAGCCGATCAGAATCGAGTCACGGAAATTGAGTCAAAAGCTGCAAAATCTTTGGCAAATGCCAGCTAGGACATGAACAAACCTGCAAAGGGAACGCCGCAAAGGAACACTCTAGCGGAAGTGGGTGTCACGGTCCCCATCCCCTTGAAAACTTCCATGAACTTCTCAGCGTTTCTACGCAACTGGGCCTTGATAACAGCGTCGTGGCCCTTCCGACAGAGAGGAGTGCCCTCAACACCCAATTGTTCAAGCCAGGGATTGGTAACCAGAAGGTCCAGGATAGTGGCCAAAACCTTCTCTCCGGCGACGCCATCGCAGCCTCTAAGGTCAAGGAATCTCAAAGTCTGGTTGTTTTTGAGAGCATGTAACAGCATAAGCACGTCCTTAGGTTGCCAGAGGCGGACACTACATTGAAGATCCAATCTGACGAGCGTCTTGTTCGTCGCCAACATATTTGCCAGGATGGGTGCTCCTGCCCTATTGATGTAGCTATGGCGAATGATGATCTCTCGGAAAGACGTGTTGGGCTGTTGCTTTGTGGCCGGATCCATGGTAATGGTCTTCACAATGTCCTTTAGACCATCCACATCAATAGGATTGTAGGACAGGTCAAGCACCTTGAGATTCTTGTTGGTCATGAGGGCAAGAGCAAGCGTCTGGACGCCGGAAGAGTCAATTGCACAGTTTTTCAAAGCCACTTCCTCCAGCGAAGAATTACGGCACAGCACTGTTGCTATGTGCTCTGCTCCTTTGTTCCCAATTTGACCATCGCCGTGCGCACCATTACACTTGAAACCCTTAATCTCGAGCTTCTGGAGCGTTTGATTTGGCTCCGCCCCGGAGAACGGCTTCGTCAAAACCGCCATGGCATCAGCATCGATTCTCGCGTACAGAGTGAGCCCTAGTAGGAAACGATTGCGTCGCAACGCGAGCGCTATGTTATCCGCAATCTGGTTGCTAACGTCAATCAATCCCAGCTGAAGCTCCGCGATCCCGGTGTTAACCAGGAACATCTCCGTGATGTGCTTCACGCACTCGGAGTTCAACGCCTGCTGAAACCGGTTGTCGCTGTACACACTCAGCTTCTTCAATGTCCGATTCTTCTGCAATGCAGTGCAAAGTTCCGCCACAATCATGTCGGATTGTACACAATCAATCTCTAGCGTCACAGACGAAACCGCAGGACTGGCCACAAGCCCCTTAATGACCCTGGAGAACACCTTGTGGTCGGAGTCATCACTCCGATCGGGCCCATCGAATCGATACAATAACCGACGGACAAATTTGTCGTCAGCGAGGGTGAGCGACACCGAGCAATTGTCGCTCTCAGACTTGATGCGCGGGCAGTAGTGGATGTATAAGTCCACAATTTTTTCGGGTGGGTTCTTGATTGCACGAAGCAACCCATCTATGTCAACCTCCGAGTACTTCTGCGGCTTGGGTCCTGATTCCTTCTCAATGAGCAGCATGGGGTTGTACAGAGCCTCTTTCTCTGCCTTCTGCGGCAGGACTATTGAGCTGGGTGCGGAATTTGGCATCGCGCACGCATCGCTGACAGCATTTGAGAGACCCACCGAGGTCGTGCATGCAGGAGAATTACACATTGTGCTCAACTCTCTACTCAATCTATGACCCTAATTCTACGAAAGGTGTCGGTCAAAATTTCAGCGTCTCTCGTTAGCGACCTCAAGTGATTCGGCTAGTATCGTTAAACAGATCCGTAGAGCAGCAGCATTCGTTGCCACTGGTAGAGAAGATATTACATCGATGGGGGGCGAAGCGCAAGGAGCTGGCTCCAATACTGGCCTGATTGTGGCGAGGATTCTTGACCTGCAACATTCACATGTTCAAATATCCCCTTGACAACCATGTGCCTAGCACAAAAAATTCCATCCAACAAACAGCCTCCCCCTCCCAAACAAAACATAAAATGCCCCTGCGAAGCAATCGAGATTCGGGTGGATAATAGATGATTTAGAGTCTAGTATCGAAGGACTACTTGATAGGGATCACACAACCAGCCGCACAACGCCGTCATACAAGACGCAAAACCTGATCCCACAAAGCCGAATTGAGATGATCGACTTCGTCATCCAAGTCCATCCTCAACGCTGCTTCCATTACATGCAACTACACACAAGAAATTCGCTCCTCTTGCTCCACACGCTACCGACAACAACCTCCTCCTAGCTCACAATAAAGAGTCCGCCAGGCAGACGCAAACCAGCAGCTTCCACTAATCTCCTGCCTAAAAAGCTAAAAATCCAACCCACCGAGTAGAGCCTCCCAAGTAGATTCGGAATTCGCCCACCGAAAAGAGCCTCTCTGGGCTGCTTTTTCCATCCCCAGAGGTACGACGCGGCTCCAGCCAACACACCTGCAGAAAACCTGGCAAGTATAAACTGGTTCTTCGATGGAATCAACCAGCTCACAAGGAGCACCCCACCATTGAGAGAAACACCTCCCTTCCTTCCTACCTCCCTCCCTCTGTCTCTCACAGAGACCCAACTTCGCTGCGAGCCTACACTGGAAGTATGGGATCAACTATATCAAACCCCATTCAGGGACTGATTGGGGTGCGGAACCTTGCGAATAATGCACACGAAATTCGAGGGATTCTTCTTGCCCTCGTTAGCTGGACAATTCGAAAGTCACCCAAGCACCACGCCTGGGTGGTGAGTCGGGGTGTGGGTGGGGGGTGGGGTGAGGAAGAGACACCTTCGGTCCGTCACGACGTCCTTGGTGCAGTCACACACCACCTGATAAGCGTCGCCTCACGTGCATTACAGAAAAGCTGCCGCGGCGGAACCAACTGGAGGCCTAGCAAGGGGGCAACGAGATCGCCACATCCGACGACCCACAACCATGTCCAACACTGCACATGACGCCGATCTCGAAGTGGGTCGAAACGGTGCGGGAGCTAGAAGAAAAAATAATGAGGCGTCGATCTCAGCCATCCATTCTACCTTCCATGGAGCGACACTCCGACGTCGCACTGGTCGCCATCGATTGTTGCTGACGTGCAATATTCTATTATTTGGTCAACAAAGCTGCTCATGAGTTGTCTCCCCAATATTTTCTGGCCATGCTCACCCACCTGTCTCCACCCCCCCCTAATTGTGTTGCTCTCTTTTACCCACTTAGTTTGCCAACCATGTGGCCCCCGGCTCCACATGAGCAACACCATTTTTCCACTCATCCTTCACCAGTGGCAGTCCCTGATTGCTTCCTGTTTCTACCGTCGCTCAGTTACCGCTGTCGACAAACTACCATTACTACGACGTCACTGTAGTAGCTTCTACCTCTTCATCTGCTTGCTGCCGCTGCCGCCGCCGCCCTGCTACTGTGTGTGAGTGTGTGTGGCTAGACAGATGGTAACAGTGTCGCACTCCGAAGGCACGACCCCCCTAGACCTTTCGGCAAAGCTCCGAGATTAGGTCAACTGGTCTTCGTCCATCTGTGAGCAGGATAAAGCGAAACAATCATTCCGGGTGGAAAAAAATGAAAGCTATGCTTGCAAGCACCACGTCATGCAGATTGCGGCACTTGTTGACATTGGCGCCTTCTGCATGTGAGACAACGAATTGGCCTCTTTTCAGTTTTGTGGGTGGAGTGTTTCCGTCGGCTTCACAGTATAGGAGGTTGTCTTTGATTTTGTGGATGTTTCTTTCTCTTGACGATTATTCGCTTTAATGCGTGTTTTTTGTAATAAGGTGAAGGATTAATCGACGGATCAGTGAACAATGAATGCACCAAAACAAAATTGTACATGACCCAGTGCACGTACCAAATAAGAAAATTTTGATCCTCGTTGCTTTTCTTCACTGGAAACAAGAGTGTACTTTAGATAAATTCAGCAAAAATGGTAGAGAGAAGAAGAAAAAATGAAGGTCTGTGGCCACCTGTGTCACTTAATAATTTTTTTGTTTAAAATATAATAAGTTAGGATTTTTGTGTTCACCGTCACTTTTTTCGCATGGTGCACTGTCATCGCTTCGTATTGGGTGATTTTAGAATCAACGGGCACTATTTCAGTGAAATGAAACGTCTAATCACTCGTGTCAGCATAAGACAAAACAATATCACTACTGCAAGTGTATTGTTTTTTGTTTTTTTTTTATTTAAAGAAACCACACTCAATTATTGAAAATAAATTAATGGTTCACTTTCTAAATTTTGTATTATGGCGTTGCATTTGATGATTGGTAGACTATGTAAAATTTATGTATCAGAAAAACCAAGTTATGTAACAGGTCAAAAAGTAAAAACTAATATAAAAAACTACAGTACGGCAAAAACTTGCTGACCGTAGGCAGCAGGCTATATCCATTTTACCGTGAACAGTTATTTTTACGTTCATAGCAAGTGGGCTCAAAAGCAGGGTTATGGGAGAGGAACAAGACCACCAACACCAAACAATCCCCACCAATTAACACAAAATAAGACTGACTTTTGGGGTTCAAGTCAACATTTAGAAAAGGCTGGTCTTCAGGACTTTTGTGGTAGTGGTTATGACTACGAATAAGAAAAGCATATTTAGAAGGCTGTCCTACATTCATATCAACAGGTCATACATATTTAATTAGTTTAAATAGATAAATAAACTAACCAGAGAGAAATATTTTAATTCATTTGACGAAGACCGCATGGGTCTTTTTAAAGGGTTTACCAATCAAAGACAATCTCATGAACTAAGAAACAACGAGGCTACTCAAATAATTGTGAAGCAAATGACTTCAAGCACAAGAAAACTGTTGACACCATCGACTTGAGTCTCAATGATTGAGAAAATTTGATGTGTCATGTGTGCTTTGTGGAGTAAAGCCAAAAAAACGCTAGATTCACATTTAGTACACAATTATGCAAGTTGCTGTTCTCGTTAGGCTTTTTCTTACATAAATATTTTTTGGAGTTCTTTTGTTTGTCTTGGTCGACATATCTTCCACAGTGGTGATGGTTTTGACCTCAGACTGTTTGCTTTTGTAATGGTTTCTGAAATAAATATCAATAACACAACAGGGAGTATTAGGCAAGGTCAATTGCTTCCGTAATCAACATGCGGATTGTCGCTTTGCTCGGACGATACATTCAATATGTGCGCACGAACACACATAAACACACTTCCCCTCTGTCTTACTTTCATATATTTTTTATATTTTTTAAATTTTTTATTGATTGCTTGCTTCAAATTTTTGACAAAGTCTAGTAGACAAACAAACAGAATTGAGTTCTTTCATTGCATCGATCATTTGCTGAAAGATCGATAACGCAATGCCTGCCGAACAGAGAGATTTGGACCTCGCAAAAGCTGGATCCGCTTGACACCGAGAGCACAAAAGCCACTACCACCGCGTGGGAAGGATGCTAGACTTCGGACTATCATGGTTCGACCCATAGCTGACCTCGTCCACGGGCGATATTAAACAACGACGCAAAACCCGAGAATAAGAACTGGGGCCCCGGGTCAGCCCACACAGCATAGATCGCAGAGAATAAACGCAAACACTTCCAAGTCCAAAGCCGTGTTATCGATGCATCATTAGGTGTAATCAGTCAATGAACAGAATCAAACAGAGCTTCGTGGAAGCAGTAAACCCGTCATTGGAAGCTGAAGCACGGCGAGATCACGTTAATGCAATGAAGCGAATGCTTGTCTCCAATGATTGGGTTCCAAGCATGCAGTCAATGTCAAGCATGGAACTGTGGGTCACGTTCCGCGTGTGAGAGTGAGAGTGTGAATTTGACTGTATGCGGTAAAAGCGTGGACGAGAATTTGTCGTCTCCAGCGGAAGAGGTCTTCCGAATCCTTAAACCTGTCATGCTGTGATGCAACACCAGACGCAGCGCGGGCTGCATTTACACTTCCTCACAGTGGGGGCCGCATTCCACCCCGCAGAGCACATTGTTTTACTATACTAAGCCGCTTGCCCCGAGTTCCAGGACTGGGATATCGGATCTAGCAACATCGCGCGGCATCTAGATTCCCCCCCACGCACCGCCATGGGCCGATTCAGAAACCGCGTGGATGCATCGCAGCCATCAGATGAGGCCCATCAGCCAGTTAGTCGCCCGTTACTCTTCCGCTCCTGCCGAAACGACCCCTTCTATATCCAGCCATCGCTGTTTCCGGACGGACCTTCGCCGCACAGACCCATCACTCTTTCAACATCACAAAATGAAGCTGGAAAAAAACACAACCCGGGACTTCCGAAACCCGCACCGAAGCGTTCTTCAACCAGCGTGGAATACTACGTCGCATGGTCAATCTGATCGATGATCGATCTGTGCATCCTGGAATGAGTTCCATCGCCATAACTTGCGTGCGTGAGAGATGTGCTCGGATCTCAAGATTTTAATATTAAAGAAACCGCAGTTTTTTGCGTTCTCATGTTCCTTTTTCTAATCGTCTTTGTTTTGCTTGATTCCTCGGTTCGTTGTTCGGTTTCCGGCGCCTCTAGACTGGCATTATTGACACAGTGTCGCCTGGTTTTGAGTGACAGAGAATGCTGCCGCTGCTATCATTATTGTTACCACTGCTTATTATTGTTACCGCTACTACTACAATTGCTAGACTATCTCGAACAAGATACAAGAGCAGATAAAACAGTTGGCCTAGCGTGTATATTGGTATCGGAGAGGCGTGGATTACAAGGCGCTCAGAAAACTGGCACCAATCTGGCACATTCTCTCTCTCTCTCCTCTCTCTCCCCCTGTGGAGGCCCCACTTCGCTTCAGAATTAGAGCTGTGTGTGTGTTTGTGGTTTGGAAAAATAGGATAAAATAGCATAAATATGGTGAAGGTGAGTGTGATGTCCACTTCAGCCACTGATTAAAGCTAAACCCTGATATTCCCATGGAGCAGGAGGTGTCGGAGCCAAGTGTATCTCTGATGTGGCTAAGTGCATGTTCATTCACTTTAAAGTGCCCAATAATTATCATAGTTCAACTTAAATTTAATAGGGTTAGAGATCTTGTGGTGGCAGGGGGAGGACGACCTCCTCAACCAGTGCCTGACGTTTTCAAAGGTGTTATTGATTTTTTAAAATTAATAACATTGCGAGTATTTATTTTATTTATTTTTTGACTGATTGACTCAAGTGTGAGTACCGCCCAGACTATTCGTAGTTCCCTTGGTCAGCTCACCATTCATTAAATATTTTATTATTTTTAGTTTTATATGATTATTGAGTTTTATGTAGAAGAGAGGTGGTTCCGTCATCCTTTGTTGTAAACAAATCTAAATAAATGTGTGACTGCCTGAACTATTATTTAGTTTTTTTTTTTTTTTTTAAATTCCAATTTTTTTTAAAAAAATATGGTGATAATCACACGTGGAAATACTTGAGTTCTGATAAAATGAAAATTCATTGCAATAAATACAAGTTGCAACAACACAGTTATAATTCGACATTGTGATTAAAATTTTAAGAATGTTGAATTAAATTGCCATTGTCGACATTACTATTACATGAATGTTGTATTAAATTGCCAATCTATGTACATGTATTGTTTCTGATAGAAGTATTACATTTATCTTAGTTGTTGTGCCAAATGGAATTGAGTGCATTTAAAAAATCTATACTTAACTAACAGCATATTTGCATGTCCATGTGACAATATTACAAGAAGAAAACAACAACTAGATAAAATAAAATAAATTTGTAAGTGCACATGTGTGTGTGTATATACATATAAAAGTATATAAATATTTATGTGTTATTCTTATTCTTAAAGTGAACTTTTTATTATTGATGTTTTGTTACAACTCTTTAAAAATAATAACTTCCTTTGTTATCAATCTGAAACATGCACATGGCATTTAAATACAACTACGTGCCAATATTATTTTCAAAATAACAATTGTACTGAAATATATATATATATATATATATATATATATATTCACACAACTTTATAAAACAAATATATGCACAATATTTTTAATATGAATATTGTCTCTTCTTGTACACATACATGCAAGCATCATAATATATTTCTCATCCATACTTGGTCACTAATGAAATTCAGAATATTTTAGATAGATTAAATATTAAACTCCAATTTTAACTAACATTAATATTAATGTTTAATCTTAAATTAAATACATTAAATTAGACAAAATAATAGAAATAAGTGATTTATCAAAAAGCTAATAAACTAAAAGAGGATCATATATTTAAGTCTATTACCAATTTCTATCTTTCTTAGTATTTTATATATTTACATATTTTACAAAATTTGCTCACCAATATTGTATTGTACATATGACTTTTCTAAGTCTATTAAGGGAATTTCAAGAGCTATGTATGTATGTGTGTGTATATATATATATATATATATATATATGAATGCAATAAATAATTACATAGATGAGCAACTATATAAAGCATTGGAAAAACATGCTTAACAACCATAAGGCTTTCATCCTGGTATGTTAAACATATATGGTGAAAGTTTAAATATTACTTTTGGTTCTATACAGAACAGAGGCTATTTTGCCACTTTTTACACTACTATCTTGTCTTCTAAGCAAGACCCAAAATTATGTGGCATACTAGACTGAATGCTAAACCATGATACCTTGGCTCTCACATATTAAGTTCACCACAACCTTTTTTAATTTTCTAAATCCTTATGCTTACTGTGTTTCTAAATTCTATAAGTTGTTCTTTTAATTCTACCTTTACTGACTTTTATGTTCATACAAACTTGCCTTATCTTATTATATCTAATTACAGTTAGTCCATGTCTTTGTCAACTTTTCTTTTTTTTCCCTTTGTTGTTTTTACTTTTACTATTACTTATTCCATGTCTTTCTCAATCCATATTGATAATTTTCTATTCAAAATGATTTTAGACATTTCAATATAATGTCCTGAATGCAAAGTAACCACAAATTTTTATGTGCAACACACATGTATATATATATATATATATATTTAAATATTTTTATTGTAATTATATGATATCAAATATTTGACACTTTTTTATCAATCATTACTTTAAAATTTAAATAAACAGAAAAGAGTAAGATAATAGCATTATCACAAATCTTTATACTACATCTTCTTTAAACAAACTCTTTTTTAGATTTTAATAATATTTTTAAAAAAATTCTCTTACAAATGGTATTATATAATTTCTAAAATAAAATAAAATAAAATAAACAATAAAATGATACTAAATGATATCATTACAATTATAGTTGAATTCTTGTATGAAATTTTCATTGTTAAATAATTTTAATATATAGTTTGAAGTACTGAATAAAATTAGAATATTTTACTTCATGATGTATTCAACTATGTATGTTGTAGTTAAATATGCAAAAATAAGTATATATATAAGTATATATATATATATATATATATATATATTTATGTATATGTAAATTTTTTTCTTACAATATAATCTTGTAATATATTTTGAATTATATTAAACTAACTCATTAAAAGGCACAGTAGAAATTGATCTTACCAGGAACTAAATCTAAAATGAGATTGTTGATGGGCAACATGGATAAAATTATTATTGTTTAAAGTTGTTGACTAACTGCATGTGAAAATGAAAAAATAACTGTTTTCTTAAATTATCACATTAAATTGTTGAAATAATACGTTAAATTTATATGGAGAATTAGAAGCAAAAACCTTAGTGTCTTATCCTACTAATTTAAATCAAGAGATGTTTTACTATTATAAATAAATAAAAAGTTAAAAAGTTAAAAACATGTAAATTTCAAGAATCTGATGGTTAATTTTTATTAAATTATTCAAATTATGTTATCTATCTCATGGCTGTAGATTAAAGTTTACTTATTGATTTCAATGTATGATTTTTTGAATTGACTTCACATTGAATTTTTCAAATATCAAAGGTTGATCAAGAGGCTGAATTTTTCTTATAGCACCCCATATCATACTTCCTGCTCTATTTCCAGTGACATATCATGCAGTACCTTTGGTAGCAAAAACACCAGTTAATAGTATGCATGATTGGTTTCTTGAACAACTTGTTGTATTATTACAATTATTGGCTTCAAAAACATAAAATTGAGTCTCATGATTTATTTTTGCATTATTTCATTGTACTATTCTCAATAGTATAACTTGTATAATTTTGTGTGTAGTAAATTCTTATAAAAACAAATATCTCATGCAATTTTTTACAATTATGTTGTATGTGTGTGTGTTTATTTTTCATGTGAGGTCTTCTACAGATACTGTATCAAATGCCATGATCATATGCTCATGAAAAGATGCAAATAAATCATAATCATACCATTGTCTTTCATATAGTTTTTAATGCAATTGGGATTATTAAGAAAGGGCCATCAATTTGCTGAATCTATTCAACAAGTGCTTTACACCTTGCTTAGTTAAGATGTATGATAAACTTGTTATTTCATGGATGGTATGATGCTTGGTAATTTATATATACAAATGCATCACATTATTGTATGCTACATTATTAGTGTGTATATATATATATATATATATATATATAGGGAATATAAAATCAACTCACCCAAATTCTTTTGCTAAGTTTTCCCTTCTTTGAAATAAAGGGCATAGATCAAAATAGTTGGTTTCTAGATAATCTCTCCAAGTTACAAATTTTACAATAGGAGAGTCATGAAGCAAAATTTGACTGCTCACGTCAGTGGTCCTACATGTATGGCTGTAAGTCCAGCAATTGCAACCTTCAACTCCAACCTCAACACTTCTAGTGCTCACAAAAATTGCTACGAACATTCATTCATGACATTGTTTACTGCTTTTTCACTGTAGTGGAATTCCTCACTGGATACTTCTGAGACAGTTCCACACATGTTTAATTACAATCAATATGCTGGGTTCAATGTATGCCTTCATTTCAAAGAAGGGGATGCTTAGCAGAAGGTTTTGGATGGATTTTAGATTTTGGTGGGTCAATTTAATATTCCCCTAAATATACATCTTTTAATTATTTATCTACTAAATATACTATCTACTCCCATTCTGTTAATAGTGAAAGGTTTTTTGAGAGTATCATTTGTGTTATTTTCAAATAAGAACATGATTGTCAATATCATATGTTTTAACTGGTACACTTTATTGTCATACTTGTACATTAGAAGCAATCAATCATAACTTTGCGTACCGCTTAGCGTTTGCTAGCATTTTGGTATTATGATAATCGTTCTCCCCTAGAGTAGAAGACTGCTGTAGTAACATGAATGAAGGACTAACGGTTAAAGAACCGATTAAAGCAGCCTTAGTGCAGGGTTATGAGAGCACATATCTCAGAATACGCAGTATCAGAGCTTTGTGAAAAACCATTTGGGTTCTTAAAAGAGCTTAAAATAGCATATTGAGGAAGTGCGTATATGAGTTGTTAGTCGAGGTGTGAAATAAATCCCATTCACACCGCATATTAACTTCTTAATCCATAAGCATAAAACAAAGTATGAACTTACGTCATACCATAAATCGTAGTAACGCAAACCCACAACTAGAATTACAAGCATGCACAGAATTGATCAGAGAGTCAAGACTGCTGCATGTCTAAGAATTTTCTGAAGCAAATTATCTTCTAGATGTGAATAAGACTAAAGAATTATCCTCAAATGTCCACTTCGCATGTAGAAAAGTTGCAAAAATGAAAGAGAGAGGCCCCTAAAGGATGTAACAATGCAATCAATAATGAGATATGTGTATAAGAAGCGCAGATTTCATTGACAACATTTTCCTCATCTAAGGCATGGAGAGAAACATAGAGACGAGGTAAATCTGCAAGTACAAAACTCAAGTGGAATAGTGCCGTCGTAATGCAGGCAGCAAAAAAGCTAGTGAAAAGAGCGGAGGCGGCACTTCAATGCTCCACACTTAAGCCTGTAACATATTAGAAATTATTGCGGTTATTGATACTGTGAAAGACGGGACATGCACGGAAATACGCTTTGTTCATGGAATGCAAGCAGACATATCATAAGAAAAGGCAAGTCCAAAAGCAGACATAGTAAAATCAAACATACCTTGTTCGCAATGTTGCTGGAAAGCCAATCAAGACCTTCGTAAAGACCCTCACCAGAAGTAGCACAAGTACTCTGGATGTACCTAAACGCGGCGGGAACATAAACAATAAGTTGGCTTCTAAAAATGAAACGGTAATGACAACACAAACAATTGCTCTAGACACAAACTAGTTACAGACGCACGGGAGGGGTAGGAAACGCGAGGCGCGAAGCAAATTTAATAGAGAAGAAGATTATACCAGTGGCGTTGACGAAGAGAGTGCAAACCAAGCTTGTCAGTGATCTCTGCAGCATTCATTGCATTCGGCAGATCTTGCTTGTTGGCAAACACAAGGAGGACAGCATCCCGTAGCTCATCCTAGAGCACAAGAGAAAATAAATTTGTATTAATGACAAAACCCAACCAGCCTCTCATAAGGCGGGTGGAACACATCCATGCCCTTTACATTCTAAAATCAATCTGCTCAAACAGAAGTTAAATGGGGTGAATACCTCGTTCAACATCCGATGCAGCTCATCCCTGGCCTCCACAACACGGTCTCTATCATTACTGTCCACCACAAAGATAAGACCCTGAGTGTTCTGGAAGTAATGCCTCCACAATGGCCGGATCTGCGATATCCATTAGCAAAGAAAACAGGATCAATGGATCTCTTCAAATTAGTACAAGTTTTCAATACAGTTCGTGGAACAAAACAGCTGAATAGGTGTGAATATATCATCCTACCAGAACATAAAATAAACAAGAGAAGACATAACCACAGAATGGTATACCTTGTCTTGACCTCCGACATCCCACACAGTGAAACTAATGTTCTTGTACTCCACAGTCTCCACGTTGAAACCTTCACAAGAAGAGCGATACATAAAATCATTCTCAAGCAAAATAAAAAGCAAAGAACAAGATCGTAATACACACACACACACACACACACACACACACGAATATATATATATATATATATATATCGAATCTGCGCCTTAATCAATTCATGAAGGACTTTCACGTAAGTATTGTAAACTTCGCACAAAAAATGCATGTTATTCAATATGCCCGATGACAAGTGCTAGTGTCGAGCTACGCTCATACTTAATTTTCAACTAAATCCCAATACCACTTATTAACATAATTCGCGAAATGTAGACAATTGATAGGCATGAGAGGGATTAGCAAGCGCTACACTCGATCCTCTGCGATTCAAACCGCAGTGAATGACAAGGACAATGGCAACAAATGCAGGACATCGCGTGAACTATCTCGATATGACCTACAACAACACTACTAGCGGAGTCGGTAAACAAGCACACATAGTATCACACATGCACACCTGCGCCGCGGACTGAGAGGGATCCAAGGCGAAATACTTAGAACATCCGCTTAACGACTTCTCATGTATTTAAATTACGGTGCACTCCCACACTTCTCGGTTTACACAAGCACAAATCCAAACGAAACAGCGCAGATCTATCACTGCAACATAAAAGCAAAAATAACCAAGCAGCATGTCGCATCCATATCAAGTCACAACTAGCTCCAACCCGAAATGATGTCCCAAACACACCCCTAATCAAACCCTTGCCCGCAGACAAAGCGATGCGCGCAAATCCCTGAAGGAAAACGCCACAAACAGAGCGCAGGACGTACCGATGGTGGGAATGGTGGTAACGATCTCCCCGAGCTTAAGCTTGTACAAAATGGTCGTCTTACCAGCTGCATCAAGACCTACCATAAGAATACGCATCTCCCGCTTGGAGAAGAGCTTGGTGAAGAGCTTGGTGAATGTGAGCCCCATGGCGGCTAACTCTTCACCAAACTCGAAGAGATCGGAGTGAGATCGGCGAGCAGATGACCGCCGTGAGAGAGCACCACGACCTTGGCGATGGCCGCTCTACCCTTCCGCCGAGTCACGAGAAGCGGACGGACCACAAGCGAGAACGAGCTTCGACCGGAATGCGCTCAGAGACAGAAGATCGGGGGGCGCGTGGTCGAAGGGCGTCTAAGTCTCGACGCCTGGGAGCGAGCGAGTCAGAGACAGAGAGCGCGACCAAGCTCTCCCGGGCACTGACGGGCACCAGGCCCATCGCCGTGGCGGGTTTAGGACCCAATCGACATGGCCACCGGGGCTAGCTCTTGCCTTCCAATTCTCTTGTCCCATTCTAAATCAACTTCCGTTTAAAAATACTTTCTATTACCATCGTATCGTCTTAACATGTGTGATGCAGTCTCTTTCTAATCTTAATTCAACCAAAATTGAAAATAACTTTATTTGATTTCATGGCTTCATATTACTATACACTAAACAATCTTTTGTTAAGTATATAGAGTTGTCATATGATATTTTTATGTGTGTATTATTATTATTATTATTATCATTATTAGTTTAAATGACTATTATTTGTATAAGGATTTATTTTTAATTCTTAATATTTTGTATATATTATTTCTTAAAAGTATATTTTAAAAGCATTCTAAATGTTTAATTAGTAAAGTTACATCAGAGTACAATTTTTACTACTAAAGATTTTATCATACTCTTTTATAACAGATCTAAAATGTACATCTACGAAATTAATACTGTAAATCACTGTTAGATTTTTATAATAATAGAAAATCTATAAATATTATTTATTATATAAAAACTATTAAATTATAGGACATTTTTAAATATTTTATGGGATTGCCATTTAACCAAGCAAAAAAATTAAAAGCTTCTTTCAGGATTTTATACAGCCTTCAAACATGGTTTTAAAAATTTATCACAATTTGTTTTATAATATATCAATATTTTGAATTAAAAAAACTGATTGTTTACTATTTGTAGGTTTTATACTTGTTTATGAAAGTTTTATCATACTTAGTAAAAATTATAATAACTTAGTGTTAAAAACACAACTTGCAAATGATAATAATATATAAATAAATAAATACATCAAGAAAGAAGATAAAATGATTATTTTATTTGTAAGACAACAAGGAATTAGAATAGTTACTATTAATTACAACCTAAAAAGTCTTAATAATATTGAAAATAGCCTTAATCTTCCTTCTACATGTACTACTTTAAAAAAAAAAAAAAAAAAAAAAAACATGTGAATTTTTTTAAGCACTACTAGATTTTTAGAACAAGTATGTAAGTTCTTACATACATCTATAATAGTTTAATATTATATACTTTTTTTTTATTTATTTTATTTTTATTTTGTCAAGAGGTATGGATGTTTAATATAAGTTAGTATTTTTCATTATTTTATAATTTTATTCCAATAGTTGATTCTTTAATCTTATTATTGTCGTTATGAACTACTACATATTTCCTACCAACTAAACTGATATTTAAGACGATGATTAAATTGATTGATTTTCATCAACCATGGAAAAGAAAAATAAAACAAATAATAATGTGATTTTCCATCTTACAAATGTATGATTACACGAAAAAATTAAATAGAAATTATAACATTTAAAATTTATTCACGAAACAAACTCTGTTAATAAGTTATTTTTATTATTATTCTTATATTCATGAAAGAAAATAAAAATGTGGTTTTATTTTAGTTAAAAGTAAAGCTAATTGATATTTATTCAATATGATGAAAAAAAGTCGTGTTTTGATAATGTGAAGTTTAATCTTATTTTTAAAGAGGTTTACACATTTATTACGTATAAAAATATGTAACTTATAAATTAATTAAAGAAAAAATAATATATCCTTGTAACCCATATTGCATTAAAATCAGGGCATGGTCAGGCTAATATTCACAATTTATAGAGTTTTAACTGAAACACCAATAAATTTTTTTTTTTAACAAATTTCATAATTAGAGCAGAACTACCTAAAGTGATGTTAAAAGACCACTTGATACATAAAATATTACTATTATAAAATGAGCTATAAATCATATCTTTTTATGATACATGTGGATAAATGTTTTAACATTAAACTAAAATTAGACATTCATTGAAAGCAAAATCAAATTTTAACATTAAACTAAAATTCGTTTTTTTTAAGACATTTCAGCTTGATCTAAATCAGAATATCTTAATTCTTCCACTATAAATCAACAAAGCAACACGTAACACGGTGATTAAAACTTGCAGACATCAACATACATATTGAGGCAACCGGATACCCGTAGAAGCGGGTTTCGATTGAGCCAGTTGGATTGAGAACCGTATGAACGACACTGGCAGTACATAGATCCAGGTGTGAGCGGAGCGCGGAAGAAGCGAGGCCTAAGTCAGCCCTAAAGGACGCAGGGGGTGGGAGTGGCGATGGTGCGAGATAGTGCGAGAGAGAGGAAGGATGAGCTTGAGGTCTGTACATCCGTAGGCTAGGGATGGCGCATGCCTTCGGGGCACGAGTCGGCGGACAAGGGACTCCAATGCAGTGAGTGATGTTCGTAGGAACCGGGTGGAGCGCTCAGTCGGATTCATACCACGGCCGAACTGGCTGACTGATTGTTTGTCTCTATCGGTTTCTCGTTTCGGGAGCAACAATCAGCAGCAATGGGCGGTCCAGTGTTGCCTCCTAAGGAGGCTAATCTCTTCAAGCTCATTGTGGTATGTGGACCGTTCCTAGCTTGTGTTCGGTGTCGGAGAGATTTATGGATAATTTTTTATTCTTGTTTTTCGAAGAGGATTTTCATTCTTTCCTTTTTTTTTTTTTTTTTTTCTTCTTCTTCTTCTTCTTCTTCTATGTATGTATGCAATTTGGAAAGAGATTTTGGCGGGTGTAGAGCAGTGTGTGGAGTTTCTGGACTCGTGGTGTCTGGTTGTCGGTTCAGATTTTTTAAGTCTTATCGCAGCTGCGACGGATTGTAAATTGGCAGTAGCTCAGTTGGAAAAGTTTTTCTTATTATAATTGGATCACGTTGTAACAGTAAATGCTGGAGGAAAGGAATGAAAATTGGCCGTCAGGATTGCCATTTACATTTTTCATGGGCGTGACGTGGTGTGTTCTACTGTGGAATTGGTATTTTTAATCATGTTCGGTTAATTAGAAGTGTAGGATTGGGTCCATGGTCTGAGATCGTGATCCCAAGAATTATACTTAAATTGGGTTACAATGTGAGAATTAGGATGCTGTCAAGAAGTTGCTTTTCACTCGTTCGCTTGTACTTGGATGAGTTAGTTTTGTGGCACTCAAAATGCCTCTTCGTGTTGTGTGCTCTGTCGAATTCCAAGACATGTGTAGTTCCAGGTTGACTAGAAGTGTCTTTTGGGGGATTCATGGCACATTAAATTTCTGGCTTCACTTTTGTTTTGCAAGTGAGTGCTCCCGAGAATTATAAGCCCTTAATCAAGTATGATACAAGTGTGAAAATGGAAATCTGTGTCATGGACTGGCTGATTTCATTATCGCCTTTATTCATGTCTCTGTTACGGGGTTTTAGGGAAGACGTGGTGTTTCTGTACGTACACTAAAGGCAGAAATGAAAGAGTTAGGGTTTGAGGAACGATCAGACTGGTGTTCAGGAGAGATGGTTTTATCTCTTTCAAAGTGGCTCCTGTGTATCATGAGGCTCTTTTGCATGTTGTATCACCAGTTTCATGATAACTCGATTAGAAATTTGAAGTCTGAAGTACAACGTGGTCGTTGACGTTTAGCTTGTTGGGTTTATGTGTTCAGAAATCATATGAAACGAAGCAGTACAAAAAGGGGCTGAAGGCGTCAGATCAAATTCTTCGGAAGTTTCCTGAGCATGGAGGTAATCTAATATCTTTTGACAACATTTAAGTATCTTCAGTTGTTCAGTTCGTTTTGGCATCCATACGAATATCGCTTACTCGATTTTAAGAGCCTACTGGTTTCATACTTGGTTTTGTGACGCATCAGTCAAATCTTCTCTGTTTACGTGAGTGGTCATAATTTGTGCATGTGACGCGTGCAGAAACTCTTGCGATGAAGGGTTTGACTCTCAACTGCATGGACAGGAAACCTGAGGCTTACGAGCTGGTCCGTAAAGGTTTGAAGGTACGTGTTTAATGCTTTTGCAAGTTGAAGTTTTGAATTACATGTTATTTGAAACTAGTGCATTTAATCCTTAAATCATTCATGTCTTTTTAATTGAAAAATTTCGTCGACGATCGATCCTCATGTTATCACTTCTGTGTGCGCAGAATGATTTGAAGAGCCATGTGTGTTGGCATGTCTATGGGCTTCTTTACCGTTCCGATCGGGATTATCGGGAGGCTATTAAATGCTATCGATGTGCTCTTCGAATTGATCCAGAGAATATCCAAATTCTTAGAGATTTATCGCTGCTTCAGGTTTTGTGTCCTAATCCGCATCATTGGCTTTTGATTTCTTCCTCACTAGATTCAGATGGAGGTACCAGTAAAATTTTCTCATTCTCCTGTACTATTGGGGACCTTGATGTGTAAGGAATGGCAATTTGTACATTGCAGGCACAAATGCGAGAGCTACCTGGGTTTGTTGAGACTAGAAGACAGCTGCTAACATTGAAGCCTAGCCATCGCAACAATTGGATTGGCTTCGCCATTGCGCATCACGTTAATCAGCAGTAATGCTTCTTAAACCCACTGTACGAATTTGCATTTACTGTGTGGAGGCATTTGAACTAGCAGCGTGGGATACTTGGCGTTTGAGTTTTATTAATTAGTGAGCTCTGGAATTGTATTAGGCCTGCGATGGCTGTAAATATATTAGACGCTTATGAAGGAACCTTGGAAGAAGACTTCCCCCCTGAAAGTGAGCGTTATGAACACGGCGAAATGCTACTATATAAGGTAACGACGGTACCACAGGTCTTCTGGTGAGCTGGTCTATGATATATAGCAGTATCATTTTTGTGTACCCCTTGTCTCTTTTTGTTTTCGGAATTGGAAGGAGAGACTATGCCTTACGAGATTGTGACAGTGTTAATCGTGTTTTCCTCTATCTGCGCATTGTTTTCTTTGTGAAAATTAGGCCACTTTGTTGGAAGAAGCGGGGCATCCAGAGAAAGCATTAGAAGAGCTTGCAAAGAAGGAAGGAAAAATTGTAAGTCTATTAGTGTTCTAATCGACTCTGAATGATTTTTTACAGGTTTGTTTTTGCTCTATGTTTATGTAGCTGTATACGTTCAAAATTTTAATGTTTCAGATTAAAGAACCTTCTGGATATGTAGTTGTTTTGAGTATACTGAATTGAATAGAGTATTCAGTGCTTATGTGAATTTGATGAACTTTTATTTAAATGTTTTTGAGTCTACGAATTTATTATTGGAACTATTCATTTGGATCACGTGTGGAAAATTCACACAACTGAATCATCTCGTCGGTTCATGGCGCAGGTGGACAAATTGGGACTTCGAGAACATCGGGCATCGTTGTACTTGCAGACAAATCGTTTATCTGAAGCTGAGGAGATTTATCGGAAACTTCTTGTTGTCAACCCTGACAATTATCAGTATGTTGCCTTGTGAATGCACTCAGGTTTACTGTTTCAACTTTATGACTGGATGTTAATTACTTCAAGAAAGTATTATGTTACTTTAATTACTGAATTAAGTATTTTATACTTCTTCATGACCGTTATTTTTATTGAAATGTTACTTTTGAGTGCAGCTACTACGAAGGCTTGCAGAAATGTCTTGGATTGATATCAGATGGAAAAGCGTATACTTCCGAGCAGGTGGAGAAGCTAGTGAAACTTTATGATGATCTTCGCGAAAAGTATCCTCGCTCGGCTGCTGCCAAGGTCAGATATTGAAATCTCAGACATTTCATATTTAGGACATTTCTGTCCAGACTTTTCATCTTGATGACCAGGAGATATGTAACCAGCATCTAGAATATGTATGGAAAGCTCTACTTCTTGGTGGCATCTGATGGCCTCTGACAGTCTACACTATTGGTACGTGTGAATAATTATTCTACTAAATGTTTGGGCGTGTATGTGGAGATTATGAACATATGTGAACGCTATTCTGTAATTGGGCTTGTGTACTGACTCTAAAAAGAGTTTGGGTCTTGTGTGCAGCGTATTCCCCTGGATTTCTTGGAAGAGGATGCTTTTAAAGCAGCAGTGAGTTTGTATGTTCGTCCATTTCTGAAAAAGGTTTGTTTCCTCCCGTGATTTATTTTAAACCTCGTACTCGTTCGTGTGTACTCTTCGTGGTAAAATGATTGAATCACGCTTTTATTAGGTTCGTACTCGTTTTTGGGGTACTTTGGTAGTGGAGAAATGTTGCTTCTAATGTAGCGTTCATGTTTGTTCCAGGGTGTACCTTCACTCTTTACAGACCTTCGTCCGCTTTATAGCAATCCTCGGAAGGTATTGTTTTTTACGGAACTATTTTCCAATGTTGATCTAATTTCGTCAGAATTCTCTGTAACCTAGCTGCTAATTTGTATTATATAGTAGTTGTGTTCGGTCCCCTTGGAATTAAAAACATGTAATTTGAATGCGGACAGCTTCACAATATAACGTTGCTCCTACCTATTCCATTAATGGTACTAGTTGTATTTGTATTGTTCGCGCCTTAATATAAATGTGATTGTGATATTCCTTCCACTGATGGTAAAGTTTTTGTTTGCAGGTGGAGATTATGGAGGAAGTCTTTCTTGAAGTGTCGCAATCCCTTCAGTCTACAAAGACATTTTCTGGCAGGTAATCACAGGCTTTTTTTTCTAATACATCGTTAAGCGAAACCAGTGGTCAGTGCAGTTCCTGGAGCATTTGCAGTCAAGACTTGTCTATCGTCCTCCGGAAAACTGTGTGAATCTCAATCTTCTTCATAGTTTTTTAGGCTACAAATGATGTTTGATCATGGTATGATAACCCACGTGGAGTCGAGAATTTATCTTACGTCTGTGTAAAGTCCTTGCTGTCGATTTGGGTGCTTGTTCCCACTAGAGTTGCTACTTGAGCGAGGAAGAGTTTAGCGGTAGGATTAAGCAATACTAACAGCATTTATTGTGAAGGTAATTTACTGCCGTATTTCTGTGTTACAGTTCTGATATTGAGGCTCCTTCAACATACCTGTGGACTCTTTATCTTCTAGCTCAGGTGTGTTGTCTGTCTCCAATAGTTTTAACCGTAACTGATGAATTTCAACTACGATTGGTATTTTCTTTGTTTTTGGAGCAAAATCGGTTACATGTTTTGTGTGTTGCAATATATTTCAGCATTTCGACAAAAGAAGACAATATGAAAAGGCCCTTTCTTATATCAATCTTGCGATTGAGCACACGCCATCAGTTATTGACTTATACCTTGTGAAGGTGCCGATCCTGGAGACCCTGATTTTTGGTTTTGATTCTTTCTTTTTGTTTTAACTAATCTCTCGCTCTCTCTCTCTCGCTCGCTCGCTCGCTTTTGACTATTTAATTTAGTGCTGGAAGCATTACTATCTGCACTTGGACAGGGAAGGATATTGAAGCATGCTGGGGACCCTGTTGCTGCTGCAGCTTTGGCTGATGAAGCACGAAGTATGGATCTTGCTGACCGGTTTTTGAACAGTGAATGTGTGAAACGCATGCTGCAAGCTGACCAGGTGCGTATGGTTGGCTCTGATTATATTCTCTTTGTTTGTAGGTCCTTATGTAAGTTGAACCATTTTGTGACATTTTTACTAAACTAGTGTATCTGATTTTGCCATAGGTCGAACTTGCTGAGAAAACTGTTGTACTGTTCACAAAGGATGGTGACCAGCACAACAACTTGTTCGACATGCAATGCATGTGGTAAGCATTTTGTAAAATCTTTGAAAAATTGGGGAGAATCGATTTGCGCTCGGTAGATGTTCGTTGATCATGTGATTATAGGCAAGATATGTCTGATCTATTTGATATTTTTCAGGTACGAGCTGGCATCTGGCGACAGCCATTTCCGTGACGGGAACCTAGGCAAGGCTTTGAAGAAGTATTTGTCTGTGGAAAAACATTACAATGACATGGTTGAGGATCAGTTTGACTTTCATACTTATTGCTTACGCAAAATGACTTTACGAGCGTACATCCGGATGCTGCGCTTTCAGGATCATCTCCATTCCCACCGTTTTTTTTTTAGGGCCGCCACTTCCGCCATCAGGTACTATTCTTTAGATTTGTTGCACTGTTGTGTATGAGAGAGTTTCTTTCACACTCATTGTCTGCTTTGCTTTAATTGGAGTGTAGGACTGCCTCCTTTACAAGTTCCATTTTTTGCTCTTGCTTTTTAGGTCTTATTTTGTCTTCCTAATCCTACTCCTGCAGTGTATTCCCACGAATGATCTGAGCTACATAGTGTATCAGTATATCTCTAACATCCCATATTCGTCTTTCTCTCAGGTGTTATATTAAACTCCATGACTCACCTCCAAAAGCAGCAGCAGAACAGCATGAAGCAGCTGTAGCAGGCTTGCCAGCTGCAGAACGGAAGAAAATGCGTCAGAAACTTCGCAAAGCAGAAGCAAAAGCTAAAAAGGTATACTGATTAATGTTGTTCATAGGTTTTCGTATTAGAGTCTCAAAACCAGATAATTGTCAACTTTGACTTGACTATGTATTATGTACTACCTTCTTAAGCGATGGAAAGTTGCTAACTATTTTCTGTTCATGATGGTTTTTAAGTTACTGTCGGATCATCTTGAGATGTTGCATCTCTGATATTTGACTGCGATCTAATCCCAAGGAAGATCGCGTTCAACGATCAACTTACGTTCGATTGGTTTAGGTGTACTTTGGCAGGCTAGTACACTCTTTTTGTTTTGTTATGGGTCATTAATTTTTTGGGCGTTTATGTCATGACTTAAGTATTACCTCTTTCTTGTCATTGCAAGGAAGCGGAAGAAAAGGCAAAGGGGGAGGAAATTGCTGCTGCCGCTGCCGCAAGCAAGGGAGGGAAGAAAGGCACACAAACATCTCGACCTGTAGATACAGACCCAGACGGTGACAAACTGATGAATGTGTGTAAATTCTCTCCATAGACATGCATTTGGGCAGCATTTGTTCATTTGAAGCTTGTTATGCGTTTCCGGATTATATTGTTTGTTTATATTATAGCTTTTCCATATGTTTCTACAAATACGATAGTACGCTTCTTGTGTTTTGGACAAAAAATATTTGTGTCATGTATTCTTATGTACAGGTTGAAGATCCACTAAGCGAAGCACTTAAATATTTGAGACTTTTGCAAGAGCACTCAGCAGATGCTCTTGAAACCCATCTACTTGCCTTCGAAGTGTACTTCCGCACAAACAAGAAACTGCTCGCTCTTCAGGTGCTTCAGTTGTCTTACAGCTATTCACCTAAAAAATGGTGCTGATTAGTTATAAATAATCGTCCTAAATTGGGAAATTTGTCTTACTGCATAATTGCGTTTGATATCATTAAACTCTCATTAATCTCATTATCAGAATATCAGTACCAAATGGCCGATTTTTATGTGCTGTGGTTCCTCAGGCCGTGAAGAAGCAGCTGGCATTAGAACCAAACAGCCCAGATGTACACCTTTGTCTGGTGAGTTGGTTTTCTTCAATTCTCTCGTTTATATACATTAGAAATGTGGGGGTTAGTGTGCATGTTGTACGGTTTAGGGGTATGGGGTATATTTTAATTTTCATGGAGGCCTTGGTGCCATTTCGCCAGAGTTCTTGATGCCTGCCAAGCCACTGGTTTCTCATGAATATCGTTATGGATAACGGTATATTATTGTGATTTTCTATACCAGATACGCTTGTTTGAGTCATTGGACAAGCTACCAAGCCCAAATACACATGCGGAGAAGATTATTCATGACGTTATTGCTTTGGAGAGAGCGTCACTGAAGTAAGCTTTCTTGTTATTTCATGTGTGTGCTATTGTGAGGAGCATTTTCTATTATTTACTGTAGATATTAGTTACAATTGTGTTCACAGAAACTGGTTGGACAACCAATTGGTCTTACTGCAAATTTCTGGCTGTGTGTTTCGAAGAACATGCTAAATTGACTAGTAATGAATGTTTATTTTACAGGGAGCTGGGAGCAAAATCTCTTCTGGATGCCAATAGAGATTTCCTGGATGCTCATTCCGGTCAGTTTGATTGTAACTGTACATCATTTGTTTTATGCTTTCTACATTATGTTCAACTGAAGATGCTGGGTTCATCTGCTGTCAACATTATATCCGATGCTTTTGTAGCATCTGAATACATTATTTGTGTTCAAATCTGAGGAACAGTGAAAGTTCTAACTCGGGTGTGAATGACAGATTCCTTGAAGCATAGAGTTGCTGCAGCAGAAGCTCATCTTCTTCTGTGCCCGGATGCAAAGTCAGATGCAATCAAGATCATTGAAGAATTTGCTGAAAGGTATGCTCAATTATCCTCTAGTGCGGGAGAGAATGCCATGTCAATTTTTAGCAAAGTCAATTACTAGTGTACGATTATCAGGTATTACTCTTGTACGCAATCCTGATCGTGCTATCATAGGGCTCTGGAAACCAGGGTTTCATTAGCAGCAAAGGACACCTCCAACGAATGGCTTCTTAAGGATTGCATAGCAGTACATCACTTCTTGGAGACTATGAAAGATGAAGCAGCATCAAGTAAGCCAAGTAAAACTGTGGTTAAGATCTTCTATGATGTGTATTCTATGAGCAGCACTGAGTGCTCTGAAAGTGTCAAGTTCTTGAGCTGGCTGAAAGTTCTATCTACTTCTGATAGAGTTCACCTTCCCGAGCTATGTACTCAAGAAGTTTGTAACTTAATAAGAATGCAGTTTGGTTCTTACTTTTGTACATTTGAAATTGCAGAGTGGTCGGCACGTTGTGAAGAGTTGTTCCCTTACTCAACATATTTTAAAGGTGCTAAAAGCTCTGCAACATTAGGAGTGGCAGTTACAAACGATTCAAAGCACTCGGAGAACGGGGAGGTCGAATCTGATAGCGTAATGAAGGAAACACCCACTGACTCAGTGAATGGTGGAGTCAGAGATTTAGTTTTGAGTTGAATGGAAGGTCTTTTAGGTTGTATTTGATCTCACTTATCGAGGTCGTCTTTCTGATGAACTTGGTACATTAGGGATGAAACAATTAGATTCTTTTGACAGGAGTTCACACGAGTCACTGTTTTTGTTGAGAGAGGAGTACAAGTGGATAATTTGTTGAGAAGCTACTATAAACGAGCATCATGACTTCTGGCCATGTTGAACTGTTGATCTCGAGGATTTGTTGAACGCAGAGGCAGAGAGGTGCAGAATATGGTGAATGTAGAAGTATTTTTGTCGATGAGTTCTTGGAATCCGATGACTCGTTGTGGTGCATCATGCAAGAGTGAAGCATATGGTCATTGGGCGAATCCTTCATATTGCTCGATGGTTTGCTGCTTTACGATGCACAAAGAATTGTAAGCAGTGCGGAAAAATTGTTCCTTTTGTTATTAACCGATTAGACAGTCACGTGAATTAGACCAATGGGTTGAGTTGGGGTATCAGTGTGATGTAAAAACCTCTTGGCTCTGGAGAACTGGCATTCTATTATGGGAATTCTCACGTCAACATAAGTACTTGTTTATTCGACTCATGTAGAATCCTAAATCGTCCCCATACACTAACGATTATTAACGTGCCACTCATGTGACCATTATTCTGCATTTCCATGCCGAAGTGCGTTTGCTCTGTTGTAAACTGCGTAGCATGTTTCACAATCTTAGAAAGGAGCAAGGGATTCAATCCAACCAGAGTTCTTAGGATAGGGAAAAGTACCATTCTAGCCAAGCAAAACTCAGCAATTGTCGACCTTGTTGATGTCAACAATTGGCAATAGAGAAGAGAAAAGCAAAATTGTGGTTCCAATTGTGTGTTGTTTATGTTCACTTTTAAATGATTACTTCTAGCATCACTACACAATAATCATTCGTAACTTATTAATAACCTTTAAAATCTATAGTTCTAGTTAGTATTGCTTTTGTTGTAATTATTTGTTGATCAATATATGTATAATTTTTTTAAAGAACTTTTTTAAGCATTTCATATGGGAACTTGCAATAATTGTGTAAACAATGATTAATATTTTGTTTTCATTGCACAAGTTGAATGCTTAGAAGATTGGAGTTGGTGTTTTTTATTTGGATAATGTTAATTTGTATAAATGTATGTAACAAATTTCTTTATGTAATAAGCATCAATCTAATTTTTATTATAAGTAAATTTGGAATTAATATAAAATAACCAAGATTTGTAATAATTTTAATTATTTATAACAATTAACAAAGAATCATAATTAATATCTTTACAAATGTGATTTGAAAGCACATTGTAAGTATATATATACAACAACCTATTTGATGCTTTTTTAGCTTCTAACACTTAACTTGTGTTCAACATATGTTTCTAGTTAATATTTTGTCTTAATAAATAACACACACCAGAACATACAAGTGTAGACAACTTTCCAAAGTCTCTATTCCTAGGTAATTTCTACCTCTCATCTTGTAATATATTCCAAAGTTAGTCCTAAGTGACTTTACTTGTGATCCTCAACCTAACCTTGTGGATTTAAAAATTCCAATTTCAATCTTTAGTTGTATTTTCACCTAATTACTCTTTAGGCACTTGCTACAATAGCCTTATTCTTTCTTGCTGAGACCTACATATTGGAGCTTTTTCAAGAGTAATCCTTTTGAGTCCTAAAATCCTCTTCCACTTTATATCATCAATGTCCTTTTTGATTTATTCCTTCTTAGGCTCTTTAGAAGTGGCACCTTACTTATAGTTTCTTGTTTGATAGGACTACTACTTCCTATTATGCTTTCATCTTCTCATTTCTTCAAATATTCATGGAATTTTATTTAATTAAGTCTAGGTGCAATATCATTTTGTAGCTTACTTGAACTATATAAATTCTTGGAATATATACCTAGTATTGTAAGCCATTTTTTGTACACCTCCTTCCACAATCTATATTAGAAAATATATTGACTATAAGTTGATATAATTAAAATACTTATTGCCACTTGACCTATCCAATAAGTCATCTATTCTAAATAATCAATAGTTGTTCTAATTGGTGATCTTCTTGAGCACTTGATGTTTATTTTTAATTTTCTATCATTTTTGCATACAAATAATATTAGGGCTAAAAATAAAAAAAAAAAAAAAAAAAAATCTAAGTCAAATATAGTCATTTTCTAGTAACTTATTAAATTATTTTTTTAACACATTTAAGTCTATTAGATTGAGTTAATAAAGGGCTTAACTTAAGGATCTTGTACCTAGTAGTAAGTTAATCTTATAATTGATTCTTTAACTTTTTAGGTAACTTAATTATAAAGAAATATTAGAGTTATTCTTTTACCATAAATTTTAAATAAGATAATATATAAGACTTAAGAACAAGATATTGGTTTTTATTTATTAATTAACTAATTTATTTATTTAATAAGAAATCAAAATCATCATTGTAAATAGTAATGTCAAGTTGCTTCTCTTCTATTTTGATTTGTCTATTTATTTTAATCTTTGATATGTCTAACATAAGAAGGTAGATGATTGGCAAAGTTTTAGACTTTCTAGACTTTTCTACTATTAAGATTCCTACTTTAAGGCACCATCTAGGTTTTATGCTATAGTATTCTATTAAAAAAATTCTAACACTACATATTCTTTATTAAAATTTCATATAATTAAATATTTTTCAAAACTTCATACTCTTCCATTTAAATTTTGTTTCCTTCACCACCTTGTTGGCTACGCTTCTTCTTTGTACAAAGCTGAAATTTACCTCTTGTCTTTTTACCAATTAGCTTGAACCTTGCCACTTGAATAGATTCTACTAAGAAGTTGGTTGCCTATATATATATATATATATATATCAATCAAAAATTTTAAAAAAAAAGAAAAAAAGAAGAAGATTTTATTTAATAAATTTACATATATAGATAATTATTTTTAAAAATTCTTACCTCATAAGATCCTTTTGTCTTAAGCTTATCATTCTCAACTCTTAGGGTGCTACCATTACTTATAATATTTGGAATTATATGTCTAATAATGTTGTTTCTTTATTTAATATCATTTTATTTGACTTAAGCTTATTCATATAATCTTTTGTCATATGTCTTTTGCCTTGACACCAAAAATACATGTTATTATTGAGCTTGTTCTTTATTAACCTCAATATTTGAATTGGTCAAAAAGATATTCCATCCAAAAGAATTATCTAGGTTAGAAGATACAAGATTTAGAGAGATCATGATAAAAATACCAAAATTTCTTGACCTGATATTTAGACATCTTCTCAAAGAGTTTTTGGTGTGTACTTTGGTATTGCAAGCATTTGTTAGTCTAAAGTCCAATAGATCAAAGTTAATAAAATCCTTTAAGAGATTTGGTCAAAACCAAGTAGCCAACTTCAAAAGGTCTTTAGATGGTTTTATCTTGAATTGACATTAGTCACAACATAATTCAATATAATTAACTTCTACAAAAATAAATAAGTTGAACCAAAACTTTAGTTGTAAAGAATTCAATACTAACTATAGTTACAAGCCAAATTATAACATTATTTTGATTAATATAAAAAAATATATATATATATATAAATTAAGTTTATACCAAAATGGTTCAAATAGGATGCATGATCTTAATAAGATGCATGATAACAAAATATCAAACCAAGAGAGTTTCTTTAATCTAGATTTATTATACACTTATATTATTCCTATTTAATTTTGGTGGCTAGTCGTCTTTGCTTGAATAGCCACTTTATTATTTTGCCCTAATCTAATTTAATTCAAATATCCAATTCTTAAGTAGATGAAATATTTCCAACCTACCTTATATTTAACTATTCAAATCTTAATTTGATTTTAGAAAGTCAATTCTCAGATGAATTAGGTATTTTCAACTTGCCTTGGGCTACTATCTAAATCCTATTGGTATAGATTTTTTCTATTGTCCAAACCTTATTGGTTTAGATTTTTTTTATTATCTAGATTCTATTGGTTCAAATTTTTTTTGCTATTTGGACCCTATTGATTTGGTTCTAATGCTAAGTTAATGGGATTAGTTAACAACCTTCTTTCTTTTTCCCTCTTTTATTTTTTTTTCATGGCTTGGTAAAATAACATCATGCCTCTTCTTAACTTTTTTGATTTTATTATAAAAATATTCTTTTTCTTGTGCTCCTCTTTTTTAGAGGTGTGATTATGAATAACTTTTTATTTGAGTACAACATTAGGCCCCATCTTTTTATGCTTACAACTGAGAGGTAAGAACAAAAATATCCAAAAGAATTTTAGACATAATTTTTATCTTTCGAAATTCTCTTCTCTAGTGCTCTTCTATGTCATAGTAGTAGTCATAAAGAAAAATTTCTTTGTTTGTAATGTAGATATATATTGGTTGATTTTTGTAATTTTCCATGTGATCCAAAAATAATATTTTATTTTTTCAAGGTTTCAAAATTATTAATTTTAGTCCTTTTGTGCAATTCAACTATTTTTATTTAAAATATGATACCATCAAATTATATATAAAGCCTATAAATTTCTTTAAAAAATATCTTAAGAGATTATTTTATTATATGATTAATTAGTTTAATACCATCTTCATATTAAAAATTAATTTTAATTTCATCTTTTTCTACTTGATGGCCTAATGTCAATGTTCTACTTTCTTAAAGAAGTCCTTTATAGTTCTGTTTTGTTTGGTATTCTCTTATATTTTAAGTTGGTCAATTTATAGATGAATTGATTTTACCTCTTATATTCTAACATTTCTATGATTTCACTTTGAATTATAGTAATTGTAATATTATCTTTTGTAAGAAATTTTTTTACCATTAAATAGATTTTAGTAATTGACAAGGATTTTTTATTTATTTTTATGAATAAATTTTTTAAAGAGTTAATATCATTATCAACTTCTTTAGGATTTTTTTTATTTTTTTAAAAAAAAAGAATAAAAATTACATATATTATTTCTTTTTTTGTCTTACCTTTGATGCTCTTATAACTTTTTAATATTAGATGTAAAGTAAATGCTTGACTTTGCTTCTCTCTAATCTATAGGTTTTTTTTTTTTTTTTTTTTTTTTTTTTTTACTAAGAAGCCTCTAAAAAAACTTGTATTTGATTTTACTATATTAAATCTTTTTAAGTGATTGACATTATTAATAAATCACAATAATAACTATTTAATAACTAAAATTAAAAACTCTAATATCACATATAATATATCTTACATTCTTTTAGCTCCTAATATATAATCTACACCTAATATACACCTCTAGTTAGTATTTTGTCTAAGTTAGCAATACACACAATAATATACAAGTGTCTACAATTTTTTAAAGTTTCTACTTTCAAGTGTTAAAGACATAAATAACAACAAAATTCTAAATTCACAATATATACTTATATCACTAAAAGAGAGAAAGTAGGCAAACAAGAGTTAGATATAACAAATGAAGAAAATAGAATGGCTATTGTCAATTACAAAGAAGCTAGATAGCCTTGAACTAAGACTTGATCAAAAGAAAGGTATTGATAAGACTAAAGATGGCATTAGTCTTACCTCTATATATACTAGTTACAAAGAAGATCTTATAGAAACTTCATATTGACCATAAGACTTATGGTCCAAACTAAAGTTGTATGTTGCTTCCAATGTAACTTCCTCTATATTCTTCTATTATGTATTTGAATTATATACATAATAGTATTTGTAATATTATTTTTATATAATTAATTAATAAATATGTTCTAAAAATATTCATTATCTTTTTACCACGTCTATTTTTATAATTTATTTATTATTATAATATAATATAAAATTAACAAATAAAATTATGGAAAATTCTTATTGAAGTTTGATTTATTTTTTAATTTATTATCATATAAAATTTATCTTCAAAATGATTTTTAGTTGTTAATTTTATTATTATTATTATTTTATATATATATATATATATATATATATATAAACTTTTTTTTCTTAATAATGTATACTTTAATTTTTTAAGTACAAATATTTTTTAAGGATTAAATAATTATATGTTGTATATATATATATATATATATATATATATATAATTTTTTTATATTTTTTCAGATAATCTTTTATATCTTATATGTTTAAAAAATTAGTTTTTAAAATTATATAACAATAATTCTACTTGTATATTTTCTATTATAAAAGAAACGATTTTTTAATAAACTTTTATGTAATAAATTATTATTATTAGAATTTTTATGTTATTTAGTATGTACAATCTCTACAATAATTTCTATTTACTATTTTAATTATTTTTATAGAATGTAGTTATATAAAAACTCAAGTATATTTAAATTTGAATTTAAGTAACTATATATTTTTTGCAATGTATTAAAAAACTATCTTTAGACATCATCATTAAAAATATTTATACAAAAAATGAATCTTATTCAATAATAAAATTAGATTTTCTTAAATATCTATGTGATATTTAAAATAATTTTTAAAATTCGACTATTATTATATAAAATTAAAATATTTTTTATTATATAAAATAAAATATTATTTATAATTAAAATTTTTATTTTAAAATAAAAATATATACTAAATATGTCATGGTTCTAAAATCAATACTAGTTTTAAGTTTATTATTTCACTTAAAGTTATTTTAATATCAAATATAATATGTGCATCTAATTAAGTTATAATACTAGCCATCTAAAAAATTATAATCATATATTACAAATTTGTATAAATACTAATATAATAAATACTAATGTGTTGAATTTAGATATATAATACAAGAAATGATCTATGTAAGTTTAGATTATTTTTTTTAAATTACAATTTTATTTAAGAATAAAAAAAATTCATTTTAATATAAAAATGGAACAATTACCTTTAATTCTAAGATACTTTAAAGAAAATTAATAATTTTTAATTTTAATTTTTTTTACAATGTTAAAATCTTAGATGTATTTTAAAATATTTTATCTATTAATCTTATTGAATTGGTTTTTGTCTCTAATCATTATAGAATTTTTGTTCTTGTCATAAAAATTATATCCAAGTCTTACCTTCTTCAAAATATTATATACTTATGTATATACTTATGTATATACAAGTTATATAATATTTTTATAATAAACTTATATATATTTAATCATATAAACTGATATAAATATTAATACATATTGAGTGTATAACTTTTTTTAATATGGATAAAAAGAACTTACAATGTATGCATTTTTATTAATATATAAATGATTAAAAATTTTACTAAAAAATCTTTATGATCTATAACAATTTCCACAAAAAGACCTTTTCACCATCTATTTATTTTAATTAAATCAGAAGATGTGCTTGAGAACATTTATTATAAGCATACATTAATTTTTTATTTTAATGTAGATGAAAAAATTTAAAATATTGTAATAGAAAATAAAAATTTAAATATAAATACTTAAGTATCAAAATTTTATATTATGGATTTTTATAAATTTGAATCATATTCATATAATCTTTTTGGTATTAATATATATATTTATTATTTTATAATAAAAGGTATAGATAAAATAATATATCTCATAGTAGACAAATTTCTATTATTTTAAAGATGTTCAACTAATCCTTGATACATATCCATACAAATTATATGTTAATTAAAGAAAAACCAAAAAATTTATTACTGATCAAATTTTAAATATTACTTATCAATATATTATTAGATCAATAGGCTTAAATATTATTTTTCAATAATTTATTAGATCAATATGCTTAAATATTGCTTTCCAACGTATTATTAGATTAATATGCTTAAATATTATTTTTCAATAAATTATTAGATCAATATGCTTAAATATTATTTTCCAACATATTATTTGTCACGGACATAAAATTTACTCCAATAATTACCTAATTAATATAAACCAATAGAAGTAGGTAAAATAAGCTGATTTAATAATATCTGATAGAAAAGCTTCTAAAAAGCTTCATAGATGCGGAATCACCTTTATACATGTCTATAGGTGATTGGTAGGTTAGAAACTTGGTCAACAAGCTAGCTACATGGTGCACATGTTGGTAGCTTATGGAACAAGCTAAGCCATGTATAACACATGTTAGTAGCTTGTAGAACAAGCCAAGTACGTGGCGCACATGTGGAAAACTTATCGTGCAAGTTTGACACGTGTCTTGCAAATTAGACATGTGTAAGAGGTCCTATAGAATATCGCCATGTAATTCTTAGTTAGATAGTATTTATAGAGGCAAGAGTGAAGCCTTCTTCACTATTGTCAACTCTTTTTTTGCTTCTAGTCTAAATTCAAGAGTCTATAGTTTTCTTGTCTTATGGCAATAGCCATTCTAGTTTCTTTTAATATACATACTTCCTTACTTCTATTTTGTGGTTCTTCTTAATAGAAGTTTCATATGTTTATTTGCTTTCATCAAGTTCTTGTCCTTGACAGATTGATAAGAGTACATATATAGTATTAGAGCTTTGTCTTTTCTTGATTAAGAGTGGATTATCCCTTTCTCTTGATAAGACATAAGTATATTAGAAGTTGTGGAGTACCCACTTCTAAGCTGATATTGTTTCTAGATTTTTTTATTTTGAGTGTGTTATTCTACATTTCTTGAAGTGAGAGTAGACACCTTCTTTCCTATTGTATTATCATGGTAGAGCTTGCGGAAATGAAGAGGACAATGGCACAAATGAAAAAACAAATGAGAGAGCTAATGCTTGCAATGCATCAACTCAGTTTATCACCACAAGGAGTAATAAAATTAGCAGGAAGTGAAGATATAGAGATGGTTGGAGCTGCATTAATATCTACACCAAACCATACTACCTCACATGTGATGGAGCATCGTTCAAACATTAGGGAACCAAAAATTAATTTGCTTGAGAAGTTTGATGGCACAAGATTTAAGTTTTGAGGATTCATCAATCAAGTACAATTGGTGATTGAACTTCATGCTCAAAGTTATCCTAAGCAAGGATCTCAAGTTAGGTTTATTAAAACGTTACTTTTGGAATCTGCTTTATCATGGTTTTCACCTTTTTTTGAATGACGTGATCTAATATTGGATAATTTGGAGGCATTTTTAGCGGAATTTTGATCTATATATGAAGAACATGATACAATCTGTATTGCAACCAACAAGATTCACATCCTACAACAAGACAATCAATCAGTGTCGTTATATGTTTGATAATTTTGACAACTAGCGACTGATATCAAGTGGGATGATGCTGCATTCATCAGCCAATTTCTCTACGGATTATAATATGATGTAAAAAAATTAATGCTCAATTTATCCGATCCTCAAACATTGAGCCAAACAATTGATTTTGCTGTGAAGTATGACAATCAACTTTTTGAGTTTTGATCTAAGAGTCATACAAGAGAGCCGCAATATTATTATTCAATGGCAACATCAACGTCCTCAGAAAACATACATTTGGAAGTAGAAGACATGCAAATTTATGTAGTACATTTTAAACCTCTTACTGAATAAGAAAAGATTCGACGTCGTTAAGGAGGATTATGTTTTATATTAGAAAAAATCTAAGCACACTTTTTAACATTGTCCGAAGAAACCACACAACTACAAAATGAGGAATATGGCTGTCAAAGAAGATAACATGTCGAAAAACGAATTCGTCCAACTACAATAGAGACCATGCAATTAAAACTTTGTACAATTCTTAGTGAAGGTCATATTCTCTCCTCAGAACCCTATCTTTATTTTATGATAGATGTTTATTTAGGACAAAAAAACTACAAAGCCTCTACCTTATTAGATTCAAGAGCCTTAGCAGGCTTTTTAGATGAACAATTTGTTAAGAGTCATAAAATATCTTTAATACAAAAAATTAAACCGGTACATGTAGAAGTCATAGATGGTCGTCCATTGTCTTTTAGAGACGTCACTCATGAAACCCATCCTATAAAAGTAACAATAGATGGTCATAATAGCTACATAACCTTTAACATAATTAAATCTTTGTCTAATCCAATTATTTTAGGTTTATCATGGCTAGAAAAATAGAACCCTCAAATAGATTGGAATTCTCGTAGACTTGACTTTTTTCAGAATGTTATTAAACATCATGTCAACTAAGTGAAAAGCTATAAGTCTAATATAGTAAAATCTGTACTTATAGGTGTAAAAGCTTTTGTACACGCTGTCGTGTTGTAAATCAAAACATAGTATAAAAAACATAAAAGAATGCATTAAAATAAAAAGATTAAGATTAGAAGAAAGGTTGATAGAAAATTAGTAGTAAGAAGATACAATGGAAATTTACCTTGAAAAGTAAAATTTCTTCAAGTTAGTAAAAAAAAAAAGGTTGAGGAAGTGGAAAAGACATGGGCTAAGAGGTCTTTTTGACCAAGAGGATAAAGAAGACCAGGAGGGAGATGACAAGGAAGGGTCGTAAAAGAGGAAGGAGGAGAGTTTTTTTGGAAGGCATAGGATTTTTTTGATAGGTAGTATATATTTTTGTGTATAGAGGAAGCTTGGAGAGGATTTCAGAGGCGAGTTTTTGTAGGTTTGTAGTAGACAAGATAAAGAACTCATAGAAATAATTCTCATGTCTTTTGATTAAGTATCAAGGGAGATATGAGTCGTAAAAGTTGCAAGTGTTTAAGACTAGGGCAATGAGGGTTACTAAATTTCGGGCCTTGGTTCTTGGAAACCACTTAGACTTTAGTGGCGAAATTTTTTGGATTTTTGTTCCTTATAGAGTTAACTATTTTGTGTCAAAATCTCAAGTCAATATGACCTCTGAGCAAAGAGTTATGAGTGAAATTGTAACCGGTTTGAATGAAAAAAGAAATAGAGTGAAGGTAGGGTTGAGGGTTTGTATAGGCAGTGCATGTGTGTGGGTTTTTTTTGGGTACAAAGGAAGTTAGGAGACGAATTTGAGTGTGAAATTTACTAGACATGATCTATGCAAGTTAAGGAAGAGATGAATTCAAGTTTGATACTCATTAGTCTTATAAATAAAATGTTATGTTCTTTCAAAGTGACAGGGGTCTATCTCCAAATCAGTGAAGTTTGAGGGAGCATATCTTTGTGATCAGAGTAGTATTTTGAGTAAAATTTATTGGGATTTGTAGATATATGAGTCTGTTTAATTGTGTAAAAAATTGATTCCTATTGGAGTTATGTTCGAGGAGTTATGAGGAAAATTGTGGTCGGATCTAGAGTTGTTAGAAGGCAAAATTAAAGAAGAAGGATGGAACCTATAACTCAAGTTTGGAGAAGGCTCTTGGAGCAATATTTGGAGGGTGTTTACAACATAAGATAAGCTATAAGCCTACCAAATTTCAGCACTTAGATCTTCTTTAATGAAGAGCAATGAAGGTGTGAAGCAAAGGGGGTTCAGAATCAAAGGCAGCATGGAGGGATTACTTTGACAACATGGTTCTCTCTAATCACATGAGCTATAATCAAAAGGTTCATGGGGTTTGCTTCTTTACTTCCTTAAGTACCTTGTATCCAAATTTTGCTTCAATTGATATGATATCCTAGGATTTATGAGCAAAATTGAGGGCGGGTTTCTAAAGGCAGAATATGGCAGGGTTAATAAAGTATGTTTTTATATAAATTCTTCAATTTTATGAAATTTATGAATCTCATCTTGCACTTGAGAAACTAGAGGCAAAAAAGACCCAGTGTTTCTTAGGGCTAAGACTCTCACCATGACAACGCAACAAAAGAAGGATCAATTTTTGCTATTTATGCCACATCCGTTTCTGATGGTGGAAAGACTTAAGGTGGCATTCCAAGCCAATATTTGGATTATCAGGACGTTTTTGAAAAAAAGAATGTAAATATTCTTTTGGAGCATTGACCATATGATTATTCAATCGACCTCAAGGAAGGAACTTAGCCACCACTTGGACCAATCTATAGTTTATCATAAGATGAGTTGGCTAAACTCAATGCATATATTGACGAGAATTTGGCCAAGAATTTTATATGCCATTTTAAATCTCCAGTAAGAGCTCCAATTCTATTTGTGAAAAAAAAAGATGGATCATTGCGGATGTGTGTTGATTATCGAGGACTCAACAAGATCTCAATTAAGAACAGATATCCATTACCTTTGATATCAGGACTCCTTGACTTGTTAAATCAAGTTAAAATCTACACAAAAATAGATCTAAGAGGACCATATAATCTAATATGCATCAAAGTAGGAGATGAATGGAAAACTGCATTTCAAAGTTGACGCGAAGATAGAAAAGTGTGTATTTCACACTACTCAAGTTGATTTCTTAGGATACAACATTCTAAATAATGGTCTCATGATGGATTCTAAAAAAGTCAAGATAATCATGAATTGGAAGATTCCACAGACGGTAAGAGATATCCAATGCTTTTTGGAATTTGCCAATTATTATTGAATCTTCATCAAAGACTTCTCTCAAGTTGCACCTCCACTTACATGTTTGACCTGTAAAGACAAACTCCAATGGAATCAAGAAGCGGAAGCAGCTTTTGAAGCTCTAAAGACATCGTTTGTTTCTACACCAATCTTGTATCATGTTAACTTTTTCAAGGCATTTTTTATGGAAACAGATGCATCAAACTTTGCCTTAGGTGCGGTTTTGTCACAAATGGGAATAAATGAAAAACTTCATCCAATAGCTTTTTATTCAAGAAAATTCTCAGCAGCCGAAATCAATTATGAGATCCACGACAAAGAACTTCTTACAATTATAGATTCCTTTCAAAAATGGCGTCATTATCTAGAAGGCGCTTCTAATCCAATCACTGTATATATAGATCACAAGAACCTCGAATATTTCATATCGGCAGGCATGTTGAATCATTGTCAAGCTCATTGGAGTATGTCTTTGTCAAGATTTGAGTTCATTATCACTTATCGCCTAGGAAAATAATAAGATTTATCTGATGCTTTTTTTAGACGTTCTTATTTTGCACCAAAAGAAAGAGATGTAGCTTTTGAGCAACAAAGAACAGCCCTCTTGAAATTGGAGCAATTTCATCTTCAAGCCATGAAATCAACATTGATTGTTGATTCAACTTTTCTCAAGCAAATTCAATCAAGTATGTCTTCAAACCCTCTTGTTCATAATATCAAGAATAATTCTTCCAAGACTCATGATTCTTCTAAATTCGAGTTCAAGAATAATCTACTATATTTTGAAGGATACTTATAAGTTCCAAAAGGAGAAGCATGTTTACATGTTCTTCAAGCATATCATAATTTTCCAACGGTAGGACATTTTGGATACAACAAGACTTTGGAACTTATATCAAGAGATATTTGGTGGCTTCAAATGTGGAAGGCAGTCAAAGACTTTGTACAATCATGTGATATTTGCTCAAGATCAAAGATTCCTCGTCATCGACCTTTATGACTTCTTCAACTATTACCTATTCCAAAACAACCATAGTCTTCTGTTTCTATGGATTTCATCATAGATCTTCCAAGCTCAAGATCTTATGACTCTACATTTGTGATAGTAGATTGGTTCACCAAGATGACATATTTTGGGCCATGTATAAAATCTAACATAGGTGAAGAAACAGCTAAGCTTTTCATTAATAATATCTATCGCTATCATGGATTACCTAAGGATATTATATCAGATAGGGGAAGTCAATTTGTGTCAAGATTTTGGAGAACTCTTTTCATGATCTTAAAAATAGATATAAAGTTATCTTTAGCTTTTCATCCTCAAATTGACGGATAAATAGAGCGCGTGAATCAAATCTTGGAGCAATACTTAAGATGTATTATCAACTATTAATAAGATGATTGAACAGTTCTTCTACCATTGGCAGAGTTTGCTTATAATAATACGATTCATTTTTCTATGCAACAAATACCTTTCTTTGCCAATTATGGTTACCACCCATAACTTGATGCTTTTGACTTTTCAAAAGTTGATAATCCAGCGACAGAAGATTTGGCAAATCATTTGTCAGAGTTACATGCAATAATGAAGGTGCAATTAAAAGAAGCTCAAGAACGACAAAAAATAAATGTAGATGTGTATCACAAGGAACAACCACAATTCAACGTAGGAGATAAGGTATGGTTACTTTGTCGCAATATCAAGATTACTCGTCCTTGTGATAAGTTAGACTATCGTAGACTTAGATCTTTTCTTATTTCTAAACAAATCAATCCAGTTGCATATTGATTACATCTATCGGAGTCCATGAAGATCCATCATGTATTCCACGTGTCACTATTCGAGCCATACAGGATAGTGGATATACATAGAAGAAGACAAATGCCACCGCCTTCTATAGAAATGGACAACGATGAAGAATTCAAAGTTGAAGAGATTTTAGATTCAAGGCAGCGCCAAAATCGACTAGAATATCTTGTGCATTGGCGTGGATATGATATTAATGAATGCTCATGGGAGCCATCTAAGAATCTAGCAAATGCATGAATAAAAGTCAATGCATTTCATCGACAACATCTGTCAAAACTAAGATAAAAAAATTAAGAAAATCTTTGTTATAAAACAAAGCAAGTTCTATAGATGTTTCATCCTATCTTGTATCATTATTTTTTATTTTCTTAGATTTGTTTGTGCTAAATAGATGGAAGATCAACAACCAACAAATTCATCTCAAGAGCCATCATTTGCTGATTTATTGGACAAGACATTACGACTATCACAACCTTTAAGACGATGGAATAGAGATGAAGACCCTCAAGAACAAGATGTCCTTCCTCTGATTGATGGCGAAATACAATGTTTTTGATATCACAACCTTGGAAGAGACTCCCAATGTTTGGTGATACTTTTAGAAGTAGGAACTATTCCTGATCGTGTTCCTAATGTTTTTTTTGAAGGGAGTTATGAAGGCCTCAACAATGACCAAATAATAGGGTGGCTCTTTTGCCCTAGTATGAGAAATTATTGATAGCTAAAAGAACCTATCAACTACCTTCGAAGGGAACAAAGATCAGAGTATGTGGCAAGCACAATTCGACGTATCTTGGACTTCCTCAACATATAATCACTGCTCCTCGTGGAACTCGTCCCTAGAAGGGGGGATAATATCACGGACATACGATTTATTCCAACTTATTAGTAGCTTGTAGAACAAGCCAAGTACGTGGCGCACATGTGAAAAACTTGTCATGCAAGTTTGACACATGTCTTACAAATTAGACACGTATAAGAGGTCTTATAGAATACCACCACGTAATTCTTAGTTAGATAGTATTTATAAAGGCAAGAGTGAAGCCTTCTTCACTCTTGTCAACTCCTTTCTTGTTTCTAGTCCAGATTCAAGAGTCTATAGTTTTTCATGTCTTGTGGCAATAGCCATTCTAGTTTCTTTTAATATACATACTTCCTTACTTTTATTTTGTTGTTCTTCTTAATAGAAGTTTCATATGTTTATTTGCTTTCATCAAGTTCTTGTCCTTGACATTATTAGATCAATATGCTTAAATATTACTTTTCAATATATTATTAGATCAATATGCTTAAAGATTACTTTCCAACGTATTATTAGATTAATATGCTTAAAGATTGCTTTCCAATATATTATTAAATCAATATGCTTAAATATTGCTTTTCAACGTATTATTAGATCAATATGCTTAAATATTATTTTCTAATATATTATTAGATCAATATGCTTAAATCTTGCATTCCAACGTTGTCATGTTGTGGTTCGGCTACTATATGAAAAAAAATTATACATATATTTAATGTATAATTTATTACATAACTAAAAGAAAGCCATATTAGTGGACTTTTATTAGTTATAGGATGTGGTTAGATTGCTAGTTTAGAAGGAATCTATTAAAAAGATTATTATTAAGGTTTATATAACCTTTTTTTTTTTTAGTAGTAACTTTTGAAATTAATTTTATATTGATAGTAACTTGTATATATCTTAAGTCACCTATGTTAGACATTGGTGATCCTTAAGATCTTATTTACTTCTTTTATTTGATGCTTAAAGCACCAAGTATGTAAATCTTATAAGAAAAAGAATTAGAAAAGGGTTTATAGTGTAAAAAGGGTAGTTTGGCCGTCCATGTGGATGAATAGAGGTGGATGATAGAAATCTCTATTCTAATTGGCCAAAAACCATGTCCAATGGGCTTCAAGGAGGCTGCCCGAGGGTTTATTAGGAGTTAAGGTTTGTTTTTGGAAAGGAGTTGAACATCAGAGGCTAGGATCATAAGGTTTAGGTTTTTGAATCTGGTTTAGGTGTAAATTTTGTGTGATTTGCACTTTTTATGAAGAAGTTATAGGCGCCCAAAGTTAAGGTGTTGATTTTGGACCTACTATCACTCTTTTGAGTATAACTCGCGCATCTAGAAAGCAATCAAGGATTGGCGACTAGGGTTGAAGAGAGCACTTTCACGGCTATACTTTTTATATATGGCTTGATAAAATCCAAGGTAGGGTGAAGGAGATATTGGGAGTTGAAGTCAATGCTTACAAACTTAAGGGCAGTAAGTAATCCACTTACATAGTGGTTATATTTTGAGCTATATCTTATGCAATTTGATAGATTTTTGGCTCAAAATTTTCAAGAGTGTATATGTTTATGTCACAAGACTATGTGTAAAAATTTTGTGGTATTAGGGTTTTGGGTTTGTGAGATATAAGAAAAATAGTGCTCGGGTGTCTCTGAGCTAGGGTTTAAAGCACCTGCTAGGGATTTTGAGATATCAGACGATCGGAAACAACTTTATGGTCGATTCTTTTTTTTGGTGAAATTTAAGAAGATCATCTACACTTTGAACTAAATTTTATAGAAATTGAACGGTTGGATCAAGAGTTATTGGACTCTAAAGTTTAGCAAGAAATAAGTCCTTGCGGGTGAATAAAGTTTTGAAGGGTTTTTGTGGAAATTTGAACCCTCTTTTTACAAACTTACTTGAATACAAGAGGGTTTATATACATAACTTCTCTTTTGTGAGATTTTTGTATTATTTGTCCTTTTTATTGAGGACAAACCACCTGTTGGATTTTTGCCATCAAGTTTCAAATAAAGTCTCCACAGCCAGGTACCCAGTGTATTCCCAGATAGAAGGCCACGTCATACAACAACGTATTATTAGATCAATATGCTTAAATATTGCTTTCCAACGTATTATTAGATCAATATGCTTAAATATTGCTTTCCAATGTATTATTAGATCAATATGCTTAAATATTGCTTTCCAACGTATTATTAGAACCACACATGCCATCATCCTCCAAAAGGTACAAGATAGAGGATGATATTCCATGACGATGTAGCGACGATGTCTGACTTCATCCAATGTCATCCCATCCAATGTCATCCCATTCTCCACGTGTGTTAACGGGACCCAATATTTGGGCACGGTCACTGGGGAGGATGGTCCTAGCATTGTGTTGAGCAGCGAATGGCGCCACTTGGCATCCACGATCCATGCGGCATTGCCAGCCTCCAAGCTAATCCTTCGCTTTTCCTTCCCCAACGATGGTGACGAATCCGAAATCAGCTCCACTTTGGTCATCTTCGTCCCTTTCTCACTATAACTCCGCCAGTTGTTTATAGTTTCTCGGTCAGTGCAAGCGTTTCGGCGACTGTGGAAGACAATTTTGAGGTTCAAGCTTGCAGTTACATTTCAAGGTGTCGGGTCTTCCCCGTTTAGGTTTTTGATTTCGAAATCAGTTGAAAAAGCCAACCTCAAATTCGGAACTCACACGTAAGAATCCGCTTTACTTCTGCGCGCTGATGCTGGTGTACCGCTTGATGGATAGTTTGGTTAAGGAGACGCGCTTGTTTCTTGGATTAGGTCTCTACGTTGGATGGATGTAGAGGAGTGTTGCGGGAGTGATTCAGTAGCATGCGAGCAGGCTGGATTAAATGGTCAATTCAAGCAGAATGCGCTTCAGTTGTTACCAATTCGAAATTGTTGTTTTGAGTAAAAGTTAACTCTGTTATTTCATACTAGCTGAGCGATGATCCCAGAGTTACTAATGAGAGAATCTCAATGGTACTCATAATCATACTGCGAAAGGACATTGTTGAAGTCACCTCGGAGTGTCCTAGCATTGCAGCGAATCACACATTGCATAGCTGAAAATCTGTCAATTCCTGTAATTAGGTGATAAGTTTAAGTTTGTTCCCATCGGTCAATAAAGTTGAATTTGTTGCTCTCCGCGCCCAGCAGCTGAAAATTGTTTCCGGAAAGCTTTAACTCATGTGAAGTAGAACTTTTTTGAACTTTTGTCATTTAATAAAAAGTTATCATCTCGCTGCATGTATATTGAAACCCTCCAGCTTGTATAGACTCTGAGAAATGTGATGTTCATTTTACCTCCATACTGACGTTTATAACATATTCGAGACAGTGAGGACTTAGCCATGGGAGACGTTTCGCCGTTTCAGGGCGTCCACCTGCATCACATCGCTCGTGAAACCTCTGACGTAAATCGTCTGGTGGATTTTTACCAGCAGGTACCTTATCTCCAAATATGCGATTTTGTTATGCTTTATTTCACCTACAATTCGTGTCGACAATTTCCATTATCGAATCAGCGTTCTTTTAGGTAGAGTAGAGACCCAGATTGTTGAGTTGGTAAGCTAGTTTTTCCAATTGTAGTAACAGTTCAGAGTATAAGTCACTTGCAAACCGTCGAGTGCTACGTGTCACTAGATTGCTATCTCGACCTAATCCAACTACACAAGATACAGCTCTTGAACTCTAAAATTCTGGCTCATGATTCGTAGGTCTTTGGATTTAAAAAACTGGAAACGCCTCAATCATTTGGAGATTTCAACGTCACATGGCTGCATTTGCCGCCAATCTATTCACTCCATGTGGTGGAGAGAGACCCCAAGTCGCGGTTGCCAGAGAGCCCTTTTGTGGTACCCAGTGACGCCAAGTATGTAACTTCCTGCTGAATCTAATCTATGGGTGCTGTATGTGAGAGCCCTTGAAGAAACCTCACTTGTTTACAGTATAAGATTAGGGTGTTTCTAATTAGGATTGCTAGATTGTCACCATAGAATTCAATTGTTTCGGGTACCATTTTATATAAATTGGCAAACCTTCTCAAATTTTAGTCAACGACTTCTTTGTTCAATGCAGCGCTGATGTTTCTGCTTTGTGGCGGGGACCTCACTTGTCTTTCCGAGTATCTGATTACGATGCTGCCATCAACACCCTAAAGGTATTTACACTTCCACGGTTTGCCCTTGCTTCTGTATGTGATAATGTAAAGGTTAAGTAAGTTTAACTGGACAGATCGTTTTGTTGCTCGTTCTTAATACTGAGGTTGCCACAATGAAGATCTTTACGGTGCTAAAGATTGCAGGATATTCTGTGTTGTGTTGTTTCATTTGTAACAAGTTATCCTTTTAGCGCAGTCAAAAGATATTAAATACTTTGAGAAGACTCAGCAAGAAGGCAAAGTTAAGCAATGTTTCTTCTTTGATCCTGATGGTAAGCTCCTGGTTCCCTTCTTAGGAAATAACTTTCCCGCTGATGCAACTCACTAAGTCGTAACACTTGCGGAAAGAATACAATAATATTGAGTGAGTCTCAATCGATCTGTCCTTGGGATCTGAGGAGATCATCGTTTCTGTGTTCTAGTTTAGGAAATCCCATTTCCTTTAACAAAACCGAACTCGAAATCATCTGTTTATGTCCTTTGAAGATTTATTGATAGTAGACTCCAATATACCTATGACGCATCTATTTAGATTTTGTTAGCACGCGGAAGAGAGATTAATTTTCTGGGACCTACCCTGTCCCAAAATGAGGGTATGCCTTCTGCCCAATTTACCCTACTAAAACGCTTAAAATTCCCACGGAGATTTAGGGGCAATGTTGTAATAAAATTGAACTGACTGTAACTATGACAAATACTGGTTGCAGGGAATGGTTTGGAGATTGGTAACTGGCCGACGCCTACATAAACTACGCGTGAGAACCATTCAAGACGGTTGGCAGAATTTTTGCCGGTAGATGTGCTCAAAGCCTTAGCTCATGCTTGAAGAGAAGCTGCATTAAAGATTAGATGAGCTAGTATTTCTATAATCGAAGTTGAGAGGCTAAAGACTCAATATTCCACGTTTTGAGTTAACTTTCGGGTTTTGAATCTCTACGTAATTACGTTTGTTTACAAAGATTGTGAATAAAACATGCTTAGAAAGAAATATATATGATTTAGTCGATGACAATCATGTCTCATTTCATGCATTAAGTTCGACGTAAACGTATTCAGTTCACAGTAAATTGTCTGTAGTCATCAGCTTCACTACAATCAACTTTCTAGCAGCTATGTGAACTTTTTTGTTCATATTCGTTACTTAGATATACAGTATGTCCAGTGCGACTTCGTGGGTCTTCACAACTACCGACCATTGAATACTCCCATCCACTACTGGATTCTAGTGGAACTATTATGACCAGACTTTCCTTTCCAAGTTTGAGTCACATACAAACAGTACTACTTTACACAAAAGCATCCCGTTGATATATTTGAATCATGGCTATGAGGTGAAAGTGAAAGGTCAATTGCATGACTTATTTGTGACACAAAAAATACCATAATCAAGCCACAGCATATAGATTAAACGACGGTCGTTTAATCTATATGCTGTGTATTCAACACTGGTCGTTTAATCTATATAGCCAAAGAGAACCAGAGTACTCGTGCCAAAGATCAATATTTTTACCAATTGGTCAGGGCATGATAAAGTCTAGAAAGAGGATATCGTGCCTATTCCTTTCATTATTGCATCAATTTGTATTCAATGACAAATAATGATACTCCGAGCAATAGAGATGCACTTGACAGACACTGAGCGGATACGAGCTAGGTTGGAAATTGCCACAACTCAAATGCCGTACCCAAGCACCGTAATCGTCTCCTTCACCTAAATGACACTAGTCTACAGGATCCCATCTGCGAAAATGGTGGTGATACTTCGTTGAAGCTCTGGACTACTCTGGTGTTCGGAATGAAGAAACATTAGCTTAACTTACAGTGCCTCTTAATGAGGGCCAACAGAAGTAGACGTCATCAACGACGGTTAAAACGACCACCGCCACCTCCACCTCTGCTTCCACCTCGACCACCACCATAACCACCACCCCTTGCCCCAAAGCCTCTTCCACCTCTACCGCCTCTTCCACCAAAACTTCTGTCCTCACCACCGCTGCGGTCAGGCTTCACTTGCAACTCAGGTAAAGCGTCCAAGACTTCGACTGTGAAGTTTTCACCTTCTTGTTCAGCTATAAACTCCTCCACATTTTTCGATGGAACGTCAAACACTGCTCCCTTTCCGTCAACAGTAAGATTCATACGCCTAACTTCGTTTATAGTGGTTTCAGGCAAGAACTTTCGTAGACAATTGAATGCATATGTAGGAGAATACATTGATGTATTTGCCTTGAGGATTAAGGTAGTAGAATCGTCATGCGAAGTAAGCAAAGACCTTCTCTTTAACTCGGTTTGACCTGAAATTTTAGCAATGGCCTTGGCAAGGACATCCAGAATAGGCAAACCACTGCTCTCCACAAGATCCTTAGCTGCTTGACGAAATAAGGGCACCACAGTATTAGATACAGCGAGCACACTATCTGTCGCCGTATTGCCGCTAGCCTTGGCAATATCCGCGGGTTGAGGGGCAGCAATTCGCTCAAACTTAAATCCTGCCTTCCGTTCGATCTGAGGAATCATATACTCTTTCTTCCTATCAAAAAACAACACAGAAACACCAGTGTTTCCAGCTCTTCCTGTCCGCCCAGACCGGTGGATGTACGTTTCTGCGTCACGAGGAGGCTCACACTGCAGAAGCAACACAGCATATAGATTAAACGACCAGTGTTGAATCTCCAATAGGTGAGATTTATCGTAGGCAAAATCACAGCCATCGAATAAGACGAATCAAATACCTGAATCACCAGTTGCACATCGTTTATGTCCAACCCTCTGGCAGCAACATCAGTTGCAACGAGTACACTAAACTTTCCCGTGCGAAATCCTTGAAGTGTAACTTCTCGCTGATTCTGAGGAATATCACCATGCAGAGCTCGTGCAGTACCACTCTTCAGAGCTCCTGCGAGTTCTGAGGCGTCGTTCTTTGTCTCGGTAAAGACGATAATGCGGCCTCCACTGCCATAGCAGCTAATCACATCTTGCACAAGCTGGGTTCGCATAGAGTAGTGGCCCGGAAGTAATAAATGTCTCACACTGTTACTAGCCTTCATTTTCTCGTCACCAACTAGGTCAACAGTTTTCCTAGTAGCCTTCAAAAACTTGCGAGCGATCTGAAATACACAAGAACGGTGAAAAAACTCAGCATATATGAACAAGGTGATAAGAAGAATTTTAGGTCGGCGTAAACACAATGTATGACATAAAACTAGCAACTATCTCTAATGTATGATCGCCAAACATATTAGAAAGGACTAAGACTACAAAAGGAGAAATATAGCGAAGAGGAAAAGGACCACACCTGTTGAACCCAAGTGGGTAGTGTCGCACTGAACAGTAGAGTTTGCACCTTTGAGGGATCATCGACACCACCTGCAAAGGCATCGATATCTTTATATTAAGATATAGAATCATGCGCACGCACGCCCGCAAGCACATCCACACACACACAGCGAGAGAGAGCGAGAGAGAGCGAGAGAGAGAGAGAGATGCCAAGTAGAAAACTGACATTAGCATCTAATAACCACGAATTAAAGATGAGACGTTACACGAACATACCAAGAATAGTCTCCACATCATCCACAAATCCCATGTTAAGCATCTCATCAGCTTCGTCGAGAATACGGAACTTTAAAGATTTCAAATTCAAAGTGCCTCTCTCCAAGTGATCCTGCAGCAGTTGAGAGCATGTCAGCCTAGACCGAAATGCTATGTGAGATGAATGCAGTCATTTGCAAACATTAAGAAAACTTTACATAAGCAATGATAGAAAGGACGAAAACACTGTGAAATACCTTGATTCTCCCAGGAGTGCCCACCACAATGTCAACACCCCTCCTCAATGCGTTCTCTTGAGGACCGTAAGGTGCTCCACCATAAACACAAACGGTGCTCAATCCGACAGCGTTACCATAAGTCTCAAAGTCCGCATGCACCTAAACGGTAAGGATGTTATTTAGTACAAACTGAGTTGAAAAGAAGAGTCAAAACCACGCCAATGTAAAGGAACAAAGACATAAAGGGGATACTTGAACCTATTGTAAGGCAATGTAAACAGCAAGGGCTTCACGTCAGAGTATTCACACTTGTTTGGCAAGTTCGCGGGTTGGAGCGAGAACGATGACAGCTGCAGCACGACCTCTTTGGAGGTTCTTAGAGTAGCCACTCTGGCTCAAAGATTCTAAAACGGGTAGCACAAATGCCAAAGTTTTACCCTGAGATTCATAGAACGAAGTTCGGCACACATTTAATTCAATGTTTCGTAACGAATCAGTAACCACTTCTGGGGCCTTCAACTTTACAGAGCTACAAATAAATAGTAAGCATGGAAACTAACCGCCAGAAAATGAATGACTCAAATCAGTGGTATAAAACAAAAGATGTAACATTACTTCATGCACTACACCCAAGTTCAGTGTACCTCAGTACTAGAAAATAGGTGTCCTACTTCATCGAAGTGAAAACCAGAATCACACCGAGTTGTATAAACGAGAAAAATTAAGCAGGACATTAAAAAATTAACAGACGACATTGAAAGCAAACGCCAATCTGCCAAAACGAGTGTAAATGAAATATCAGTGGTTGGACCAGTACCTGTCCTGTGCGTGCTCGACCAACCATGTCGTTCCCGTCGAAGACAGCTTCAAAGGTTTGAGCCTGGATTGGAAAAAGCGACTCAATGCCCTTAGCTTTCAACTTGTCCCGCAACGCCTTCCCGATGTTAAAATTCGACACCGACATCGGGTCGACAGCAGCACCAGCCTCTTTGCCGCCATTCTCTACAACTTTTTGGATCTTCTTAGCTGCAGTGCCGTCATCCTCGGGAGACTTGGCTCTCTTCTTCTTCGAGACCTTCACCACTTCGATTTCTCCAACGTGACCATTTTCCGCCTCAGCAGACCCCTCAGCACCGTCCGAACTCACCTTCTTCTCTTTTTTTTTCTTCTTTTTCTCTGACTCGGGCCGCGGAGGCGACGCTGCCATCTCAACCTCCTCACCCACTGACTCGGTAACCTTCACCTTCTTGCTCTTCTTCCCATTCTCCACAGTCAACTGGCCGTTTTCCATAGCTACAGGTCCCGGCATCCTCACCGATATAAACTCTCGACAAAAATCTCTACTTCCACAAAATACTTCGGCGAAACACCCACAGTGTTGGCTTCTTGGCTCCGCTTTCACAACAGCATAAGTCCTCGTTTCAAGGTCATTTATCTGATCTCCAAACAAGAGGAATTCTACGACCAATTGTTCCGAATTGTTCAGTACCAAGAGAAAAAAAAAGAAAACAACGCCCCAAAGAAATGCGACCCTCTTTGCGACGGTACAGCTCCACAAAGACTTCAGTTCAGCTGAATTGATAATTGTTGATTTGAGAGACCAACACCTGAATGATGTTCAGTCAATCGTGAGGAGAGATCATTCAAACCTCACTCGGAGAGCTCGTGCGTGAGCTGTGCCGAGACAACAGAGGTGCAAAAGGATCGTCCAAGTAGCAGTCGCGAGTCCTTACCCCCCGCAAACCCTAATCGAGTTGCCCTAAACCACCTAATCTTTTATGTTCCGCCGCGCGAATTTTGGTACGGTGTCTATTACCGTGGGCGGTTTTAGAAGCATATTTGGGAAACGGAACTTCACTTGGGAATATGCTTCCGTGGCATCAGGCACCGAGGTCCACGGAAATTAATTTCCGTGGCCGTTTATCAAACCACCGGCAGCCCTTGCTTTTGTGTGTTGACGCTTTTTCTAATTATGGAGAAAGCAATTAGATTACGCCAAATTTGTCTCAATTTTTTTGAAAAAGTTTAGTGTGAAGTTAACTTTTGGAAATTTTCTGAATATTATATGCAAGGTGGGAATAAATATATATATATATATATATACATATATATATTAAAATTACGAATGATGATATTTTTTAATAAAATGTAACAATTTTCATTCTTGTTTATGTCTTGACATGTTCAGTATATAAAAGTTTAAAATAGGAGTGTTCATGCATGAATAAGATTACCAAGTATCAAATATTAATATTAATGCCAAGTATCAAATATTAATATTAATGCCAAGTATCAAATATTAATATTAATGCCAAGTATCAATAATGTCAACAATACCAAGTATCAAGTATCAATGTTATATTTTCTAATGATATGTGTTTTATTTTACTAACTAACTTGTAATGTTATGATTTTTATGTTTTTATCAATAATACATAATATAGTATTTATGTAAGAGATGTTATTTTAGGTAAAATCAGCATTACATTCCATGCTTTCACAAAAAATTAATAAACATGTATTGGTCAACAAAAGCCCTTATTATATAAATAGATGTAATCTACAATACTTGCACATCCTTTTACACTGTTTTAAGAAATCTATTTTATAACAAAACAAAATAAACATAATTGTCATTTTGTGGATGTATCAGATTGAACTCTCTTCTTCCACAAATACTTTGCAAAGCATGATTGGTACAAGTTATTTGTTCATTGAATAAACACCAATTACAAACATTGTGATTCTTTTCAATTTTTGTTGGTTTTGGTAGCTAAGATTACTATATTTATTTGAAATTTGGATTTTCATAAATATATATTATTTTGGCTTTGCATGTTTATCATGCCATTTAATATCATTATGTATATTTTTACTTATTTAAGAAGCAACAATTACTTCCAACAAAAAAGTTATGTATCTTTACATTGTTTTTTGTAACTGTTGTATTCCATTCTAATCTTACTCCCAAATATCCACTCTTTTTCCTTCTTCTTTTTTAATTCAATTTTTCAAATACGATTTTAGTAAAAGTATTGATTACCATTATATAAATTTTTTTAATAATTTTAAAAAATTTACCATGGTACTCAAAGTTTCAAAAGTCTTTAAACTCCTTAAAATGCAACTATCATTTAAATGCTTTCAACACTCTCTATTGTATTTAAGAAAACCTCAGATAATTCATTAGTGACACATTTATTTGTTAACTGCGGTTTTATAATTTAAAATAATTTGAATAACCATTGTAATACTAAAAGTCATTTACATCAACATTATACAGATTCAAATGATTACAAATAATTATATAATATGTAAGATAAATTAATATTTTTTCTGATTATAAGGTTACTTACAAAAGTCATAACTTTTAAGAATACAATATCTTCATATATGTGTTTGATGTTTGATCTAATGAAAAAAATACAACATGCACCAAATTATGATGATTAATTTAATTATTTTAGTCAGCCTCTAAAAAAACTTGCAATTATTCCTAAATAATTGCAATGTACAAATACGAGTATGAGCCTACAACACTTTGAAATGCAAAATGGCTAAATTAAAATTTAAAAAACCACTACACAAACACAATTTACAAAGAATAATGCCATAAAAAGCTTGAAACAAAGCACAACTCAATTTCTTCGACTCTTTACAAACAAAAATCATATTTAAATCACACATCCCAGCTGGCTATTTTACTTTAGCCTTAACAAAAATCTAACCTTCATCGAAACTAACCTATTATGTAAGAATACATTTATGTTTTTTTACATTTGAACAACTTTATCACTTGAACAAATGATCCCTGACGTGAGCACCTTAAGGTTGGAAGAGATTGGGTTTTACTGTAGACGAATTAGTACACTATTTTACGTATACTGGTGTTAGTCTACAATCTCGTAATGCTCGTGGCGTTGAATGTGATACATAATGTTGAAAATAGAAACTGTAACGTTAAGTGTCACTGCCTTATTATAGGATTCACCATTTTGCAAAAGCATTTTACCGTCTTAGAAATCGACAGCACCAGCTTCTACTCAAAGCTAAAATTGTAGTGCCTATGTCTCAACCATTCTAGACTGCTTAACGGTCAATAGATACCTATTGCAGAGAGGAAATAGCAATCGGACACTACAATTCAGCATTTCAAGATCAGCACTACCCACCATTCCATTGACTTGCTTACTCTTTTCCCGCCAGATAATATGAGGGTGAGTATTGACTGCAATCCATAAAGAATCAGTTGTCACAAAGCCATAGCATCACCACAGGAAAATTGGTGGCAGATGTGAAGATAATTCTAATTCCGTTTTCCAAGCACTCAGATCATCCAAGGATGCTAGATACAGACAACTCACGACGGCAATACTGTAATGTAACCCTCATCAAGAGCACAGTTTAAATTATGACTGACCACCTAATATCACCTAATCACTAAGCAGAATATCCAATAAGAAAAATGCACCAATGCTTCAACAAGCCTATCATAATGTGCTTCACGGAGTAAGGAAAATAGCAGACTGCGCCAACGGCTTGTCGTTGTGAAACCAAACTAATCAATTTAATTTTTAGGGTTCAACATATTACAGTAAACCTTTTGATCTAAAGCTGAAACATTATACAAAGCCCGGGCTGAATCATGGACCCAATAGCCTCTTCCTCGATCAGCATCTCTGCAACCATCCAGGCTCGACCAAAACTCTTGATCCTTGGAATGACCAGAATGTAACTGGCCGTGCAAAAGAGCATCTTTCTCAGCGACATAATCTTTTGATTGAAATCAGCTTCACGACTCTAAATTTCTATTCAAATCATAATCAAACCTGAAACGCGTGGAAATAAAGGAAAGATATCACGATTTGTAATCGAATGAGCATCTCGCATTAGTATTAACTATGAGAGAGAGACAACTGAAGCATGTTAACCCCTACTTTTGAGCTCTGCCAACCTTCGGCTCAAATCATCTTCAACATTTACCGTTGCGGTCTCCTTGACGGGCATGGCCGTCGCGCCTGCCTGTGGAAGATTGACTGAAACCTCCAGACCGTAGTCGTCAGCGACTTTGTGTAGAAGAGAGTTCACATCGTCTTCGGGGGTCGACAAGCTCGTGTTACCGGCCACGGCGGTTTCAATAAACTCAGATTGCACCTCCATATTCATGAAAGTTTTCTCAAACTGGTCCATCGTTTGAGAAACCTTCTCCATGTTGCCAACAGCGAGAGCACTATCAAGTGACTTCATAATCCCGGCCATGGATTTGGCCACGGTCTGCATCTTACTTTGCGTTCATGTTACCCTTCTCTATCGCTTTCTTCACTTTAAATTTCTCGCTCTTCTCATCCTTCTCACATTCCTTCGCCGCCCGCACTAGGCTCTTCAACGTAAACTTTAACTGAAAGATCTGGTCCATAAGCTTGTCCTGCCCACTTCTCCCCCACATGGTGCCGACGGACTGCTCACGCCACTTTACGACCTAATTAATTACCCAAAATCCCAGAGCCAGCACGGTGTGCGTGACAAAATCCAATACGACAAACACGGATCCCTAATTTCAAATCCATCCCGGATTCTGCCCACGCCGCACATCCTTACGACGAAAACCTATTCCCTTCTCCGAAACACTCTGAGCTCGACACACACACACGTACGAACGACAAAACCTGCAACACTGGAATCGATATCTGCACAGAATGAGAAAACACTGTTGAGATCAGTAACAGCTCTGGCACTGCGAATGCAGCTGACACGACCGAGCAAAGCTGCTGGACATGGATCGAACAGTTGGGGGAACAGGGAGCAGGCCATTTCAGCTGACCAGCTTGGTGCAGCAGGAGGAACAGACAAGTGAGAACGCATGGAAACCAACACTACATCCGGCTTCACTTATTAACAACAATTAAATGTTTTTGAAAGCTATTATGGTTTTTTCTCTTGTGCAAAAAATCCTTGTAATTTTGCTAAATATAAATAATAAATAATTCTGTATTTTTTTAATGTAGCATCTCGTGTTTTTTTGTAATTGATTTATTTCCTTCAAAATATTATCATTTGTCATAATAAAAGTATATTAATTTTTTTATTTCATATTATACGTCATTTAATCATAATTGGAAAAAGAGTGTAAAATATTAATTCATTCAAAACACCATTTTAATTTAATTTAATTTTTTTTTGCAAATCCTCTATTCTACATGTTCATTTTGTAAATAACATTTATTTTTGGCAACATATTATCTGTATAATAAAATAATGCAAAGTTTAGTAAATGAATTAATGTAAACGTATTTAAAATAATAGCCTTGATTACATCATAACACTATTTTTGTTTTTTACTTTTACAATTATATTGTAGAAAAAATTAAAAAATGGTCAAATTCGTCTCTTTCTAATTGCATGTTTTCTAAACTTATTATCGTTGATGGAAGTTTGTTTTTTTTATTTTTGAATATTTACATTTAAAAATATATGTATACTAAAAAACGATTTCAAATCATTTATTGTATTGCAATCAGTTCTAACATAACTTTGATGGAAAAAAAGGATATTATTCAAACAGGTGCTGTAACAAATTCAAACATCTTGTTCATTTAATTCAATCCAATATCAATAAAGTGTGTGTGTATATGTGTGTGTGTGTGTATATATATATATATATATATATATATATGAGTGTGTGTATACATTACAAATTCATTATTAATTGTGATTTTTTTTAATGAGTATCACCTGTTCACAGAACATATTAATTACTTGCAAATATTATAAAGCAATCTTTAAATTTTTTAGTTAAATAACTACAAAGGTATGAATTGTAATATGTGTTAAAGTAACAGATTGAATACATATTTTTGATTTTTTATCTTAAGATACTCAGAACATTTACGTTTTGAATAGAGATACATGTCAATGCCTTATTTTAGAGAGTTTAGTGAAGAAACAATCTATGAATAATTTCTGAAAGCTAATGTATAAACAGGGACACTATTTATTTAAGTAACAGGTTTTCAACATTAAAAAGGGAAAAAAGGAAAAAAGGAAAAACCAATATTTATAACAATAAAAAAACAGTGGTGAACACCTAAAATTTTGTGACTTTCCATAGATAAGGGGGAAAGACGAAAGTTTTTATAAAATATTTTTCAATGAGGTTTTAATCATTGAATTTCTTATTTCCGTTCTTATTTTGGAAAACCCTTACTTCATTCAATCTTTTTGTGAAGTAAATAAATGTTCCACAATTTCATTACTCATACTTTCTTTACGGAACAGAGGCCATGGCACTAAAGAGTAGAATGAAGGGATTGTAATTGATATCGATACAATACGATACAAAATACTCTACCATCCGCACAACTCATTTCGTATACATGTTTGCCAACCAAAGCGAACGACTCCAGAATTCAAATGCTGGTTGAAGCGTGCACTGGAACTGGGCCGGCAGCATCCTGACACCTTTCGCCGGCGCTGCAACTGCGAATGGCATGGCCTGGGGAACAACCCTAGGGAACGGATGCGCGCAAGGAGAACGACGTTTGAAATCGAGAACTGTTCCCAGAGCGTGCTAGCTCGTATAGGGAACGAAAGGGACTGTGAGGACAAGCGAAGGCTGTGCAAGGAGGGAGAAACACTCCGCGACGAGGCGCATTCCTCTTTTCATGGTGTTGCAATTCCTCAGGCTCCCACATTACCATCGCCGCTTCTGTCAATGCGAGTTGTGTGCTCGTCTCGGCCTTCCGTGTATGTCTCCCTATCCACGCTTTCTCGCTCGCCTCATTTGCCTCTCCGTCGTACAGTCTTGCGCAGTTTTGTCCTGTGTTGACTGGCTTTAGTTCCCTTTTTCTCGGAACTGCTTCCGAATGATTCCTTTTCCTGTTGAGTTTTGGTTATGGTGTTTCTAGTGGAGGTGCCTATGCTGGAATGGAGCTTTGAATTCCCCGCTAATCTCGCTCTAGATTATCTGCGGTTTAGTTGTTTGCGTTCACCGCTGAATCGATCGATCAGTTTCTGTACTATGCGGTCATTGAATGGTTGAATCATATTGTTGCCAGATTAAATTCGCATTCTCGTGGTTCAACCAGAGATAATTATACTCATTTGATACATTTTCAGTAGTCAGAAAATTGATTTTCCTTTCAGTGCTGGTAATCTGTTACCCTCTGTCACTAGTATCCTAAACACGTTATCTGGAATATTTGGTAACGACGCAAAATGAATTCGCACCAGGTTTCTGATGAATGACTATGTTTGTTTCAATGGTCAAATTAGTTTGAATGTGGTGGCAATATGCCTGAGCAAAGTTCCTTGGAGTTCGTGCCTCGGCGTTAATCGTATCGGATTTTATCGTATGGCTTGTCCAGGTCTCCCTATGTGACCAGTTTGATACTACTGTCATAGCCTTTCTCAGATTCATGGTTCTCGTGCAGGCATTAGCCGGATTCTGCACATGTCACGGAAAATTTGAAGTAAACAGCCTTCCCTATGTCGACGCGATCGCGAGAGCCCCAGCGGATCTCCAAAAGAATACTCAACCGATGGGAAACTCTAGTTTACAGAGCGAAGATGGAGGCGGATCGGAGAGCCGTACTGGTGCCTCAAGCGGGAGCGGCCTCTAATACCACTGTGCCTCAAAGCTTGCATCAGCAGGCGAATATCAGCTCCATTTTGCAGGCTGCTGATGAGCTTGCAAAGGATAATCGAGATGTTGGACGAATCTGTACGTGCAAGTTCATACTGGTTGTTGTGCTAAATGAAAGGAGCCTTTTAGAATCATCAAAGTTCAGTGAGATGTGGCATATAAAATGTGATGATTAATTTGTCTTATTCATACCAATTCGAGAGAGAGCGTACTAAATGAACCAAATTGAGGAACAGACACTGGCAAGAAGATGGCCCAATACAGCGTATGAAATGGATAGATTGTAGCTTGAATTCGTTTCGTAAGTAGAGTGGCACGCTGATTTTTGACCAACACACCCTTTCACTTTCTGCCTGCGGTCGAATGAATGTTCTTCTTCACCCAATTAACGCAAAAGCTAATGGTTGCTTCGCGTTTAAAATTTGAAATTCGAGCAGTGTGCGAGTACGCGTACACGCTAGCACAAGATCTGGATCCGAATAGTGAAGGCAGAGGCGTTTTGCAATTCAAGACGGGTTTGTTGTCCGTCATTAAGGTGCGGTTTGATCCAAAATTTTAAGTTCATATACCAGGTGTTAAATACTACATGATCACATACTGTTTTCTCTCAATCCTCCTTCGTTCTTATAAGGTTCTGCTACATCTAGGCTGATGAACATACTTCCTGGTTTTATGGAATGTGTGTTCGCTGCAGCAAAAGCGCTCAAAAAAAGGAGTAGAGAGGATTGATCGAAGCCATGATGTCTCCATATTACAAGATTTCTACAGGAGATACAGAGAGAGGAATCACCTTGACCAACTAGAGGACGAGGACAGGAGGTTTAAGCAAAGTGATTCCTATGACGAGGACTCAACAACGTGCGTGTTCTGTATGAAAATTTATACCACCGGTTAGTCAATGTGTATTTGTATCTATTACATTGAGATGTACTCAATGGTTTTTGATTTGTATTTTGTTGTGCAGAACTGAGCAACGGGGTGAGATTATAAGGAAAGTATATCTTACGGCTAGAATTCTCAATGAAGTCATTGATGCCCTCATGAAGCATGATGATAGAAACGAAAATTTTAATCCAGAGGTAAGTCCTTGCGAAGCGTCTGTGGGTTTTATGAAAAAGAAAATGCATTTGCCAATCTGATTACGTAAAAATAAGCATCTGCTTCATAAATGGGTGATCGAAAACTCAATGCGGAGCTTTACTCGTTGTTGAGTTTTATTGGGACTGGGGTAGTTAGCCCCACATCGGTTCGTAAATGTAGAGTGTATTTTTGACGTTGGGGTATAATTATTACTTCTACGGGAAAAACCTTGTTAGTTGTGATTATGATGTTGACCTTCATGAAGGATATTATCTGATGATGTTTCTACATGTGTCCAACACCCGAGACTTTTATCAGTTGAAAAGGATAATGGAAGAAGATGCACAGAAAGTTAAAGGTTTCAAGGCCTACAACATCTTACCACTTGAGACCCCTGGCGTTGCCAATGTCTTCCATAATTTTCCAGAGGTAGAGAAATGATACAAAACTGTACATTATTGAATCTTTTTAGATAATGTTTCTCTTCTCATTTCAATTCACCCTTTTTGATTGTCCACTGCATTGGCTTAGTTTTCCACGTTTTGTTTACGTTTAACTACGATTTGTGTTTTCAAATTATTTCGAATCTTTCAATTTAGGGTGCTGTAGTAGCTGCTTGTCGTTTTAACTAAGTTTTCTTTTAGCATAGGTGGTTGGGGCTAAGAGAGCACTTGAGTACAACAGTTCGGCGTCAGAGCTGCCTTCATTTCCGGAGGAAAATTTTGAGAGGCCATCGGACAGGCCACTAGATATCTTCGATTTCTTACAATATGCGTTTGGCTTCCAGGTTTGTATCTTAAGAAGCTGAGAACCTGTCATATATGTTTTTGAAATCATGCTTTTTATCTTTTGATTTAGACACTTCAGAATCAGAGGAATCCAATGAATTCGTAAGATTGTGTCGGTCCAGGCAGCATTAATGTTGCTGCTTGCATTCGTGTGCTTGTATTTTTATATTTTGTTTTTGTTTTAGTTTGTTTACTTATTTGTCTTGTTTTGTTTTTGTTAAATTGTATTTTCGTCTTTTTCATTTTCGCCTTTGAATGCCAAGGAGGTGTGGGATGACGGTGGTTGCAGGCAGACAACGCAGCAAATCAAAGAGAGCATTTGATTTTGTTGTTGTCCAACTCACAATCGCGGTTGGGTGTGCTGGTTGATACGGAAGCCAAGGTAGGTTAAATTGGTTGTCTATCAGTTCTGTTTTCCCGAGATGTGCCATTCGACGTTCAGTAATGTTAAACCTCACGTTTGAACGTAGAGTTCTTAGACATTAAAAGGCTACAACAATGCTAACAACCTTAAAGTACTGTAAAGACCATGTAGTTCAGGTGATTTATTACAGTTTTACTTAACGTCTGTGATCTGGAAAGCGAGAAATCTCACAACAGCCACATAGGTTATGAACACTATTTGTCTTATCGTTGTAAACACCTATATTTTAAACTCTGTTCTGATATGGTTCTCGGACCCTAAATCTTTTAAGGATCCTGATGTAAGAGGACTTCGGTGTCTATGAACTTGTTGATTTGCGTGAGTCATAGAATGGTCCCGGTATCTCGATACCAGCAAGGCCTATGATTGAGTTCTTCGTACTAGTGCGCATGCATCAAAGTTATGAACGAAAGTTTGTGGGGGTTTCTTGATAGATTATACTGTAGTATTTTGTCACGTAGATGTCATTTTAGCACTTGTCATCGTCAACACCTGAGCTTGCATGCTAAATCGGAATGGAGATTATTGTTTATTGTTCTATTTGTTTGGCAGCTGGATGATGGGGCCATAAATCACGTACATCTCAGCATGATGAGCAATTATGAGCGGTGGTGCAAGTTCATAAAAAAAGAGTGCATGGCAAAGCGGTATAGTCCCTGCACTCTATCAAAGTATACCCGTTCTTGAATAATGCAGATCCTCTGTTCTATCCAAGGCCTAGGACAATACGATACCAGCTAAATGTCTGCATACTTGCATATTTAGACTTTGTTCTTTTATTGTTGCTATCGCCACTGTTGCCCTCGAATGATTTGATAATCTTGGTTTAATGGCTCTATGTTTTATGTTCTCATTGTTCTTCAATTGTTTTTAGAGCGTGAGTCATAAAATTCTTCCTTGCTCTATATTGCAAATGGTCTGTGTTGGTTGTTGGTGTGTCCTACAATCAATTAGATCTAAGTTGATCGTGATATATAATGATGGATTTGAATTGTAATGTATTCCACATGTTTTATACAGTGCCTACTCGATGCAATTAAGGCTATTCCTGACTGCTCTTTATTTACTTATCTGGGGAGAAGCTGCTAACTTACGGTTCTTACCAGAGTGCCTGTGTTACATCTTCCATCATGTAAGAAGCGTGTTACCTAACAATGTGGTTTTAGTCTTTTCAATCTCATCTATTCTTGTTCTTCAAGTAAACATTGCGTAGAAAAAAAACGATGCCAAAAGATTTTGACTTGTGAAGGAATCCATGTTCATTGCCATGTTGGACGCATTTCAGCTCGTTGATAGCTGCCATATTTGATTGAGTATTGTTAGCGTGGAGAGGGCTTCATATTGACAAAGATGAATTCGAACTGGCGTATCTGCCACCCATTCATTTTCACGAAAAAATGTTGTGTCGATGTGTAACCATTGTTAGTCCAGATATACTGGTTTAAATGAATAGACAACCTTGGACCTAAATTTGATACCTATGACATGTGTACAGATGGCTGACGAAATGTACGATCTGCTTGATGAGCCTGTAGTGAAGAGATCACGAACATTCATTCCTGGTTCATCTCACTCTTTCTTGGAGAAGATCATCAAGCCTGTATATGATATTCTAGCTGCGGTAAGGTTTCGAAACACTATTTGGGTCCTATTTTGCATTTCTGTCAAGCATTAATTTGCTGCCGGGTTGCATCTGCGGTTTCCAATCGTTGCTGGATTGTAGAATTGTTCAAAATGATGTAACTGTGTTTATCAGGATAAATACGCTCTGTTTATGTGCACTGCTGTCTCATTAAGTGATGAAATGAATATGCATGGTGTTAGCTAGCTTTCTCTGTCCTTAATCTTTACGAATCGCGTCGTTGTAAAAGCCGAGATTTCATCTGTACTGAATCAACTTTGGTACGTTGCAATGGCACTCTGGGTTTTTAGTGATTCTTGATGTATTCCAAAGTAATTTTTAGTGAAATTGTGGACCTTTACCGGCTTCAGGAGGCCAAAATATGTGCTGGTGGAAGAGCTCCGCATTCAGCCTGGAGAAACTATGACGACTTTAATGAGTTTTTCTGGTGAGTAAATTTTCCTTACCAAGGATCTTGCTGATTGTCCGTCTCCTAAGCCTACGCTGTATTGTATATATCCGGAATGGAATTTCAACTCTCCTGAAGTTCCTCTCTTAAATACGTCAATTCATGTCAGAATATCCGCCGCTTGTGGAATTTTTAAATTTCTGGTTTGTATTTCTGGTTTCAATTCACTTTTGTTTGGTTTGTACAAATAACAAAATCCTGCTCTATTATGTTTTACGAACAGGGCGCCGTCCTGCTTTGAGCTGTCATGGCCTTGGAGACTTGAGGCAGGATTCTTTAAAAAGCCCAAGAAAATAATTTACTCAGAAGCCGACAGATACGTAAGTTCGTGCGCCATCGGGACTACTTTTGTAACAATTTGTTTATGATATTTAATACATTTGAGCTGGCATCGTTCATGTTCCATGCTCCATGTAAGGACGCTTTTGAAATGATGTCCTAAAGTCTTCGATTATGCTGACCGGTGTTAAAACATGTTGCTTGAAACTCTGAACATTAACTTGATAATGTGCACTACGAGTAAGAAGTTGCATATGGTTTTATTCACAAGCATATGGTGGAGGAAGTGTCCTTGTGTCTTTATAAGCTTTTATTAGGTTTATTGAAACATATGTTTTTCTCTTTTCTTAACTTTCTTCGTTTCTCTCTTTGTTTTTCGTTTTGCTTATTTTTGTTTTTGCTTTTTTGTTTTTTCTTGTGCGAGTATGAAACATGGAACCTCATTATTCAAAGTCATTTGCAGGAGCAAATACCGGAAGAACCAGAAGAACCACTTATGTTGGGTGAACGGCGGGAAAAAAAAGCTTGGAAAACTCATTTTGTTGAACATCGAACTGGTTTTCATATTTACCATAGCTTTCATCGACTTTGGATTTTTCTTGTGTGCATGCTTCAGGTAATGTCACTGTTCGTTAGGACCTTTCTTCCTTGATCAATAACTACAGCTCAGCCTAATACCAGTTCCAAGTTTTATCATTTGAGTGATCAATTGCTGTGCACCTTGTTAATTCGTGCAATTCCTTTAAAGTTAAAGTTAAAGTTAAAGTTACTGCATCGTGTTCGTTCATTTGATCGCAGTGCAATATGTATTGTGCGCTGTCTCCGCTAAGTAGCTTTGAACCAATGTTTTACCCCACCGTAGATGGAGCTGATTTCGCTGATATCTTGTGTCCTTGTAATGTAGGGACTGGGCATCTTTGCTTTTTGTGACCGCAGATTCACTGTTCGGACTGTGAAGTTAGTGATGAGTGTTGGCCCTACTTTCGTACTTATGAAGCTCCTACAATGTGAGTTTTATTCTTTACAATGTATCAGAAGTTCATAGTTATGTGGATTAAGCTAGTTTACAGCTAAACAATAGTAGATTCGTTAAAGTGAATAGCCATATCTCAGCGAGATATTTTGGGTAATCCTTATTCTTAAGTTTTTAATGTTTTGTTGGTTAACTATTCTTGAAGAAAAATTGTTACTTTTCCTATAGTCGAATACACTGATTTTGGTTTCATGTACAGCGCTGATGGATGTTACTTTGATGATTGGAGCTTATCGAAGCACTCGAGCTCGAAATATCTCGAGGATGTTGATTCGTTTCATGTGGTTCACTGTCCTCTCAGTGATCGTAGTTCTGCTATACGTGTGAGTCTCCTCAACATATTTTGGAAGTGAGTTGTAGAATTAAACTCAGAACATTTATTTTTCATAGCGTTATACAGTTACTGCGTGATTGTAGCACTTTTTAGTACTTTATGGCTTATTCAGCACTACGGTATGGTATAGGCATGGATGATGCCCCTCGTTGAAAATGTGATTGTAACCGTAGATGCTTTTCCTGGTTGCAGGAAGACAATTGAGGAAGAGAACAGTGGAACAGGAAGTGATACCTGGTTCAAGGCCTTTTATTTAGTGATGGGCATTTGTGGTGGACTACAACTCTTATTCGCTTTGTTACTGCGTGTTCCCTGGTTTCGGATGCAAGCAGAGAAGTGTTCAAATTTTTATGTTCTACAGTTCATTGGATGGGTACATCAGGTACTACTGGGTTTTTTGTTGTACATTTTATAGGATGTGCACATCAAGTTTTTAATGCAATAGTCTCCGTTGATAGAAGATCCACCAAGTTTTTGTGGAAAATCTCTTCTTTTACATGCAAAGTCGTCATGAATTCACGGATAGGAATTAGCGTTGTTTATTTATTTTTTTCCTGTAACTTCTTTTACGTATTTTCTTTTGTTGTGGATACGATATATTCAGGAGAGGTACTACGTGGGACGTAATATGTACGAGAGAACTCGTGATTACTTCACGTAAGCATTGCTGTTCTAGCATTGTCGTGAATTTAGATTGTTACTTCTAAATTTAAACTAACCAATTTATGAACATTGCTTTCAGAAGTTATCAATTTAAATCGATTCTATGATACTGTATACAAGTAGTTATTTGATATATACTAGTAAGTGAAAGTTGCGCCTCGCAGCTATCCAAACCTTGAATCACTTGTTCCATCGCCGGTTTCTGCAGTTACACTTTATTCTGGTTTATTGTTGGAACTTGTAAGTTCGCCTTCAGCTACTTTTTACAGGTATATTCATCTGGTATATCATACTTCATTTATTTTCTTGGAAGGATTTTTTGCGATTATTTTTACTGCTGCTACTTTATAATTCCATTAGTATCTTGGATTTTAAACAAATTTGTTAGTATGTTCCTTACATTTGTGGTTTGAAGAGTTCAGATTCAACCTATGGTGGGCCCAACAAGAACTGTTATTAGTATTGACAACTTCAACTATCGATGGAGAGACCTCATTTCACAAAGTACTTTCCTTTCAGCCTTGGATGTGCGGTTATGGGGTGTAATATTATTTTTGATTAAGCTCCCTTCTAGAATCTGATTATCTAATTATGCTGATAAACCGAAATTCTTGTCATTTGTCAAATTGAAAAGAGCCTCTGATTTCAAGCGGTACAAAGAAAGATTATATTATTCGTGTTGTATCTTGATAGGTAATTATAATGCCCTTACACTGGTGGCCATGTGGGCTCCTGTTGTTATGGTATCGAGTCTCACCCGCAATCTTTTTGTACTTTTGTGAACCAGCCCTTTGGCTTTTGATTGCAGAAGTTGAACCTTACATCACATCAGGGCTTTTTTTTCCTATAGTTAGTCATTCTATCTCAACGAATCCGTCTCATATACATATGAGCTTCACTTGAAGCTCCAATCAAGCATGTTGTTGATAAAAATGTTTGGTTTCAGATTTACTTTCTGGATACACAAGTATGGTATATAGTAATCTCTGCTTTAGTTGGAGGATTGGATGGTGCCAGGATGCATCTTGGAGAGGTTTCTTCCAACTTGAACTCTTATTTCAGTGTGCACTTTGTGTTATTAACAAGTTGACAAGATTGTCTTTCGTTTCTTCACCAGCTTAATGCACTTGCTCTTTAGTCTTCGATTGTGGTTTCTTTCGGTTTTTGATTGTTTATACACATGGCAGATTCGGTCTCTTGATATGTTGCGGTCACGTTTTTCTTCTTTACCGGGAGCATTTGTCAACAACCTATTTCCCTCCAGAAGTGGTGGTCAGTCTCAAATGTAACCACAATCGTACCTTTTTTTCCCCTCTTCTATTGCCACTTTGATTAACGACTCTTTTCACTCACAAATTTAATTTCTTGATGCTAGTGGTTTGATCTCTCTGATCCTTTTTTTGCTCTTTGTAGGGACGCAAATGTGCCTTTAAGTTCAGTCAAGGTGCCATGGCCAACTTCTCTACCACGTAACTAGGCGGCTTGCATATTTTTTACGTGATGCAATCTTGTGGAATAGTTCTCGTGATAATCTATCTTATTATCATTGCTAGTATTTTTATGGTGGTTCTCTCTCCAATGGTTACAGTTTAGTCGCGTATTACATCGCGTAGTGTTACTGAATGTGTTACCTGCCTGTGGACCTTCAGCCTGGGAATCCAAAAGTTGATGCCATTCGATTTGCTCCACTCTGGAATGAAGTCATTTCCTCCCTGCGCGAGGAAGACCTCATCAACAACCGGTAAGGGCCTTAAGTCTTCTTCCATTTGCACTGTCATAATATCTGCCCACCGTCTTAGCTACCACCTATGCATAATTTTGCTACGTGTTGATCGGATGCGTAAAATTCTTTGCTTAGCTCCGCGAGTTGAGAAATTACAATATCACTTTAAGTTACGAGTTCTGTTTCAAATATTGACTTGTTGTTTTCTGTAAATTTCTGGGCATTGTCATTGCTCTTGGAGCTGTTGTATGACATTGACATATATTCCATGGGAAGAAAATATCTAATGACTTTATGCTCTGCTCATTTCTCATTGTTCTAAGAGTTGATTTGTTGTGCTTCCTCTTTATGATGTTTCTGCGGGATTGTTTTCTTCTAGCGAAAAAGAGTGGTTAATGATGCCTGACAACAAAATCACTCCTACTGCGTTGGGGCAACAGACGACGTTAGTTCAGTGGCCATTATTCCTACTTGCCAATAAGGTTAGTGTTTATACATTACCTCGTCTTTGTTTCAAAACCGCAACCTGGAAGATTTGATGTTATTCAAACTCGATTGACCATTTACATAAGTGCACTTCATGATAGCCATCAACTGCTAAGAGAGTTTAAACGCTCTATTAAGCATGCGGGCTCTGCCTCCTTGAAGTTCAAGTAAATTCTGTTTTACTTCGCCATAGCATTTGAGGAGTAATGCTTTAATCTCATCGTTCTACTGGATTCACAGGTATATGATGCATTAGACATCGTACATGACAACAGGCAGGCTTTTCAAGATGAGCTTTGGGATAAAATCAAGCGCGATCCGTATTTGGAATTTTCTGTTCAGGAGGCATATGAGTCTTCACAAACTGTCTTATGGGACCTATTAAATGAAGATGGCCGTGGGTGGTAGGATTTGTCTCTTATTTACATGGCTTACCATTTTATACTATTTACGAAGTCTTTGTTTGAAAACTTAATTGTGGTGACGTTTTTCAACTGAACCAGTCTTTTAAGACTGCAGATAACCTTCCGTTTGAATGTGAAGAGAGGTCAGACTAATTACGGTGTGTTGTAACGTTCTACGGAACTCTAAAGCAAATTTGAGCTTGTTGTGGACTTTTATTGGGCAGTTCCTTGCTTCCTGGGTAACATTCCTACGAAACGTTCCATGGAAAGGACATGGAAGACCCATGATTGTATCATGAATTTTATGATAACGTTTTGGAATGTCGAGATTATTTAAACTACCAACTAACAAATGTTACATTGGCTTGAATAGGGTCAGAAATATATATCAAGACATTGATAATGCTATTCAAGAATCTTGTTTACTGAGTAAGTTCAATTTTGGGGAGCTTGGCAATCTCCTGACCAGGATGGCAAAGTTGACAGATATTCTGGTATATTTTCTAAAACCCTCTAGAGTAAATGAAATATCCCTTTGCACTTTGTTTGGAAGTTGGGAGTTTATTGTTCTCTTCTTTGAAGCTCCAAATTTTGATGGTGCAGGTCAAGGAGATAAAAGTAGATGATGAGAATGGGAAGCAGGAAGAAGAATCGAAGTTGCATGACAGCGCAGCTCGGGCATTAGTAGACTTGTATGAGGACGTAATGCGGGATTTTGTTGTGGACCCAGGATTAAGGTTTGTTGTTTGGAATTCTTGATTTACCTTAGCTTATAATTTATGATTTATTCTTGATTTGTCTTTACTGTTACTCTCGTTTCTAATTCTGGAAAGGGGCGAACTTTCAAGTTCTGTCTTGCAAGTAGAATGCTATGTTGTAAAATAATGAGTTTCACATTTCACCATATTCTGGACTGGTGGGATATAAAAATTTAACCTTTTCATCTCTGCTACGTCTTGATTTATCTGCACCTGTACATTACAACCTAGCATTCAATAGAGATATCGTAGATTTTAAGTATGGGACGGTTGTATTTTGAGTTGTTATATGTTTCAGATGTTACATCGGTTCGGGCTGCACTAATTCTCATATGTTTTGGACAAGTCTATGATATTTTGAGCTTGTGAGGACGATATCCGAATGGTCTTTTCATTTGTCATCCTCACTAACATCTTTGTGTTAATTGCCTTGAATAATAAATTCTATGTGACCATCTCCGACTTTTTTGGGGTTGTCAAGCTTTTTGATTCATATGATGATGACTTAACCTAATTTTCTTTGTATCGGTGTAAAGCAAGTGTGTGATCTTATATTTCTTCCTGTATGATGTTCTCCAGGACCATCTATGAAGCTGATACCACTTTGCAAAACTCGAAATTGAATGGCGTTCTGTTCAATGAATTGAAATGGCCCACAGGCCCAGCCGTAAGTACTTTCTACTATGAATATTACTTTTTCGTTTTACCCTCTCTAGATTCTTGACTTATTTTTGCACATCTAACATTTGGGACAGCTCCTGTCATTTGATAAGGTTCTTCACAGAACTTGGAAGCCCCTCACTGGATTCATTCAGTTTTTCTGTATATTGGTTTTTAAGGTAACGGGTCTTTCAATCGTGTCTTGTGCAGAAAGAACGAGTGAGACGACTGCATTATATTTTGACTATTAAGGATTCGGCTTTGAATGTTCCAGTAAATTTAGAAGCTCGTCGACGGTTGCAGTTCTTCAGCAACTCCCTGTTTATGTCAATGCCTCAGTCACCGCTCGTTCGTAAAATGATTTCCTTCAGGCCCGTTCTGTCCCCATCTCTCGTCAATTTTAAATGTCGATCCGCTCTGTTGTAAGATATTACTGCTGTAAAGTCTTTGTTTGCTGTTACTATGTGGTGTTAAATATTGTTTTGGATTCTGTATTTCTTTCTTTTTACGTCTTTTCTTTTGAAATTCTGCCGCATACTAAAGGCAACTCCTGGTCTGGTGATTTTGTTTTTTAGTGTGTTTACGCCATATTTCGAAGAAGATGTGATGTACTCTAAGGCTCAGCTGGAGAATGCAAATGTCGATGGCATCACCATACTGTACTACCTGCAAACTATTGTTCCAGGTTTGTGGAGTCATCTCAAATCTTTCATTGTGGCAGCATCTATTTGCATTGATAGTAACTACTTAGGGGGCAAGGAGACCAACGCCATCTTTCCCCTTTATCATATTCCCTTTTAACAAGATAAGTCATGCAATCGCAGACGAGTGGATGAACTTCCTTGAGAGGATGTTTCCTAATGTGGAATACAATCAGCTGAAGACACTAAGCGAAGCGGATATTATTGACGACAAAATTCTAGAACTACGCCTGTGGGCGTCATATCGAGGGCAGACCCTTGCACGAACAGGTGTGACGTTGCCGCTTTGCTTGGTTTTGAGATATGCAAGTTCTGGATCGGCGATACGTTTAGGATTCCCTCCGGATTCAGATTTTCTCTTTTGTTGTCTGTTTGTTCATTTATAATGTTGTATTGATCATTTGTGATTGTGATAGAGATATTATCATATTTAAATTGCAGTACTCTTTGATCTTTAGTAAATCTTGTAGTCAGAACCGAAACTAAGACTAGAAATCTCATCATCTCGACTTATGATCTGTCCTGTGTTGTCTTTACATGTGTACTGTCACATTCCTTGTCTTTGAGTTAATGACACTGTTCAGGTTTATTGCCTCGTTTTCTGTTAGCCAAGTATCTGATCATTAAGCATCGTAATAAGCTTATTTTAGGTGCTTGAACTGTTACACTTGCCTCTGTGGTATACATATGGTCACCGTTTTTGGTAATTGCTAATAATTATGGATACAAGTCTTAATAATATAGAACTTTTTTGCAGTTCGTGGAATGATGTACTATAAAAGGGCTCTTTTACTGCAAGCACAACAAGAAGGAGCTTCTATGACAGGTGGTTATTTTTTACCGATTTGTTGGCATAACATAAGGGCGTGTTCTTTTTATCCTCATAAGGAAATGAAAATATTCCTCATGTCGATCTGATCATCACATCAAGTTCAGTATTTGAAGCCTAGTGTAGTATCACTACCGCACAAACATGGAATTTCTTTACTTCATCATTATGACACAAAAAACTACACACAAAGTCCTGCACCATTTTTGTGTGAAATGCATTAAGAGTATAGTTTCTGATCTGTAATGGTCAACTGAAACTACTCGAGGAAGTTAACTAGCTAGTCTTTCTTCAATATTCTTACCTTCCCTAATAATACTGTTTGTACTTGGAGTCTTCAACGTCCTTTATCATGCAGCAGAGATATCTGACAAGCACAACTTTATTTTTGGTAGAAGACGAAGAGGAAGGACATACTGTCCAAGGTAATGAGCTTGCCACAATCGGTGTGGAGACACCTCGTACGCCAAGAGGATCACTTGTGCGAAACGCTAGAGCTCAGGCGGAGCTTAAGTTTAGCTATGTTGTTACTGCTCAAATTTATGGGAAACTGAAGAACAGCGTCATCAGTGCACAGCAGGAAAAAGCTGCAGATATATTGTATCTTATGCAGAAGTGCGTTTTCTTCTCGTTCTGTACACTACTAGTTGTTTGTGAAAACTTGCTGGCAAGTGTTATATGGTGTAATCAAAGAATGATACATGTAGTATATGGACTTCTAGTCGAGGTTTTATCATTATTGTTTGGATGCACTCTGTGCAATCCGATGGCCTGCTGTTTATGCTATTCGGTCATCCTATGGTAAGATGTTATCAGCTATTTAATGGAAGGAAAATCATTTTTTTCGCTTATAGTGACTGATATCTTATCTTGAAATGGCAGGAATGATTCTTTAAGGATTGCATACATCCATGAAACGAAGGAGATTGTTGACGGACACCTGGTCACTGAATACCACTCGAAGCTTGTTAAAGCAGATCCCAGTGGAAGGGATGAGGTAATCGTGAGGGTACATTTTCTCTAGAAGTCGTACCTTCGGAGGTTTCTTGCATCCTAACAGTGGTAGCCTTTGTGTTACCTATGAGGTTGAGCTTCTTTTTATTGCAGACATAGTAAGATCTCTAGTGAAAGTTATGTGTTGGACGCTATCCGCCATTCTATTATTTGTAGCTTATTTGAGTAATATCTTGTGTAGGAAATATATTCAATCAAACTCCCTGGAGAAGTCAATTTGGGAGAAGGAAAACCAGAGAATCAGAACCATGCGATTGTGTTCACACGTGGGGAGGCCCTTCAGACCATTGACATGAATCAGGTTGACCTAATTTGTATCTCTATTGTTCTGGTCACATATGAAAATGGGAATTAATTCAATCCAAGTTGTCATATCATGATCCCTCTATTTCGGCGCAAGTAGTTCCTTTCCAAACAAATCTAACGTTTATAGTATTATGTCAATCATATTTGTCTGACAGTCACTTCTTTTGTGTTTAAGGAGCATTACCTAGAGGAAACTCTGAAGATGCGAAATCTTCTGGAAGAATTTGATTCAAAGAAACATGGACTTCGTCGCCCTACCATTCTTGGAGTTCGCGAGCATGTATTCACGGGCAGGTATGACTACGGTCAATCTAGGCTGTATTCAAGAGGACTAATCAACATTTCCCTTTAAGCGCTTTTGCAATTCTGTCTCAAATGTGAAGTGAATCCTAAGAGGCATCATATGTCACCTCTCTGATGTGGCTTCCTGTTTGCAGTGTTTCGTCACTAGCATGGTTTATGTCCCTGCAGGAGCGGAGCTTTGTTACACTTGGGCAACGAGTCTTGGCAAAGCCACTTAAGTGAGTGTTCTGGCAGATTCTGTGTTTGCTTCCTGCATTTTCACGAGTCTGTATGTTACTTCTATATATTTGATGCAATTATTAGGATGAACGTGTTGGGTTCACGATCAACACTGTCAATGCATTTGAAAGCCCTTTCGATTGCAATGAAGATATAATATAATGATGATTAGAATCGGAAACTTGATTTCTATTCTGCAGATACATGTGTTAAAGGGTTAACATAGCTGTTCAGGTGCTTCTATGATAATTATATGTGCTGTAAATCGTTAGATCTAATCTAGTATGATTTTGCCTTTGGTGCCAAGGTTTCGATGACTTCGTATGGTTGCTGCGTATGCTGTGCAGGGTGAGGATGTATTATGGTCATCCTGATGTTTTTGATCGTATATTCCATATAACAAGGGGAGGTATCAGCAAACCTTCAAAACAAATTAATCTCAGTCAAGACATTTTTGCAGGTTCAATTTCTTCCAGCCTATTCTTTTTCATCATATTATCACTTTTCGCGTATTTTCATTATTTCGTCTGAAACTTTTCAGGTTTTTAGTTCTGTCATTTGGAGTTGTTGGCATCATGTTTAAAAATTTGGCAACTTGCTGCTGCTTGTTAAGAGAAAGGGCTTACCAATGTTCTTTAAGCTCATTCATCTTATCCCCTTTTTTAATCCTTCTGCAGGTTTTAATTCAACATTACGACAAGGAAATATTACTCACCATGAATATATTCAGGTTAGTTTTGTTGATGTCTTTAAACCGGTATTCCTTTCTTACTATTGCTTAAACATGTACCTTAATTTTTATCTGCTATTTAATTTTGTACGCATTTGGGGATGTCAGTGCGGAAAGGGACGCGACGTGGGTTTAAACCAGATCGCGGCTTTTGAAGGCAAAGTTGCCTCTGGAAATGGAGAACTATCAATTAGTCGTGATATATATCGTTTGGGGCAGCTGTTTGACTTCTTCAGAATGTGCTCCTTCTTCTTTACTTCAGTTGGTTTCTATTTTACGACAATGGTGGGTGATCTAGAATCTGTTCTGGCTCGCTGATAATAATCCGTCAACTTGTAATGTATAGACACTAGTTGCATGCTGTCCACGCCTCTTAGCGTATATTCGTGTTTACATGTCGTGTGCAAACCATCTCCGACAGTTCGTTCAAGTTTCTGCTGCTTCTTGTTTTTATCCTAATGACACTTCGTGTCTGGCAGCTGACTGTCTTAACTGTCTACGTGTTTCTCTACGGCAAAGTATATCTGGTATGTGACAACCATTGGCAATATTCCAATAGCTTATATAAATTCCTATATTTTTAATTGGATGTTGCTATTTTTTCTACGTTGCGAAGTTGCCACTTGCAATCCTGAGCGAATTGGGTGCAACTCTATATTTAAAGCAACTCTCTCGACTATTCTGTTCCATTTGTAGATCGAATATATGATTGATCAGGCCATTGACGGTAAGACATCTGGGCTGCTCAATTTATAATCATGTATATTCTGTATAAGAATATAATACATTGTAATGTTTGTGAAACTATAGGCACTCTCGGGTGTTGATGAGTCTCTCAGAGCGAACGGCTTATTGGAAAACACAGCATTGCAATCAGCTCTGAACACTCAGTTTCTTCTTCAAATTGGTATATTCACAGCTGTGCCGATGATAGTCAACTTTATTCTAGAACAAGGAATCCTGCGGGTACGGGGCTTCTTCAAATTCCCCTTTGAAAGTTGCTTGCTTTTCCTTGTATGTTGGGATTTTTAATATTACGTAGCGCAAGGGTGTGCAGTGTCATGTGGTGATATGTGATATTGTATGTAATTTCTTCAGACTGTGGTCGCTACCATATTTTAACTTTTGAACTGATGTGCTTAGTTAAGTACTAAGCCACTGAATACATCCAGATTTGTTCTCGCCTTTGGACAAGGCAGCACGTACTTAGCAATGTGTTTGTTGCACCTTATATATCCTCTGTCTGACTTGCAATTCTTGGGAGAAATTGTTTTTACTTTTATGCTTTATTGTCATTTTTACGTTCCCTTATTTATGGAATTGGTATCATCGTCCTCAAACAATAATGGCCTTTCGCAGACGCACTTTGATCTATGTTTCTGTAGGTCTAACATGAGAATAGTAATGGCTTGCATGCTGCAGGCGGTGATCAGCTTCCTCACCATGCAGTTTCAATTGAGTTCCGTATTCTTTACATTTTCTCTTGGAACTCGGACACACTACTTTGGCCGTACGCTTCTTCATGGAGGCCTTAAGGTATGGAGTCCCAAGCTTTTCGAAACATGTTTGATGTTGATTTGTGACTGAGACTGTCGTTCCTGATCTTGGTTTCTGTAGGTTCGTATGTACTGATTTTGCTCTGCATCAAGATTGTATTGACCGAGACATGCTAGTGGTTTAGACCGGCGCGCAATGCTACACGACTTGGACCTTCCAGCTTGTTTGCAACCGTCAAGACATAATCTATTGTGTGTTTCTTATTCTGTGGTGGGTGTTCTCGCAGTACAAATCGACTGGAAGAGGCTTTGTCGTTGAGCATATCCCGTTTGCAGAGAACTACCGTACATACGCACGGAGTCATTTTGTAAAGGGGTACGCTTTTACTCTTCCTCTCACCCTTGCAATTGTAAAATATTTAGTGGTGTGCTTTACATTCTCTATTTCGCTGTTTCATTTGTAGTCCCCTGGTTTTCTGTTGAGAAATATGAAGTTCTTTTGCCTTGAGTTGGAGATATACTTACATGATCCCTATACTTCATCCATTCTGCTATTCTTGATTACCTGTAAGCCAAAACTACATTGTTTCTAAAACATATTCACCGGGCTTTTTGGAACATGACCCTAGTTCAAATACTGAACATTTGTTACTTTCTTGCAGAATGGAGATTATAATGCTGTTGATTGTGTACCTTGTCTACGGAGCTCACGACCGGAATACTGCCAGCTACATTCTCAGCACATTTAGTAGTTGGTTTCTAGCTCTCTCATGGTTATACGCTCCATTCATCTTCAATCCTTCAGGGTTTGAATGGCAGAAGTAAGATAACTATTCTTGATCATACATGACAGAGTTGTCACTGTTGGCCTTATATAGAATATCACGGTTTTTGGTTGGATACATTTCACAAGTCCCACAACTCCGGACACGATGTTCTAATTCTCACTTTTCAACTTTAGGACCGTGAAAGACTTTGAAGACTGGACAAACTGGTTATTTCACAAAGGAGGAATCGGAGATGAAGGCAAACAGAGTTGGATGGTCTGGTGGGACGAGGAGCAAGCTCACATTCAAACACCGAGAGGAAGATTTTGGGAGATCCTGTTAAGTTTGCGTTTTTTTATATTTCAGTATGGTGTTGTTTATGCCCTCAATGTTTCTGGCAATAACAAATCTTTCTGGGTAAGTACTCATTTGTCTTTTAAAGCATACTATTCTAGAATGTGGGTACTCGTGTTGCAGCAGATAGGGAGATGCCTCTATAAGGTGATAGATATACGCAGATTTTCCACGCAGAAGGCATTGTGGAAAGGTCACACAAACATATATGCTTGTGTTTCCTCTAAGCATAACTTGATTCTTTGAACAAACGTCAAAAAAGTGTGTCCTTGTTTTTATGTATCGATGACATCAAACTACTTCCAAACTGTGTTTGTAGGGACTAGCATATTCAAGTGAAGTTGATAGTGTTCAGGAAATTGTCACGATGTGCTATAAGAACTGCATCCGTCCCGATTAGCAAACTTGTGCTAAGTATTTTTTGTGCATTGACTCAGGTTTACGGGTACTCCTGGGTGGTGATGCTTTGTGTATTTATTTTATTTAAGGTGGGTGTCACTTTCTGATATAATCTTAATTAGGTTATGTAGACGTTATCATCGTCATCGTCGAACTAAATGCGACATTAGGTCCCAGGTGTCCAGGAACATTTTTGTGCATCCTGTGCCTTGTTCCCTGCTTCGGTTACTTTTCTTTTGTGATTTAGTAAGAAGTGTCAGTTGCAACATCGGATACCTAATTCAAGGTCATTGACATGCAGATTTTCACTTTTAGCCAGAAGGCATCAGCAAACTTTCAGCTTATTGTAAGACTATTTCAAGGCATTGTGTTCCTGGCTGTTGTTGCCGGTGTCAGCGTGGCTGTTGCTCTAACACCGCTTACAGTTGGTGATGTGTTCGCAAGTCTATTAGCTCTCATTCCAACTGGCTGGGGTCTACTCTCTGTAAGTGATGATATCTTTGTAAATGCTCTAGATACTTGGAATATGATGTCGTCGGAGACTCTACTCCACCGTCTTTTATACATTCTTCTTGAGTATAAAGATCTGATTGGGGAAGTGTCATTAACAATGTGATCTTTTGACGTGGATCCTTATCCAATATGTGCAGATCGCCGTTGCAATGCGCCCTGTCGTCAAGTGGTTTGGGCTTTGGAAATCAGTGCGGGGAATAGCTCAACTTTATGATGCAGCCATGGGAATGATATTGTTCATGCCTATTGCTTTCTTGTCTTGGTTTCCCTTCGTCTCAACTTTTCAAACACGGCTCGTCTTCAATCAAGCGTTTAGTCGGGGCCTTGAGATCAACATTTTGTTGGCTGGAAACAATCCTAATGCTGCTATATAGCGGATATAATTTTTCCTTTGTTGTAGCGACATGTAAACACCAAACTAGCCTTATTTCCATTTAGTTCTCAGCATTAGAACTTGCGAGGCAGTACATTGTTTTGATATATGTAGACACAGTTTTGATGTCCGTATACACAATTTTCGGTGTAAGACAACTGAGCTGTCTTATCACACCACAACGGATGGATGTAATAGAATTCGCTCACGGCACAAGCTTTGGGTTATACAGGCGACACATATTTTCCAATGCCGCGTGATAAAATGACGTAGATCGCATGTTTCAATGTTACGATGAATGTCATCCACTTCATATGTCAAACTTCCCCCACAAATATTCCCGTATTACGATTTGCAGTATCCAATTACTTCAATTTTTCACCTGTCACATCTTCAAACGTTTGTAATAAATTTCATCTTGCTCGTATCTGGTGCAGGCTACAAAAAGAAGATTGTCAAAAAAGCGTGTAATCAATGAGGCGTGTAAATTTTATTCTCTAATCCTGTTTGAGCTAAATCATTACATTGTGCACATTCATGACGTTTCCGTCTCTTGAGATAAATTAGATTTCATTTGCAAAGTTCCGTAGAGCTTTTGCCTGCATTGAAAGGATATACAAGACGTCATCCCTCACACTATTCCTGCAACGTTCTAAGAGCTTCCTGAAGAAAGATGGATTTGAGATTATGCCTCAAAGATGAGGCGGTCTTGTTGGATGCGGCAAGTATACGCATTCGTAATTGGGAAAAATTCCCGGTAGCCGAGGTCGGGATCCACCCTGGCCAACAGACAATGTTGATGTCGTCCTTGCAGAGTCTTTCAGTATTACGTGTCACATCAAGTTTTCTACAGGTTTGCTGAGCATTTTTCAAGCCGCCCACGAACTCACATTGCCTCGCACTAGCACCAGCTAATTTTTGATATAGCCTCCACCATTCTCTACATGGACATGGATTCCAATGTCTTGTAAGATGAAAAAGATACCCTATGAGAAGCACAACCAGCAATTCTAACCGCTGCCCTTGAAACAAGCAGAAATTGGAGAATTGCAAAAATGCAACAGCCGCAGGAAGTGATCAATTCTTGCTCTGATTAGGTGGGGTCCATCCAGTCAAATCCTGAACCGAGAACTCATAGCTGGACTCGTTGCCCTTTCGTACAGAAACTCCCTGATGCCTCAGAAAGTCCTCAACACTGCCTGGCTCACCAAACCAGCCCAGCCTGTCGGCAATCAGATGCAAGTTTCGGCAATTGGGGCAACGCACAATCACAATTCCAGTCTCATAAGTGATACGACTCATTGTCTTCGCAGATCGTGTATCACAAACCGTGCACGTAAAAAGCATGGCAAGGTCGTGTCTCGGTGATGGTTTTTGGTGGTCCCTTTCGTCTTCTGGTGTGGTCAATACGTTGTCCGAGCTATTATCTTGTACACTAATAGAGCTACTACTGGGGTTTAAATCCTTCGGTGCACTGCACAAATATCTGATGTGAGATAGGTGTAAGCTTCTGGTGGTCGTCGTAGGTAAACCTGGTTCAAAAGGAGTGGCTGGAGCATAAGTCCTTGGAATTGTGACAACATGGTTGGATACTGTCAGAACAAATAAAACACTTAATTAGAAGTTCGAAAATTTTCTCTACTTGAAACTTAAACTGATAAAAGTCAGATAAGTTGCTGATAATCCTTGGTGCGCCATCTCAAACTTATTTCTAGGCTGTTCAGCTCAAAACACAAAGCATAACTTCCAGCAAATTCTATTAAGACCTTCAAGGCCGCACCACCAATTAGCAATGACGAATTGCAGAATTGAAATAACTCGCAGAGAAAATAACATAACATTCTGGAGCAGCAGATGAACAAATATGTCGTAGAGCTATCGAAAGACGACTGATTTGAATTCTCCTAGTATCAACCCTCTGTGAAATCAAGGTGAGTTTAATGAACTACAAGCGCGACAGAAAAACGTCTGATCCATCAAAGCAACATGTCACGAGCTAAACCGTCTACTCTGCTAACAAGGAAATTCAACGTTCCAGAAAGTATAGACCTGAAGAAGAGGTTGCACGGGAAATCGGTTCAGTCCCAACCAACTGTAAGGCTCTTCGTAATAAACGTTGCCCTATTCGCGACGTCATCCTAAATTCGCCTCACCAATGCCCCAGAATACGATCAAAACACGCTCAATCCTCCGAGGAGTACAATATCAACCTGGATTCTGGAAGTCAAATCCTAGTTCGAAGCTTCACCATATAATCAAAACCCGAATTGTCGAAAAATCTCAAAACGGGAGAATTCTCTACTGATGCAAATACTTTAAACTTCCATGAAAATTGATTCGCGAACAGAATGAGAAAATTCACGCGTTCCTCATTCTTTCGGGGTCTCCAGCATCCAATACCAAGCTCGGAACCTTAAAACTGAGAAACATCGATCGACCGATCGATCCATGCTTCTGGAAGCTTGAGTAGTGCCGAGACTTGAAAACGGCGAAGATCAAACCCTAATTCTTCTATGGTCGGGAAATGACCCAGTTCTCACCGAAGGATTCAGGATGAAGCTGATATGGATGAATTCTTGTGAACCCACTTTCTTCATTCGTCACAATAATAATACTTTGAACACTAAAACAAAACACTGGTTTCATTTTAATTTCAAATATGCTTCGTCAGTCCGCAAAACTATTTTAAGTAACTCTTCATGCAATACTGAGGTTCAATTATTCCAGCAAAGATTTCTGTAAAAATCACTTGAATTTAATGCAACAGTGGGAGTTCATGTATATTGTTAAAATGTTATTATCTCATAAAATCTTATTATATTAAGAATAATTGTTTTACATAATTTGAGCAATAAATTTTTAATTCAAATATATAGATATAACTTGAAATATACTTATAATGCTTTATTTGTATGTTAATTTGTATAATCTAAAATATTTGACTTTTAAATTTTATGTTTATATGGCTATAATTAGATATTAATAAATCATCAATTCTTATCTAATTAAAAACTAATTCAATATTTTTATATTGAAATCTTGTATATTTCTATTATTTGATATTTAAAACACATCCTATATATATCTTATTAAAAAAAAAGGATTAGAAAGAGGTTTTTAGTATCAAAAAGAGTAGTTAGGCCATCCATGTAGATGAATGGAGATGGATGATAGAAATCTCTATTCCTATTGGCCAAAAGTCATGCCCAATGGGTCAAGGAAGCTACATGAGGCCTTATTAGGGATTAAGGTTTCTCTTTTAGAGGCATTTGAACATTGGAGGTTAGGATTAGAAAATAGGGTTTTAAGCACCTGCTAAGGTTTTTGAGATATCAGGTAATCAAAAGCAAATCTACAACTGATTTTTCTTATAGTGAAGCTTAAGAGGGTATAAGCTACACTTTAGAGAAATTTGATAAAAATTGAATGGCTGGACCAAGAGTTATTGGATTTTAAAGTCCAAAAAGAAATCAATCTTTTGCAAGTAAACGAGGTATTGAAGGATTTTGTTATAATTTGAGCATTTTGTGCAAAACAAAGGGAATTTTTTTGGGAGCCACGAATGAAGGTGAAAAAAATGGATATACAGAGCTATAATAAAATTCTGATATAAAGATGAGGTTTTGAAAAGAGATTTTAGATTTTCTTAGAAGTTAACTTATCAACAATTGGTTAGTTGTGATTTTATATAGAAAGGGGTATTAAGGATTTTCTACATGCCATAGGAAAACTTTATGTACAAACCTATTTAAATATAAGAGGTTTTTAATAGTATAATATATTTATATATTTATATTACATAAGTACATAGTATAATATATATATATATTATATACATGACAAAAGATCACAAGGTAGGTTAAATTGAAGTATGTGGAAACGACGGACGTGATTCCAGCATTTGTCGAGCAAGTTATGACAATTCAAAACATAGAAGTTGGAGCAAAATCACCGATCTGAGGAAGTAGAAAGGACCATGTCAGCAATGCAGCAGTAATTCCGAAACCAATGTAGCGACTCCATTTACTGCCGGACATGATCGTTGTAACAACAGTACAAACCACGACTTGAATGAAAGTTGGACTTGTGTGCATCATTTGCTTAGTATCCGATCACAAACAAAACACTCCATGTTCGGACATTTTCGTCACTCTCCCTTCGCTTCTCTGCCCGATCTCTGCAAGCCCTTGAGGCAGTTTTGCTTCAACTACGCCAAGTACACAGTTATTGCACCAGAACCTGCAGACATGCCATTCTCCCTCCCAACTTCAGAGGGTTATGTAGTCGATCGTGTTCAAAATTCGTCAGCTAATACTGTCTAGCGTTCAAGACTGCTTTTAACTGCCTGCGGTGTTACATCTCCAGACACGAACATTTCATAAAAACTCATACTGAACAGTACACGACACCCACCAACAGCCAAAATCAAATATAATCACTGTAACTGCATAACTGGTCGATCAAAAGCTTGATTACAACAGTGGATTGATACAGCACAAAGACCACCTGCACTGGTCAACGGCTCTACACCATGAACCCAGAATGACCTGAGGAGCAAATGCCCATAGTATAGAACCCAAACCGCGACGACGAAGAATTTGTGTGTTTACAAGGTATTACAAGGTCATTGAAAAACCGAGGATAACAGAACTTTGTCAAGATTAGAATGCCTACAGCTTTATGAAGCTGCTGAACCCGTTAAATTAAGGAATGGGGAGCAGAATGAGCAAAAATTGTCCTGACTACGTTACTTTGCTCCTCCCAAAAAATAGAGAACCACTGCACTTTAAGTATGTTGTCCCTTGTCTAGGTTTGGCTATAATTCAAGTACTTCAAGTACCTACTCACAATATGCAATTCCAATCTTGAGGTAGTCTACTTCTATATCTTCTGTTACTCTGTCTGCATGGTCTCGGGTTCAAAAGCTGGTGCTGGAGCATCGGTCTCCATGGGCTCAGGAGCGGGAGCATCACCACTTGCTGGGGCTTGCTGAGCTGGAGCGGGCTTGGGCTCTGCCGTAGGAGCAGGCTTAGGTGGCGCTGGCCTTGGCTTGGTCATGATAGGTTTGCAGAACCTGTCAAGAACTTCAGTCTTTTTCTTCACTTCAGCTGAAAGTAGGACAGGATTGGCACACTTCGGTAGTACGTCTTGTTGCTGCTTCTTGTCCTTGAACCACTCCTCTGCCTTGTTACACTCGGAGATCACCTTCTCTTTGTCGGCAGCATCGATGTGATCAAACTTGGGGTCCTTGCTTTGAGCAGCTTCTCGGAAACTAGTGATACAATAGGTCAGATCCCTGATAGCGGGGCCTCTAAACTCCTCTTCTCTTTGCCTGGTCTCTAATGGATCTCCAAGCTTCTTGAGCTCCGCAAGCTTGGCAGTGTAGACGCTTTTAATTTCATCCTCTCCATCTTCATACAACCAGTCCTCAGTTTCTTGTAGCCTGGCGGACATATCCTCGCGTTCAGACGCCGTCACATAGTCTTGAAGTTTCTCGTATAGTTTGCTTCTCATGCTGTAGACATAAGCCTCCACGGCATTCTTACTCTCCTTTGTCTCCTCCATGACGCGATCTTGGAGCGCCATCTCGTACTCTTTCTCGACAGCCTTCGTCAATTCAGGCTGAGGTAGTCCACCGTGAATCACCTCATGCACAGGTATGTCAGTCCTCTTTGCCTTCTTCTTCTTCACAACTTCTGGCTTGGGAGCGTCGGTTTCCATATTAGCAACCCCGTCCGCTGCACCATTCTCTGCACTTGCTGTGCCTGCATCCTCGGGCTTCGCATCGGCAGGAGGTGCTGCCTTCTCCGTCTCATCCTTCTTCGTAACGGGGACCTCCACCTCCTCATCTTCAATCATGGTAGCAGCTTCCAGTGACACAACACCATGCAGATTCAGCCTGATCTTGACTTTGATCTTTGCCTTCTCTGCCACGGTGGGTGTGAATGGACCAATTGTAAAAGTAGCAATCCTGGGGTTCATGTTTAGTGGCAGTTCACTCGTGTCTGCATAGTACGCGTCGACAGCGAACGTGCTTGATCTGTAAAAGGTCAGCAACTTGGTACTAGGAACCGGATTGCCTTTCACAAACACAATGTTGTTAGATGAGACCTCTTCTTCACCCTCCGTCTCCGGAGCTGCTCCCTTCCAAGAAAGCCCAATAGCAAAGGGGAAAGAATCTTGAACCTCGAAATCACGAACACGGAAGGTCGGACTGAGCATGGCGCACTGGAGAGTGCATCCGCGAGCAATACACTCGCTCGCATTCATGGTGCGACTGGGCTCCTTCCCAAACACGGAGGTCAGAATCTTCAAAATTGCAGGCACACGGGAACCGGACCCAACTACTTCCACTGCGTAGATCTTGTCCAAGCTGAGTTTCGATGCGGCGAGCGCCCTCTCGCAAGGTCCCTTCACCTTGTCTAAAATAGGTTTAGACAACTCCTCGAACTCGTCCCGCTTAATGATTCCCCTCACATCCTTCTCATCCATCAAACACTCGACGTTCAACGGGGCAATAGGATTGGCACTCAAAATTTTCTTCGCCTTTTCGCAAGCAGAACGGAGCCTGAGACTAGCACGGGTATTAGAGGGCACGTCAATCTTGTATTCTTCCTTAAACTTGGCAGAAAAGTGATTAAAGAGCACTTCGTCGAAGTCACGCCCTCCCAGGCTCCTTTCGAATTCATGACCTAAAATCTTCAGCTGACCTTTTTTAAATGCGGCTATGCAAACCTGCATACTAGCATGGCCGACGTCGACGAAAACCACATTGATCGGCTCAGTGTCAGACAAATCAGTCTTGTAGATCCCGTAGGCCAACGCTGTGGCTGTCGTCTCATGCATCAACCTCAACGGGTGCAGCCCAGCAATCTGAGCAGCATCCAAATACGCCCGTCTCTGAAGCTCGGTGAAGTAAACCGGCACGCCAATAACACAATCTACCACCGACGTCCCTAAATTCTTCTCCGCTATGGACTTCAAATTTGACAGCAGCATACCAAGAACCTGCGTGGGCGTGAATTGGCGGGGCTCTCCCAGGTACTGCACATTAATCAACGGAAAGCCATCCGGACTTTCCGTGACCGAGAACGGAAACAGGCGCAAATCGTTCTGCAGTTCGGGATCCGCAAATGGCCGGCCTATCATACGCTTGATCTGAGAGATGGTGTTCTTCGGATTCATCAATGCCGACGCCGCGCCAGCTACTCCAACGAAGCGCTGCTTTTCTCCGAAGGACACCATCCCCGGCGTCTCCCGCTTGGACTCATCGTTGAGCACCACGTCAATCCCGCGCTGCCTCGCTACTCCCACGATGCAGTTCTCATTTCCTACGTCTAACCCCACCACGCTCATGGTGCAAGACTTCCCTTACTCTCCTCCACACCCCTCTCAGTACCGACTCTCCCGCTGTCCCTAGTCAAAAAGCCACTCTAAAAAACCGCAAATATCTCAAAACCGCTGGAAACACCTCGAAATAAAGCGCACAGTAGCCAGGAGACGCTGAACTATCCCACAACACAGATCTAAACACGCCGAGGAAGCGCAGTTGCTAGCTGCACCACAGCATATAGCCCTGACAGTGAAGAAATGGGAATGAACGGTGCGATGCGGGAAGCCCTAGAAGACCATTCGGGAGGAGGGAGACGGCCGGTTGAGGTGTGATGGTTCCTGGAAGTCGCTGGAAGCTTCTGGGTTTGGCGAAGGAACGGGGGATACCAGCTCCATTCACAGAGTCTCTCGGATTTCCAGGCGGAGTCTAGAGCCTTCCTTCCGGAACTCTCTATTCTCTCTCCTCCCTTCTCCTCCTACCTACCTACACTACTCCCCTACCTACCTACACTACTCCCCTACCTACCTTCCCTCTGACTGGGTGCCTTCGGGCAGTGTCGTTGCGGGCAGTGTCCACGTCGACAATTACCACGGGTTGGTCGCAGGTGCCCGTCACCGCTGTTCATCGCCTAAACCTCAAACCCGTCTCAATCCATTCCCAAATTCAAAATCCAAAGTCCACCACAGGATATACATCAAGGTTTTTTCATTAAAAAAACATTATAGATTAATATGTAATAGTACTTCTTAATTAAGATATTGTGGGATTTTCACTTAATGTAATTCTTTTCATTTGTAACTTTTATTGTTATGCATGATGAAATATGAAGTACTTGATTTATTTGTTTATGAAAATACTACATTAATAAATATGTGATATGCATTTAGTATGGTTTAGATTTTATTTCTGAAGGTCATTAATAATTTAGGATCAACTGCAGTAATAAAATTTATTAAGAATTTATTTTTAAATCACTTTTGTATCATAGCAAGCAAAATAATCATTAATATATATATATATATATATATATATATAAAATCTTTGCCAATTAAAAAAAATATATAAAAAAAAAAGATGAATAAAATACTTTTAAATTTTATAAAACTAATCCATTTATTATTATTATTATTATTATACACCATTCTTTTGCAATAGACAATGGTAAAAAAATAAAAATAAAAACTAGCAAGTAGTACATAGCAATTAATTTTTTGAAAAAGATTCAGCTCTTGTGTGTACATTCCAAGTAATGTTGCAATTTCCTTTACAAATTGTCATCTTGCCAACATATCTATTTAAACTAGTTTGTCTTAATTTCTTAATTCTATTTATTAGCTAATATTATTAAGTTTATATAATTTGTATCTAAAAATTATTGAATTTTAAAAATAAAATAAAAACAAAAAAAAATCCTTAAATTGAATAAAAAATAATATATGACAAAAAAAATAATAATATATTTTTTAATATAAGTATAATTGGTGAACATTAAGATCATATTATATAACATAGAATAAATAAGAATAAAATAAATTTTATTCTATAACAATGGATATTTTGTAATATTAATTATAATTTAGAAAATAATTAGTTGATAAAATTTTAGCTTGTAGCTAAAAAATATATATATATATATATATATATATGCATAGTAAACATATACATCTATTAGTAGTGTTTTAGAGATAATCACAATTTTAAAGATAAAACATACCAAAAAGTAGTATACAAAGAAATATAAAAAAGATATTTTTATTTTACATTCTATTATTATTGGTGATGATTTATTCACCTTATTATAGATCTAGTAAGTATGTGTGTATATATATATATATATATATATATATAGTTTATAATAGTAAGAAGTTTTAATTAAAAAAATCTTATTAAATGATATTTAAATTATTTAGAATATAGATAAATTCTATATGATTGTGTCTATTTTGTATCACTATATGTTGCTAATAAAATTTATCATTGGTCTAAAATAAATACCAATCATCTGTAGTTAAATAAAAAATCTACATTAAGTAAGACAATAGTATATAATTATATAATAATAAGCTCTATACTCAAGCTTTTACTATTTCTCAATAGGACTAATCTTGCATCACAAATGAAATCAACAAAGAAAAACCTACAAACAACACTTCATCTCCTACATTCTAATAACCCACTCCATACATAAGACTAGGAAAGAGGAGCAACCAAGAGTTTGCTCTACCAAATCAATTCCAAAATATCCTGTTTCACACCACTTCCAAGTCACATATTAATAGTCTAATTTTACTTAGCCTCAATCAACCTTTAAGACTTTACTATCACTAGAACCAACCTATTCTAAGCTAGAAGAGAATACTTAACTACATCATAAAATGGCATGACACTAGGTGTACTAAATTATTTTAGATTAACAATTGTTATTATAATTATTTTTAACTTTTCTTTTACATAAAATAGATGTATTGTCTAAGAAGTTATCTATAGAATTACAAGATTCTATCTAAGTTTATATGTGATTTGTATATGAGGTAAAAATTTCTAAATAACCAATTCTCTATATTAAATATATTTTAAAAAAGTAATGAGGGTCTCAATCAAATATATTAAAAATTTATATTATTTTCTTCCATTTAATGTTTGATCTTTAAACTAAATATTATTTTTGTCTTCCCTATTCAATCCAAGCATCCCTATTCAATCCAAGCATGTATGCTTGTCTTATATTTACAATGTGTGTTTTGTAAAAAAGATCTTATGTTTTGGAAGAAGATAATTTCTTCTTGATTTAAAAAAAATGAAAATTATCCAAAAGCATTACAAAACATAAAATCTATTTTTGTTGTATATTAGTTTTTTTTTTCCCAAATTTGTTTGATTTCAAATAATTTTTTTCAAATACTCCTAAACTAAAAAATATGTAAGAAAATTATATTTATCTCATCTGCCTTTACTTAATACCATCTCTAAGTAAATGTAAAAGTGGATTGTTATGGGTGAAACATATTTTATCACATACTTTGTGTGTAGGATGTCTTTGGTATGAGAAACTAAATGGTTCATTTATTTGTTTATGTTTAACTTGATTATTAAAAAATTGAAATTTTCACTAGATATTTAGATTTATAAGAAGATCTAATATTAGGGTAGTTTTCTTTAAAGTACTCATAACTGGTTTGTTTCATGGCCAACTTTGACAACTTTCAATTTTCAATAAGACAACAAACTTTAATTTAGTGCTGTCTTGTGATAAAAACATTCAAATTTTGATATTCTCTACAAAGGATTATTAAATCAAAAAGAATGATTTGTTTATGTTTCAGAAAATTTCAAGAACTTCCCAGAGAGATTGATTATTTTGAAATGATTTTTAGTTCTTCATGTGATGAAAATTTAGAATTTTTCCTTTTTTTAATTCTGTTATTTGTACAAATTCTTGCATAATATTTAATCCCAAATTTTAATTCATGAGTTGAATCTAGTATTTGAGGAAAAGAAATTCACAGTATCATCATTTTAATAGCCTTGATACTAGTGCCAAACTTGTATATGCTTACTAGTATTTCAGCAAGAACACATGAAAGCAAACTTCTACGATATTTTAAAAATATAATTGTGCAAAATTTGAGACTAGTCTTTTAAGACCTTGTACTCCACCAACGAACCACAATCAGAAGAGAAAAATCAAAGATTAGAAAGTATAGAATCCCACGTGGCAACAATTATTGCAAAACTTGTCTTGCATCATTGACCATTTAGGAAGTGCTCTTGTTATGGCAACCCAAGAAATTGTGATTGCCAAAAATACCCATCTTAAGTTGAAACATTAGCATTAGCTTATGTCTCCAAGGTAAAGTGTAAAGTATTTCTCAGTGTTTCAAAATTTGAATCTACAAAACTAGGAGTCAATCGTTGTAGGTAACCTGTAGGTAACTCAGTCCATGTTTGACCTGTTCTATTAACAAATGACGTTCAAATCAGTCATTGTGCTTGAAGTTGTCCAACTTAAGGGTCAACCAGAAAACCAGTTTCTCCCTAAAATCCTTCAGCAATTGTATTGTCTTCAGGAAAATAAGCCACGTCACGAAACTAGGTTGCAAGGCTGCATGAGAAGCAAGCTATGAACATCTTACACGCTGCCGCTTCTCCCTGAGTCAGAATTTTTATTCCAAGACACTTCATCCCGGCAACAACTTATATGTTCAGGACTTTTTACTTTTCAAACATTTCATGTCATAAATTTGGCCAGATCTAGAGTTGACAGTTGTGGATTTGAATAGCAACCTTCAGCAGTTCCTTGATAACCCACACTTCAAATCGGAGAGCGCACACATTGCAGAGCATGATACTATTACACGCAAATACAAGGCTGCTGAGAGATTACGCAAAGTAGATCGGCAGTATACAAAATATCTCGACTTATCAACCAAATTCCAGTCTTCAGTAAATGTACACAGTACATGCGATTTCCACTGTTACTTCTGGCTTTACAATGGAGGAATGCTGATGTCTCACTTTACGTAAGACATGATCAATACAGATGTGGGATCAAATTCTCAAAACCTTCACTAACTGCTGCCGGAGCACATTGTAGATGAAGATAGTAGTTTCATCACCTCAAATACAAAGAGCTGAACCACAGGGAGAACAGCACAAACTCACTGACAACAATCGCAGGTGACCCAATTCCAAATACTGGAACAATGTCTACACGTAGCCAACTCTCCACCAATCCACCTAGCACCGCTCCCGACACAAGTCCCCCAATTGAGATGAGAACCGCTTTTGCTGCATACACAACAACCATTTGAAAATCCATTAGCAAGCCACTGATTTGCTGACGGATAAAGAGTCAACGTGTTATCTTCCTCCTAACAACAGCAAAATCGATTGCAAACATTGTGACGACCTCGGTTTTCGATCATTATTTGCACAAGGGACCAACAAAGTTCCGAACCTCGATTAAGTCTATGAAAGCTGGGCATAATGATTGACAAACAAAATAATCAAAAGATGTGCCACTTGAAGAGCCTCACCTAATTTGATATTTTGCTTCCTCAGGAAGTATACAGCGAGTCCAAATCCAACAGCTAAAATAAAACCTGGGGTGTCTTGCCCAGCAAGCGCTCCTTCAATTGGAGATGAAGTAACTCCAGTTGCAAAAGTCCAAACAATCAAAGCTGCATATATTCCTGATTGAAGTCCAAGTTCGGAATTTGAAGGAGTCTGAAAAGACACGGGAGCATTTTTCAAGGCCTTCTGCAACCATTCCGGTCCTCCGCCAGAAGACTTGGGCTTTCTAACGTCAGCATATCGGACAGCGCTATCAACAACTTTTCCAGCTCGTCGTTGTGACAGACTTTGCATCAATAACATGTCGTATGCTGCCTCAACCTGCAAGAGATCCACGGCCAACTTATCTATAAGTTACTGCATTACCAAGAGGCGGGCGTGACCACATTGAAAAAGATACTCAAAATGATACGCTAGAAGACAGAACCTATGAGTGCTAACCTGTACAATTTGTTCTTGATCTCCGCCGCTCTTCTCGGTCATCACCTTTTTTGCTCTTAATATTTCTTCAAAAGATGCACCCTCTCTAACTCCAAGCAGTTGCAAAGCATTCTCTAACGACATCTCTGAAGGGAGGGGTTCATCTGCTGTCGAATCATTAGCTTGTACTATTGTGCGCAAGTACCGCTTGCCAGAAAGTGATACGTTTTTGGTGTGACTAGAAATTTTGGATAAGCGTGCGCCCAAAAAGGAATCGCTCGAAAGACGTTTAAATAATAGTGATGAAGAGGCGTGATTTGGAGCCGCCAGAAAGGAAGAGGAACTGGTGATAGGAACTAGAAACAAACGGGGTGAGCATGACGAAGACTTCTCACATAGAATCGCCTGTGAAGCCCACAAATACTGCAATTATAAACTTTGTTTAATCTAGCCATAAGAAGATATCTATCAAGACTTGTGCTTCATATATTCAACTTCTCTCAACGTTACATGCTGACATCCATCCAATTAAGTAGAATAGCACAACGACAGGTCAATCCGTACTAGAGCCTGATTTCACAATTGCCGAGTAAAACAAGACATTAACAGAATTAATACTTCATACTCACAAAAAGGAAAATTTTAACAGGTGATAAAATAAAACACTGACCTGTTGACTGGAGCACGATGTCAGAACTTGCGACTGCAAACACTGTACTAGCGCCATTTTATCCTCTGGAAATCCTCAAATCTGCACTCAACCTCATTGTCACGCACTCAGAGCATTGAATATCTAAGGATACAATCCCAAGGCATTTAAGAACAGCATAATAGATTTATTAAGAACAGCAGCAGTCAATTGATCTGCATAATAGATTTATTAAGAACAGCAGCAGTCAATTGGTGCAAATTGGAACACATTGCCAAACCAAATGCTGATGTAATGCTTTATGAAGTTCAGGATGGACACATTGCCTTAATTACTGCTCTATATGATACCCATGTTAGTAGCAAACTTCCAACTTCGAAAAATGCTTGAAATTCACTAGCCAGAATTGTGAACGACCTTCGAGGGAAAGAGAAAAGAAAAGTTTTACAAGATAGAAAGAAAAATAAAATAAAATAGCGAGAGACTTTGGAGGACCCTGCAACTGCTTCTTCGTACATTTTCCCTTTCTCAGAATGAGTGATAGCTGGTTCTGTCTGCAGAGGCGGCTCATGATCAGATATCAGTCTAAGATACCACTAACCAGCTAGCTGTAGTTCTCTTTTGTGTCTAAGTACTGCAATTACACCGCAGCAAAATTCTGGATAAAATCTCGACAAAAAACGTAAAATGCTCTGCGTACACGAAGCCCTACAACCAATCCCACACACTTAGACCAAAACTCGCGGGGATGTAGAGCTTGGGAACCAAAATGGTCGACTCATTCCACCGCCACAGCACAATGTTCCAGAAACCCACCAAACTGCAGAGGGCTTCACAGTCAAAAGCTTCGAAAACTCAAACCAGGGCTTGATAATTACACGAGCGATCTCTGGACACTGAAATCCACGAATAAGCAAACGAGGAGACACTCACGAGGTTCAATGATGCCTCCGACAAGCACGTCCACGTCTGCGCTCAATCACCGCGGTATGCTTGATACACGAAATTGGGAATGCAGCGAAGCTGGCTGCTGCTCCGGATGCGGAGCACGAGGTGGTAACGTGCAGGAGCAAGCGAGGGTTTGGTAATTTCGTGCGCTGGAGGGTGGCTATGGCGTAGCCCCTCCACACGGACGGATGCAAACCGATGGAAGCAAGCGCTGTATCAATCAACACAACAAACCCAGAGGGAAACTCGTTAGCCCATTAGCCGTAGGGATACTGGTATAACCGACGTGGCTATCTCGCAAAGCAGGCAGCAAATGAAACTCCTACGTGGATGATGCCATGGTTGATGTCCATCGTCCTTATGGGCTCTTTGGATTCGGAGCCCTCTCAGCCAAAATATGCCAAATCTTTCTTCAAACAGCGGAAATCCGTTTTATTATGGTTGAATCCCCAGTTTCTCGAAAGTATCAGATTCATCTCCATAGAACGGTTTTGATTGGTGTGTGAAGGCGACACTCATTCTGCCTACTTTGAGTTGTGTAAAACAAAAGATACTGCCTACTGTGAGTTGTGTAAAACAAATCGGAACAGTTTTTCACAAAAATTCAGTCGTCAGTCAGGGTGCGACACACTTGTGTGCGTGTCACTACTAAAATAAGGTTCAGATCACAATTGCTCTGGAACTTTCTTTCTACTCGAAACCATCATATTCGTTTTCGAAGTTAGAGTCTGCAAAATGGCAACGATAGAAATCCTAATTCCTATTATTTCAATTAGGACCGGTTTGCTTCTTTCAATTACAACGGATACCTTGTGACCTTTGTATTTGTAATGATGTAAAGCACCTTCGCACCTTGAACCTTTGTACACTTTTGCACAAGTAAATCTAAACTCTCATCTGTGAAAATGTAACCGAGCACCATTTGGCACTCAAGATGATGCTCCACTACCACTAAAACCAGGTTCTAAACCTACAAGGGGCATGCAAAGCACGGCTTCCCGTCATCCTTTTTACCTCCGCTGTCTACAGTATCTCCTACTGTCTCTTTGCAACAGGAAAACCAGGCAGTAAGTTCGTCGTCATCTCAAATATGTGCAGGCGCCAAAGAGGAAGATATAGGAAACGAGGGATGAGGCGAGCTCAAGAGTCCACGACGAAGGAAGAACCTTTGTAGGAATAAGGGGTACCAAGAAGGAGGCGAACACCCAGCCCAGGACCAACGCGCCAAATCTGTGCATAACCAAAGACCGGCATTATAAATTACAATCGCGATCGCCGTAAAGTCTAATGCTTCTCCAATAACCTAGATTATAAGTAAATGGAGTCAGAACGTCAACACACCTTTCAATTAAGACAAAATACGTGATTGCATAGGAAACATGCCGGGTCAAAAAATCATTGGGCTCCATTTCAAATCCTGAAAAAAGACCATGAATACAGTGGCAGACTCAGAAGGCTCGCGGTAGAGAACGTATCCAATAAGAAAAGACCTGCCAATCTTCTTGATACGGTCATTGAGGAAGAAAATACACGCTAGAAATGACGTGAGCACCTGAAGGGCAGACCAACAAATGGTTGTTATCATCAACAGTGTTTTATTAGAAACTGAACTTGCCTTCTGTAAAAATGACTCAAAAACTCTAGCAACTCATGCAAGCTTTCATTGGAATATAAAAGTGACCAAGAACGATTGTCCAAGATTGCAACAATGCACCAAAAAAACTTAAGTGAACAGCATGTGTCCTTATTCTTTACGATACGTTGTTCAAAGTTCATGGATACAAGCCCGTAGCGTGTGACTTGAAATGAACCCGCTGTTATTTGTTATCACTGCTTCGTTGCTTTAGCGAAGGAAACCGAGGGCTCGAACTGATGAACAATTGAAGGACATTCTTACCTGAAAGCAGGACCCCCATTTCCAGGTATGGAGTGTACTCCAAGCAGAACATAAAAAGCGGCTCTCCTTAAAATGACTTCTTTGTTCGGAACTTGATACATATCAACAATCTTTTACTGCCAAGCTGGCCGTGGTTTAATCTCCTTCTTTGGCTTGAATTGAGATTTTTGATATTCACGCAATTTCTCCATCATAATCTTATCATACGCAGCCTCAATCGACTCCATGCCTTTTGCATCACCGCCGTACTTAAATATCCAAAGCAACACAACAGCCACGCATGCCATGTTTTAAGATAAGAAATACAGCTTGATCGAATAATAGCACCAAATGTTCGTAAACATCTCCAAGTGTCCCAAGCAGACAAATAACACACACACACACACCAGCATATATATATATATATATATATATATACTGATGTGTGTGTGGGTGTGACAAAGAGATTGGTAACATAGATACACAATCTGCGGAAAATACGCCCATCGAAGTCATACTTATTCGGCCAAAATTTATACAATCTTACCAAATGGAAGAGCCAAATGAATTCCTAGTGGCCAAGAAAGGCACGCTGGAGGAAAGTAAAATTTAAAGACAACAACATATAGCTACACAACGCTTTAAGAGATAAAAGCAAGTGCACTCTACAGTGTCATGAAGTCCATATCATACCTGAGCACCTCACCTTATTTGCATGGTACATTGCGATGGATTCAACACTGCAGCTACTAGAGAACGAACTGTTACCATTGGTTTGTACCAGAGGCTTAATACAGCTCCTCATTGAGGAGCACGTCAAATTACCAGCTAGTGCCGTCATCCTGTTCACGTAAACATAACAGACTCAAAGCATAAATGTGTAACCCACGGAAGTTTAAAGTTCTGATACCGGAGCTAATGCATACATTCCCAATTGCGAAGTAGTGAACAAATACTTCATATGGAAATCTGATAAAACCGAGAGCATTGACTTCCATTAAAAATTAAATGCCCGTATCAGAAAGATCACTCCAATTAAAAGCCAAATACACACAAGCAGCCTTCACCCCATCCTGTAAAGAAAAATTCTGCACGCAACTGCCAGCACCTTTCAGCGTTTCCTGAAAGACCTTGTCACCACTTGGTCATATGGCAGAGCAAGGGACCGTAAACCTACACACATTATTTCGTGAAACGAACTCCGATATCACAACCGAGCTACAGCTAATCCACATAAAATTCTCTCCGCTGTCATGAAGAACACATTACAATCGGAAACTGAGAGCACTCTAGGTAAAAAAAAATTGGCCAAACGCGATGAGGTCACAACCACGAGAAGAATACTCACGCCGAAGTTTGAAAACACTATTGTGGCAATTCCAGGAGTAAGCTTGGTTCATGCGATGAAAGCTCGGGTGCGAGATGCAACCGAGTGAAGGAAAGCCATTCGAAGCCGAAGCCGAAGCCGACGAGGAATAGGTGCCGAGGTCCGCTGGCTGTGGCGGTCGGGGGTGGAGTGGTTTTGCGAAAACCCAAACCCTAAAACCCATTGAAGGGCACCAATGCATAGCTGCTCAGAACCAAACTAAGAAAATTTGTTCATACATATTATCATAGTAATTGATTTTTACATATGTTGTTCGATTATTGATTTGATTAAATTTTTGTAACTTGCTGTAACCTGTTGTCCGTGGAGCTTTTTAAATTCGTATTTAAAGAAGATCGAAAACTAAGACAAAATAAAATAATCTGTTTGATTTTTTTTTTTTTTTTTGAAGATTTGTGTTAGATGTTAACTTTGATGAAAATGATATTGCTATTGTTAAATTCAAGATTTTTTGTGGAAAAATGAGTTGTTTAGTTTCATGTTCGATGCAAGCAATTGAGTAGATTTTGTAATGGAAAAAGATATCTGTGTCTGCTTATGTTTATTTACAAAATGGTGATCACAATGTTGTATTTATATTTGACAACAAGAAAAGCAAAATTTCAAAAGTAGAAGAAGAGTGTAATGTGTTTTGTATTTTTTCTAGGGCATCGTTATGTTTTGATAAGTTTCTTTTGTCATTGTAAACCCAATGTATTAGAATATATACATACAGTAATCATTTTGATGCTTTGATCTTCCAAACATATTATTCTGTTTTAAGGCATCTCAAGGCTAATGTAACGTTAGATATAGTCAATAATATTCATCATAAAGAAGTAAATAAAATTTTAATGTAATATAAAACTTTAAAAAATATTTTTGAGAAGTTATGATTTAGAAATATTTTTCTACCTCAAAAAAATAATTAAATTGAAAAAAATAAAAATAAAAAAAATATATAGTTTTTGCAGAACCATATTTTATAATAATAGAAAAAGCACACAATATTAATACATCCAAAATACAATTAATTCAATATATTTTTTTGAATGAGCACATATTATTTTAATAAAAATCACAATATCATTCATTTGATATTTTTGTAAGCCTGAAACAGAAGAAATTGATTAACAATACACAGAGGTGATAATTTGTACAATTTAATTCTTTTGTGAAATATCAAATATTGTGTACTTGTAAGGTTAAATCATAGTACCACTTAAAACCAAAAAACTGATATTAAATCAATGTATGTAACAATACTGTTACCAAAAAAAATCCATTAAAATATATTGTATAATTGAAAAAGCCTTTGTGTGATGTAATTTCAAATCTCAAACTTATAACATAAACAATTTGAAAGTTTAAATTTTTTAAAAATAATCATAGTAATATTTATCATATGTAAAAACACTGTTTTAAAATAAACATTTTGAAATGAATTGTATACTGTTATTAGGTCCACAAAAGTTTTGATTGTGTATACCAACACAATTTTGGAATTCAACTTCAATATAATTCGCCATAATTTATGTTTTGCAATCTCTTCTTCTGCAATACTTTGACCATATATTATATTGATAAAGATCAAGATTTATAACCACAAAATATAGTTGAATCTTTTAAACATCAAACTTATCATGCTTGCAATGTGAAAAAGGAGAACATTTACACAATCTTACACCACAATTTTCTTTATATTTGTTTTGAACAAAATTTAGGTTTAAAATTTTACAAATTTCATTCCATAACATTTGATTCAGAGGGCTCATGTCCTCAATTATAGACTTGAGGTTCTCTTCTAAAGATTTATCAATCCATTCATTTAACGTTGTTGTTGAAGGTGACAGTATTTCTTTCATTTGTGGCCAATATTTTAATGGAATTTTTAATCTTGTTAGTTGTGGTCGTGTTAAGGAATTAAGGACATGGCACCAACTTTCTTTTGAAGTTGGTGCCCACAATTGGTTACATTCTAATATCTTATTCCGTGCATCTTTAAGAATTCTACAAAGAATGATTTGATTTTGTTTTGTTTGATGTATATATGCTTGCTCTTCAAGACACACAATTCTTTCTTCAAGTTTGTGACATTGTTTCTCTAATTGTTCAATATCCAGTTTTGATTCATGTAATATATGTTTTTTTTACTTAAAGAAGCACCAAATTTTCTGTAACAATCATGTATGGTTATTAACAAATTATATGTCTTGGATATATATATATATATATATATATATACTTAAGTTTGTTTCAAAATAAATGTAAAAAATATTTAAAAAGTACTATATCAATTTATGTTTTTAATTTAAAACTAAGTGGATGGTTGAATATGTGCATATATATATATATATATATATATCCCATAAAATGCAATTTAGGGCTTCGTGTGCAAGATGGGAATTGAAAAGGTTTTGATGTTTATAAGTCATTAAATGCATACTTGATCTGCTATTTGTTGTAGATATATGAGGTACTTTATATATAAAAAAATTATCTTATATATTTAAATAATACCAATATAATAATATAATAAAAAGTTAGAATACATACAAAACATTCCAATTTATACATGTATATGTAACAATATTTGATCTAGATGGTAAAATTAAAATTTATTTTATTTTATTGTATATAAATTAAAAATAACTATAGAAATATGATGGTGAATTGAAAAGAAACATTAAACTAACACACAAAAAAATATTTATAAATTTATTTATGTAATAATCTTTAAGCCATACAACCATACATTCACACATATACATACACACACACATATATATATATATATATATATATATTAAATAAAAAAAATAAGTCAATTCAATCAAAACTTGTACAATGTAATCATCAAAAGACAACAACTAATATAGGAAAGTATTTCATTCCATAATAACATCCATCACAAAGAGTAATTCATTAAAAACACACTAATATAACAACAACCACATTATCTATGATCCTTTTTCTTATTGCTTAAACATGTTTTCTAGTTAAAAAAAAACATGTGAATATTTTTAGAGAACCGCTAAGTGGACACCTTCCTTTTATTGAATGGACATCCCCCATGCCACACTAACAAGTTTTTTAACAAGCTGGACATTAAGGAAGCAAAATGTGTAAAAACAACAAAAAACAACAACAACCCACAACACATGAATATCAGCAACACAAAAGCTAAACAAAACAAATAAATAAAAGGGGGTGTCCACCTAACAGTTCCCTATTTTTATTACAAAGCATGATGCTTGAACACATGTGAACTGATATAGGGCATGCGTCATGCAGGAGTCAGACGCCACATGTCAATCTCGCAGTGCGATGACGTGGATCCCTTTTCACACCACCACCATGTTTTCCTAATGGTTTTATCTAGGCAACGGTAGCGGTAGAAAGGAGCAATTCCAGGGGGCGTCGCGTGAGCGTCTAGATTCATCAGCTGGGTCTGAGCAATTCCAGCGTCTGGCGGCAGCCAAGTCACGTCGGAAATGGGAATGGAGAGATCATCGGAGATGGACGACGAAGGAGGGAGATGAGCTCCGTCGCCGAGGTGGATCCACTAACATCGAGCACCTGTTCTCTGGCATTCAGTCACACTCGACGGCGATCCGAGATACTAATGCCAGGATCGCCTTCATTGCACGGTCTCCGGTCTAATCCACTCCAGTCGACTACCTGACTGCTTGTCTTCTGCTTCGAAATCACCAGGCAACTAGATACACTCTCCATTTCGCGATCGGGCCAATGCGTCCTGGATCAAGTGGATTCATCGCTGGCTATTACGAAGCGGGTGCCAGGAAGTAGCTCTTGTCGCCACCGTTTCTCTTTCTTTTCAGGTGCGTCGTTGCTGTGTTGAGAGCGTTGCAAGGCTCTCGTACAAAACGATCGATCACTGGCCTGGCCGTGGATGATTCCAGGACGCCTGACGGTGATCTTCGTTATCTTTCCTCCCTGGATCCGGTGTTCGTGTTTTTAAAGATTAGAGGTATTTGAACATGTGTCTCGAGTTTGAAGGAGTTTTGTTTTATTTCCTGTTGATCGGAGTATTCTCTAGCTGGTTATATTCCTTAGCTGTTTTAGCCGAGAAGGATCGTGGTTTTTCATCACCTTGGAGACCATGATCCCTGAAGGACGCTCACATCGCTTGAATTGGACCACATTGGGCTCCGTGTCGCGTGTCAACTGATTTTATTGCGATGACGGGAAGATCTCGTAGAGTAGCTAGCTTCGAAGTCGGAACTGCTGCCTTGTTTATTCTGATCTACATTATCTTTAGAAGTAAATTACTCAAAGTCAGACGTTGAGTGAGCGCGTGAGTGATTTTACTGTATTGGAATAATCTCCTTCGAGTGGGTGATCGATCACAATGATCGCTTGCATTAACCCGTGCTCCCGAGATGCATTTACGGCGCCATGAAGAGAAGTAGTCGGTGTCGATGGCTAGTTTCTGTGTGTACGTTGTTGACTGCTTTGACAATCTCTCCGAATTCGGGGTCCTGCCAATATTACGGACGAGTGAGTTTGAGACCGTATCTATCATAGAACTTTGGAATTTTGTGAATGTATTGAGTTTGATGTCTTCTGTTGGCGGGAGGATAACCAATATCTCACAGAGCTCTTCCTCTGGTGTTTGTTGCAGCAGAGACGCAGCAGGATCTCATCAACAATGCTTCACACTGCCTAGAGTGCTTCTTATAGCACGCATCAAGTAATCGCCTGCCATTGGGATGGTTTGCAGTAATCGATTCGAGCCGTCTTCTTCGAAGAAGAACTGTTGAGCACAGGTAGGGGATTTCCATGGCTAGTATGGAAGGATGGCTGTACTTGATAGAGTCCAACAGGTTGATGATGACAAACCCTCGGAAGCGCTACTTTGTGCTTGCTGGGAACCGGGCGTTTTTTTACAAGGAGAAGCCTGCTCATCCAGACGAGGTCACTTCTTTGCCTTAAGCAAACACTGTCTTGAATGACATATCTTTGAAATTTTTTTGTTAATGTTGTGTATACTACAGATTTGCTATACTGGTGAAAAATTTCGGGGATTAGAATACGCAGGGTATTCTATGTTGCGGTAGAGGACTTTTAGTCGTCGAACTAATCAATTCTTTTGATTTTCCGAACTAGCATTCCAACTTTCCGAGAGGGGCATTGATATTTGTGTCTTGCGTGATCGCTTAGGCAGGTGTTCGCTCAAAAATGAGGTGCAGTTACCAGCACATGCAAATATCTCGTTTGTGCCATTTTGGATGCACAATTGAAACATTGTATGAGACGTGAGTGAAGCGATTACCAGATTGCATGTCAATTGGACCGATTTTAGGCTGAAGCGTTGACAGGACTTTTGGTCGTTTTTAATTGAATCTGTGCAGACTCCTATCAAAGCTGGAATTATTGATCCTTCCACAAGAGTAGCTGACCATGGGCGAGAAAAAATTCATGGTTGGACCCTTTTTGTGTTTGAAATATACGACTCTTACAACCATGGAGACAAGCTTAAGTTTGGAGCACGGAGTTCCGAGGAGGCAGCAAGGTGGATGGCAGCGCTCAAGGAAGCGGCTGAGCAGGTCTGAGTTCGCTTCAAAGCATAAGAGAAGTGTACCAAACTTCTATGTAACTGAGCTTAGAAGTTGGATTATATGAACACACTTGCTGTCGACTGAATCATTGCTTGTGGGTGCTAAATACAGGACAACCTGCCAGGAAAATATAGACTATTTGTCCCCGCTGATAGGAAACGGAGATATCTTTTCAGGTATAGTAGCATCACTCTGGCAATTCTGTTGCTACAATTCCAGAGTTTCTCAGCTTTGGATCATTAATAGGAAACGGAGAGTGCAACATTCATTAATTTTGGCACCTGTTCTGTCAATCTCGTGCATATGATATATAGTTTTTGATGTATGCGTGACTATCACAGGCTCTCATTAAGGAGACGCAATGGTCTTGTACGAGACCTTTCTTGCGGTGCTGGCTCTATTACAAATCCTCTCTTTCGAGAAGATGCAACAACTCCCGCAGGTTATTCTAGATTTCTTTGAATTATTATGTTATTATAGTCAGTTCATTGGACACCTACAGGGACGATGCATTGTATTGTACTTTTTTGGTGATTTTTCGTAGTTGTGGCTATTGCTGGGGTAATGAATCAACTATTGAGGTGCTTCATTCTTTAACTCTTGCAATGGGTGTTAAATATCTTACCTTCTTCCTCTCTCCCGCGTGCTCACGCGGGTGTTTCAGATTTACCAGGGTGGATTGGATCTTTACTCCCAAAGGATGCATCTCCAGATGTGATAGCTGATTCGCCATGGCAGATATTTGGCTGCAGAAATGGTAATTCTGCGGGTTTGTGACATGATCTTCCTCATTTGCTTTAACTAACATGTGCTTTCAAAATGCCAGTTATGTATCTTATGATGCCAATTTTGATTCACTTTTTTGTGTCCAGGATTGCGACTGTTCAGAGAAACCACTGATCATCATAGACTTAAGAGCATGGTGATGGGCGGGCCAAAATTATTCTCAGTTTTCTTTTGAATTACAATTTCTGCTCATTTCTTTGAAATTGTAAATTGCATGCTCTTAATCGATGCTCGTCAATAGTTCCATTTTAGACTTAGCAATTCAGTGTGCCGCGTCTGTTGCACTGAAGTAAGTGGTTTCGAGGAGGATTTGTTTCTTTTTCTTTTTCTTTCGTGCTTTGTGTTACTAAAAAGTCGGTTACTGAAAGCTGCTTTCTTTTATTTCAGATACGTGGAGAGGATCCTCCTGCATTGATGGCTGTTGGAGTGGTGCAAGCTTCTTGTGAATCCGTATTTGAAACTGTCATGAGCTTGGGTTCTTCACGGGTTGAGTAAGGCTCTTTGCCATTCACCGCAAGTCTGATATTTGTGGAAGTTTTTGACCAGAACACTAATCTTTTTACGTTTGGAACTGTCGAGGTGTCACTCGTGCAGTTTGATTTCTCGCACAGGAACAAGACTTCGCCGGAAGAATCTGATGGTTTTTGGTTCTTTCAGGTGGGACTTCTGTTATTCTAAAGGGAGAGTCTTAGAGCATATTGACGGCCATTCAGACATTGTCCACAAGCAGTTACATAAATATTGGCTTCCCTGGTATGAAATTAGATTACCCTGATCTGATCACGTCTATGCTTAGATTTTTGGATAATTCGTTATTACAGAATGTGTTATCTATAGATTTGCTTAACAATGTTTTATTCAAGGCGTTATTATAATTCTGCGTCCCAGCTGTAGTAATTTTTTTTTCTCTTCAAAAGAATGCTAAGCAGAGGGCTTCATTCTAGGCTTAGTTTGAAGGATGCACAAGTTCCTCAGGTTGAGTTTCCAAGGCTGTACCAGATATGTAAACTTCTTTCTACCGAAATCTTCAACATCTAAATATTTATGTCGGATGAAGAGTCAGGCAGCTGCTGTTGCAATAGCCATATCATGTTTGTGAGCAGATTTTCTTTTTAATGAAAGAAGCGCAGGCGCATGAAACCTAGGGATCTGCTCGTGCATCGTTACTGGCGCCGTGAAGATGATGGCTCTTATGGTGAGTCAACATAAATTGTTTATTCGTCTTTGTCTTCTTCTGTTTAAAGAGTTGTAATAACTGTAGTGACCTCCTTATGAACCTCCAATGTCTTAAGAGCTTTTTTTCGTTTTTTTGTAGTTATTCTCTACAAGTCGGTGAATCATGAGAGATGTCCTCCACGACGAAAATTTGTGCGCGCCTGGATCAAAAGTAAACTCCTCTCTCATTCCAGTGGTCTCGCTTGATTCATTCATCTAATTTGATTCATTCATCTAATTTGATTCATTCATTTGAAGCCTACGACAGGATGCGAGACTGAGATTTGAGATGGTTTAGATGCTACTACATCACTTCTAAACTTGGAATTATTTCATATAGGTGGAGGCTATGTCATATCGCCACTGCCACCTCAGGGTGGTTTCCCTTACCGTTGTGCAGTGAAGCACATACTTACCGTAGACTGGAAGCATTTCAATATGCGTTGGAGCCCTTGTAGAAATAGGGACATCACGCTCAGAGTCCTTGAGAGGGTGGCAGGTATAATGAATGCCTCTCTGAAAACCTCGCCTTAGTGTGAATTGTATTGTCTTCATCAAATTGATGAACATGCTTCTATGGGTTTCTCGAAGATTTTTGAACTTTCCTTTCACCATTCTTTACAGGCTTTCAGGTCCAAACTCTGTCGATCTTGTGGCAACAGCTCTGATCCCCTAAAACTATGTTGCTTCAACCTGTGCTTCTGATGACAAGCTTTAGAAAGAGACATGAACTGGACGACCGTTGTCATGTCCTCCATAACATACCCGCATGTCTTGTAACTGGAAGCGCAAGCTAATTGAGCTGCTTTATCATGAGGATGTCTTCCCTGAAATCGATATTCAAGCAAATTGCTGATGATTGTGATACTTTGTTCAGCTTTAAGCGAATTTTACAAGGTCAAGCCAGCGGACTACATGCCCATCTCCATCGGTCAAGACTTGCGGCGGCTAAATGTAACAGGCTGCAAGTTTCCGGTGTCCCAGAAACAGAACATTTCCTCAGTCCATCTAACTGATAATGAGGCTGCGCACTCACAGGGAAACAACACTGGAGGGCAGAGTATGTTCCGGCAGCTAGCTGAGGACGAGTTTTTTGATGTTCCAGAAGACTCGGCATGGGATACGCAGCTTGAGCCAGATCTGGGCGGTCAACGGAAATCAGCAGACCCAGAGGAAACCTCCGACGAAGATCAGGTAAGATAGAGTTAAGGCTTCATGTGTATTATTTTGAAGACGATTTAAAAAAATATCATTCTGTTTTCTTAGTCTATGTTTTGTGACGATGGAGTGCATTCTGCTCGTCGTGACCCTGTGACTAATGGCGATGGGTCAACTCTGGTCTCGAGTTGGATATTTGAGCTGCTCTTCCTTATCCTAATGGTTTTGTCCGATCACATCACAGGATGGGCGCGTTCAGAAGTCGTCCACTGCTGCAACCATTGTCAAACACCTCCAAGGAATCACAGGCATGTTCTCACAACCTTCACAAGTACGACAGTTTTAGTATGAGAATCCCATCAGGTTGTGATTACAATATCACAACCTGAGATTTATTTGATCAATTTTTTGACATTTGATCAATTTTGCAGCTCAAAAGCGTATGCACCAGGACACTGTTGAAGATGGGATAGAACTGATGGTTCGAGCTGGAACTCTGCCTATAAGGTTTAGCAGCTGCACCACGAGCTGTTATGAATCAGCAGAGGCAAGCGTTTTCTTAGTTCGCGGCAAACACTATTTGCACGACCGTAAAAAGGTAACCCACTTCATTATTTATTATTGGGTTTCTTCTTGGTGGTGAGAAATTGTTCATTTGTAGATGACTGGACCAGATAGTAGGATTAAGCTTTGCTAACCTGGCACTTCGAATTCGGGACTGAGGGAAATAGGTGGTGGCCAAAGACCCTGTCATGCAATTTGTTGCAGCTGATTGGTTGAAATCCAACAAGAGGGAGGACCACCTTGCCTCACGACCATCGAATCCAATCCAGCAATTTTTGGCCAATCAGGTAAATCATGTGATCTGTTTAAAACTGTCATATAGCACTATATATGATCATGTTTGGAGCAGTGGAAATCAAACTGGTTTACGATAGCTTGTTGTGATATTGTAATCACTGTATTCCAAGTTTCATTAAGGTTTTTACCAAGATTTACGGGAAGACATATTTTCCATCAGCATATACACGAGTGTGACTTACAAAAATTGTTGTTGTTTTAGGGAAAGAATGAGGGCAGAGTCCCAGACCCATTTTTCTTCATCGTCAACATTCAAGTAAGTATTGCTAAAACATCTTTCTGCACTTCGATGCATGGTTCAGTACAATGCCTGCCTGACAGCGTTTCCTACGAAAACGACTTGTTCATTAGCAAAATGGAAAGGATACGTCCCAATGCCTCGATTGGATTGTAGTTCTTCGTTGCTTATTGAGTTTGCTGACTCCAGGTTCCAGGATCCACAACATACTCTTTAGCTCTATACTACATGATCACGTCGCCCCTGTCAGACTTTCCAATCCTTGAAAAATTTGTACGCGGAGATGATCGTCACCGTAACGCTAGCTTCAAGCTCATCCCGCACATTGCAAAGGGCCCATGGATTGTGAAGCAAAGCGTGGGCAAGACGGCTTGTTTGATAGGAGAAGCTTTGGAGATCATCTACCACATCGACAAGACTTACATCGAGGTGTGCAAAGACTCTGCAACAGCTTCTTGTTGTTGTGCATCTGTGACAAGTTGTTTGAGTCATGGTGCCAGTACCGTCGTTGCTTTAAGTCATTACCACTACGACTAACTTGTGCATGCCTGTCGAGGTGCAGGTGGACGTGGACATTGGCTCATCCTCAGTAGCAAAGGGCGTGGTGAACTTGGTCTTGAGTTACTTGAGCAACCTTGTCATTGAGCTCGCATTCCTCATTCAGGTGATCAGTCACGTTTCTGAACCTCGCTTTTGAGCCACTGTTTTTCGTCATTTTCCAGCTGACTTTCTTCTGCCACTTCTGAATCAGCACGCATAGCCCAGTCTATTCTTTGATACTCATGGAGTGGGCGAGACATATTTGTGCAGGCCAACACCGAAGAGGAGCTCCCGGAGTATCTGCTTGGCACCTGCAGGCTTGTGAATCTAGACATCGCCAAAGCTCTTCCTGCGCTTCTAGAGTGATACGTCGACGTTCAGCAAGGCTCCATTTATTGCTTGACCCTCCTGTGGAAATAATATTATCCATCTATCTACCTCTTTATAGATTTATCAATCTACCTTTCTAATATATATATATATATACACACACACATTTCATCTCTTGAAACTTGCTACTTTGACTCAGAACGACCATAGATTATTTCGAAAGTGTGAAAAAATATTTAAGATGTACTGGAACCAAAAGCTTCTTCAACTGTTTCTTGAGAAATACATTGCACCAGATTTTTTGTGTGTGTGTGTGTTGTTAATTGGTTCTCCTTTCAAGTGGTTTCAGTTTCTGCTTATTAGCTCTTGTGTGCCATCATGGGACTTCTTTGAATATATTATTCTTTTGGGTCTGGGTACGCTAATTTTCAACCACTGGTTGTGTTTTAGTTTATTGTATTAAATACTTATTTGCATTGCATAGATAGCTGGGTACACAAAAGTATTAATGTATTGTGTAAAATGTATTAATTAGCATACCATGATCATTCACATGCCCTACTGTTGACATAGTGGTACAGAGCTGGGGAGAGTTAGGACCTAGACTGGGTTTTTACCTGGATGATTTTCATCCATCCCGCAAAAGCCCGGCCCTGTCCACCCCCTGCCCCGGTTTACTAGTCCCCGCTGCCCTTCCCTGCCCCCACAATTTCAGCCCAGCCCGTAAAAAACCCGCCCAGGTAAGAGTCCTGATCTGGGAGAAAATCCACCCGTCTTCCTGCCAGGGTCCGCGGCCCGCCACCGACGGGCAGGGCGGGGCAATTGGCAGCGGGCGGGTTTTTACGGGCTGGACTAAAATTGTTTGGGCAGGGAAGGGCAGCAGGGACGAGTAAACCGGGGCAGGGGGTGGATAGGGCTGGGGTGGATTTTCTCCTAGAACCGTACCACGATGAATTCTATGTCATCCGTGGTGGGATAAAGGAAGTCATCCCAAACCTGCCCCGGCTGTATCTCGGGCAGAACTGGGCTCCTATCCGGGAAAAATCAACCTGCCCGGGAAAAACCGGACACTTACCCAAGTATCTTTCAAATTCAAGGCTACCTTCCTTGCCTGCTGCCAAACATTTGCTCCTCCTTTCAGTCAAGGGAGTCTCCGTCCAAAGCCAGTGTGGGTGCAAACAACGTTGTCACATTGTCAATTCCTTCGTTAGAGGTTGACAGGAGACGATAACGTTTTGTTGATGTTCAGTGCGTGAACTTCCCAACGAAGAGCACGAAACCAGCACCCAGTTGCTGCAATTTTGCAAATTCAGTTAAACTCACAAGTGCAGCAAAACTACGAAGCTTTGGAGCTAGTATCATTCAATACCTCCTCTTGCTTGCTCTTAGTCTATAACTCCTCGTTGTTTGTCAACCAAACGTGTTAAGGCAGCCAGTTGGGTTGTTGACATGGGATGCAACGAATCCACACGGAGCTCTACCCCACACTGCAACTCACAGTTATGGCCACGAGTGATTGTCTTGAAATCTTGCTTCGCAGGGGAAGTCTAGAGTTCAAATATTTCCTGGTCAAGTTTACCAGTTCATCTGTTTGTGTTGATCCCTGCGCTTTGTGAGTTTTGAGTGGCACATCTTTTTTTGTACTTTCCCCTGCCACAAAAATTGACTGTTTCTGTCTTCTCTAGATTACTCACAAACTCCACCAATTAAACTCTATAAATATTGGAGAACCTACAATAAATACTGTCAACATTTTATATATTTTTTCTAAAAGACTTTGTGATAGTATTTTTTACACTACAAAACACTAAATTTTTATAAGCCTTTTTATAAAGCCCTTGCCTGCATCTAAAGCAATTAATTCACAATTTTAAAGATTTAAAAATTAAACAAGTTATATTGGATTTTTTTTCACTCTTCTAAATCATTCATACCCTCAATTTTTTGTCATAAGATATTCATGAATTACAAAACCTATAAGAATTATAAGTAGACATATAAACAAACAAATTTGCTTAACAGTAAGAACTACAAAAAAAAGAACAAAATGACACATAATTTAAAATGTTATGTACTTCTAGTAGAGACAACTTATACTTTGAAATTTCTAGTCAATTTAATATTGTTTTACCTAATGTGAAGAATAAGTATAGTTTTTTAAAATAATAAATATTAGTATTTTAAGATAATTTACAGTGCTTATACTTTGTTCAATAAATTTAAAGAAGATGTTTTTTTAAAAAATTATTAAAAAAAAATAAAAAAAAATATGATTACATTTTTAAAACCAATATATTTATAAAATATATTTGTTTGTGTATGTGTATACGTATATGTATATATATGCAAACATACATACTCTAGTATTTTAAACATAATCATATTAATTTCAAGCACCTTGTTATCTATTAAGTTTTGCTAAGCACCTATGATAATAATCTTTACGAGTGTTCTTATAAATTGAATGTGAATAAAATTAAAGACATAGTTTTTAAATTGGTAGATAGAATTATATACCAAAGGCTAGTATGGTACATGGAAGAGGTCTTCAAATCTTTTTTGATATCTCATTTATATTTTTACCTTAGCATTTATTAATTTTTAGCAAATCTTAAAAGATAAATATTTTATTTTAATATATTTAAATTTGAGTCATTTTATCTTTGTGAATTAAAAAATTAAAAAATTAAAAAATTACATGTTAATAAGTTTTTATTACTATAACTTGTAGCTTTATTAGTTTATAAGTACAATCTTGTTTCAATAATATTTTGTGTGTGTATATATGTATATATATATATATATTTAGGTCATTCTTATATTATTATTCTTAATTTGAAAGTTGATATAGTTGAACTCATTCTTTAATCTATGGTGATAATAAAGAAACTTGATGAAAGGCTCATTCTATTGTTTTGATAAGTTAGAGTAGAAAATATTGCTAAGGTAATAAAAATATATTATATAGGATGGCCTACTTATTTTACTTATAATCTGTATTGGATTTATTATTATCATTACCAATATTTTATTTTATAGTATATTTTTTAATATTATTATATGTATGTGTGGATAATTATGGTTGAATATTGTATACCATCCAAACATACATGAATGTATTGTGAGAGTGTTTATGGATTAAAGCATTTTTAATACCTCACCAACTAATCTTAGACTATATAATGTAGTTTGATATATGTACCCAAATATTGTTTTTGTTACTAAAAAAATAGAATGAATAATTTTAACATTTCAAAAAGCCAAATAATAAAATTTTAAGTATATAAAAAAAAAAAAACAACAATAACAATTAAGAAGATAAAATTGGCTATTTATAAGATATTATTTATTATATATAAATAAATAAATAAAATATTAATACTTTAATATTTATAATAAAATAAAGTAAAATAAATATCTGTTCAATAGAAAAATAGATAATTTACATAAATAATAAATAATAAAGACATAAAAATCAAGATATAAATAAGCCTTTTGCTTATTTATTTATTTATTTATTTATTTTTTCAATTAAAGTGATAACTTTGTTTAGAAGACATGTTTGTAAAGAATAAGAGCATCAATTAGATGAAAATATTCAAACATATATTATATATATGTTTGAATTTATTTAATATATATATAAATATTTAAAATGGTTTTAAGATTTTAAAGATGTATTTAAAAAGAAGAATATAAATACCTTGCCAAAATATTATTTATATGATTATATTATTGATCTTCAAGATGGCGCATAACTATGTTTTGATCTAATTTATAACCTATCATAAAACAAGCTTACAACATTGAGAGAATATTTTGATAAGAATTTAGCAAAGAACTTTATTTGACATTCAAAATCTCTTATTAGTGCACCTATATTTTCTATTAAAAAAAATATGGATCTATATAGATGTGCGTCGACTATCATGGCCTTAAAAAAGTGATAATAAAAAATTATTATTCTTTGCCATTGATATCTAGGCTCTTTGATCAATTGGATTAAGTTAAGATTTATACTAAAATAGATTTTTATGGAGCTTATAATCTAATACACATTAAAAAAAGGGACAAATGGAAGACCACTTTTAGTATAAGATATGGATACTTCAAATATAATATTATGCTTTTTGACCTTACAAATGCGCTAGCCATTTTCTAATATTTGATAAACGACATAATTTATAAATTCCTTGATGACTTTGTTATATGCTATTTGGATGATATCATGATTTATTCTAAGATTCTAAAAGAATATGAATAATATGTCTACCTTATCTTATAAAAATTACAAGATATTAGATTTATGCCAAATTAAAAAAATATATATTTTATAGATTTCAAGTAAAATTTCTTAATCATATTATTTCAAATGACGGCTTAATGATGGATCTAAAGAAGATTAAGACCAATAGCAACTAAATAATTCTAAAATTGATATGTGATATTTAATACTTTTTAAAATTTTTAAACTTTATCAATAATTATTTTTAGATAGTACAATTGCTTATACAATTGACATACAAGAATAAGCTTAAATGAGGATCAAAAGTTGAAAAAGCCTTTGAATGCTGTGGTTCTATCATTTTGTTTACTCCATCAATACTGCCTAGAGCCAAACCTATAGAGGGGGGATTTGAATATAGGAAAAGACTAACCACATTGAATTAAACTGTTAGGGTCACACAATTAACTGCCTCCAAACATACTGAAATATTCCCAATTCTATTATAATGTCTCCCTCATGCCACCAATAACTCTATTAACAATTAAAATATTGCAAACAATAACCCAGCTTAAGTATTCACTGCATCTTCTCCTCTCCTTTCTTATGACAACAATATGCAATACTATAATATTTCCAAACACAGCATATAATTATCCCATATTTCAAACAGAAGGATATTCCAGATTTGACTATCATTCCCAGTAAATCATTTCTCACAATTCAGACTCCACAAACTTCTTCTCGTGGATCATCCTCAATTCAATACTCAATGTATTATAATTTTCTCATATTCATACTCATTCTTCATAAAACATCTCCAATCCTCCACTTCTAGTTTTCCACTTATATTTCTTTATTAGTATTTCAGCATACTAGTACACCCTCAATCTTTCATTATAAATCACTTCTTTCATTACAAAACTACACTTTATAGTAGTCAAAACCTTTGTATTATCCTTCTCTTATGAAAGAAATAACAAGAGGTAGCACCAAGCTTACCCCGGCTCAGCACCATCACAGTCTGGCCCCGACTCCTCCGCATCGAATCAATTTATACTTACCCCGTCTATGTTAACTGCTATACAACTGATGATAACTACTTTTTTTAACTTCTTCATCTATTCTGCCTTCTAAATTGGCCATTCATCATCTTTCTGCCTATTTTTAATCCTACCAACTATATATCATAAATCATAAAATTTCTACCCATTCTACAAATGCTTAAAGATAATATTCATTACATCTTCTATTTTGATTCACCTAGATTCATTTAAGGCATTTTTTTATGGAAATCAGTGCTTTGGACTTTGTATTGAGAATAATTTTATTACAACCTGGAAGAAAAAAGATATTATATCTAATTATATTTTATTCTATAAAATTCTCAGCTGCAAAGATTAATTATAAAACTCACAATAAAGAACTTCTTGCTATTATAGATTCTTTCTAAAAATAGTATCATTTACTTATAGATGCTTCACATCTAATGGCTATATATACAAATCACAAGAATCTTGAATATTTCATGTTGGCTTGTATTTTAAATCATCTTCATATCCATTGGAGCATGTTCCTATCTTATTTTAACTTCAACACCACATATCAATCCAAAAAGCAATAAGAATTATTAGATGCTTTATCAAGATAATTATACCTTATACTAAAAGAAAAAGAAGCAATATATAATCAACAATAAACAATATTCTTGAAACTTAAGAAATTTTATATTTAAAAAAAACTCTTATATCAATTCTAATAGATTCTTTGTTTTTTTTATTGAATTTGTACAATCTCAACTATAGATCTCTTGTTTTTAATATTAAATATTGTTTCAACAATATTTACAATAATTTGAATAAATTCAAGTTTGAAGATAGTCTCTTCTATTTTAAAGAATGTTTATATAATCCAAGGGGGTCATTATATTGTTATGTTTTTTAAATACATCATGACTTTCTAATTATTGAATATTTTAGAATTAATAAGATATTGAAATATGATAGCTTCAAATATAAAAAATTGATAAGGAATTTGTTCTCTTCTATGATACATATTTTAAATCAAAGAATCCTTGATATTGATCAAATGAACTTCTTCAATTGCTACCAATTTCAAAACAACCATGGTCTTCTATCTTAATAGACTTCACTATAGATCTCCCACCATTAAATTCTTTTGATATTATATATGTAATTCTTGATCAATTTATCAAGATGGCATATTTTGTCTCTTATAAGAAGATCATTATTAATATGGGAATGACCAAATTCTTTATTGATAATGTCTATTGATATCATAGAATGCCAAATGATATTATATCAAATTAACGATTGTAACTTCTGCCTAAGTTTTGAAAGTCACTTTTTAAGATTCTTTAAATAGATATTAAGTTTTTTTTAATATTTCATTTATAAACTGATGGCCAAATGGAGAGAGTCAATCAAATCTTTGAGCAATATTTAAGATGTATTATCAATTATGAATAAGATAATTAGACATCTTATTTATTTCTAGCCAAGTTTGCCTACAACAATACAATTCATGTGTCTATTCAATAGATTTTATTTTTTTCTAATCATGATTGCCATCCAAAATTGGATATATTATCTATTGATAGATCCAAAAATCCAATGGCAAATGGCTTTGCAAGCCAAATTGTTAATATCCAAGTTACCTTGAAATTTCAACTAGAAGAAGCTTAAATATATTTCAAAAAGGTAGCTAATACATAGAGGAAGGAACAACCTCCAATTCAAGTTTGTAATAAAATATGGTTTCTTTGACGTAATATAAAGACTATTCAACCATTTGATAAGTTGGACTATCAAAGGTTGGAACCATTTCCTATTAAAAAACAAATCAACTTTGCTACTTATTGATTAAAACTATTAGAATCTATGAAGATACATCTTATTTTTCATACATCTCTTTTACAATCTTATAGAAAATTAAGCATACCAAAAAGAATAAAATGGCCACCTACTTATGTTGAAGGTGGATAGCCATGAAAAATTTGAGGTAGAAGAAATATTCTATTTGAGGCTAAATCAAGAAAAGTTAGAGTACTTTGTGCATTAGTATGATTATATCATTAATAAGCATCTATAGGAGCCAACTTCAAACTGAATCAATGCACCATATAAGATACAAGAATTCCATCAATAACATCCTTTTAGATCTAAATTGATAATATATGTTAGGTAATACTCTCATTTGACATACATAAATGTGGTGAATTTTAGACTTTATAATTTTTTGTAAAAAAAATAGAAGTAGTCATAATAGTTTTAGAGGTCAATCTTCATATATATATAAACTAAAAAATCCAATAGTAGTCCCATTCTACCTTAAGATTATAATTCATTGTTGTATTATGTGTTGTCTTATTTCAAAATGTACCTAACATTTGATTATGGAAGGTAAAACTTATATTTTTTAATTAATTAAAAACCTAATAATCTTAATAGAATCCTACATAAATTTCAATTGAATCTTTAATAATCCTAATCAAATCTTAAAGTAATCTTAAAGAAATCCTAAAAGAATCACAAAGAAATTCTAAAGAAATCCTAAAGAATTATTAATTCACTAATGAATCTTAGTTAGTGGATCATTTAAATTTATAGTCTTTAAATTATTTAAATATCAAAATATTAAAGTTAGAGATTCTATTTGATCATTCAAGTATTCATTAGAATTTAGAAGAGTTTATAAGTTACAAGAGTCTTATTAGAGAAAAGTCATAAAAATGGAGTCTTAATAAATCTTGGAGGCAATTATCTTAGCTAGTTTAGTATTTTCTCTTAATTGTAAGAATTAGTATTTAGTTATTAAAACCAATGTCTATATTAGCCTTCTATCTATATGTATTATTCATTAAAAACCTATAATTATTATTTAATAGGTAGAAGAAGCATGAAAAAAAAACCTCATATCTTTTTAATTATTTATATAAAAAAATATGATTTTTAGTTGATTTAAATTTATTTTATCATTATAAAAAATCAAAAAAGTAAAATAATATAGTTTAAAATTGGTATTATCACCTCAAAAACATTTTAGAGATTTTTAGAATTTATTTAGAATTTATTAGGAATTTTTAGAGTAATTTTTGAGACTTTGGTAAATATGAATTTTACAACCTTGGAAACCATTATGAAAAAATGGAGTAAGATTTAAAGGCCATAGAAGATTCCTAAAATAATTGGATATTCTTAAATACCATGGTGAAGTTAGAAATACAAAAAGATTAGTTCTACTAGTAGAAAATAGAAGGACTAGCAATTAATGTAGTCATTATAAAAAGGGAGGTGCAAAAGTCCCATATGGGTTGTAACACCTTAGATGTAGGTAGAAGGATAAGACTATAGCCTTGTGGCCTCTCTAAGACACTCTTATACATTACTTGTAAGCATTGGTGAGATTCAAACTCTTGATTTCTTAAACAAATTATCCTTGAGATAAAAATTACTCACATAATTTTATTATCATTTATCTTCTATCTTTAAATTAGTATAATTTATTCATAGTATTTTTTTATATTATTAAAAATATTAAAAAATTATTTATTTATAAATATATTTTTTATTTTTTATTTTTATTTTTTATTAGGTAAAAATCCAATGAATAGATTATAACTAGTTTTGTAGTGTATAATTGCTTAATTGCATATATTTCACTTGTTTTATATTATTCTTCTTCTTTGTTGTTTATTGCTCTTTATACTTTATACCACAAATTATAAGCAACTCTTAATTGAAGCCACCTTGTAATTTAGATTGAAAGGTGAATTTTATCTTCATAAGAATCATAAAGAAATATTAAAGAAATCCTAAAAAATTTATAAAAGAATCCTAAAAATATCTTAAAGGTATTATAAAGAAATCATAAAGATATTTTAAAGAAATTCTAACCAATCCTTAGCCAACTCTAAAGAAATTTTAATACAATCATAAATAAATACTAATCAAATCCTAACTAATCTTAATGAAATTTTAAAGATATCTAAAATAAATTTTAGTAAAATTTTAGTCAAATCCTAATCAAATTCTAATAAAATCTTTGTCAAATCTTAATTAAATCTTAATCAAATCCTAATAAAATCCTAATAAAATCCTAATCAAATCTTAATAAAATTCTATAGTAATTTAAAAATATCAATAATTATTACAATAACCATTGATTTTTATATAAAATTTATAAATTTTTTAATTTTTTATTTAAAAATAAGTATACAAAATTTGAAGAGATTTGAACTTATAGATTAAGAGAAAAAATTCTTAATCCACTCAATTGTCAGTTGCCTTCCTTCTCCAACCTTGATGTCAATAGAATCAATAGTTTTTTTTTGCACCATTCATATATTCTAAAATTTTACAAAAATATAAAAAATTAACTTACTTACTAATTTAAAAAAACAATTCCAATCTAATTGGCAAATTATTCAAAATCATAAAAATCTTTATTGGCCCTCAAAATCAATTTTTTGAGATTCTAGTCTATTTAAATTCTGATAACCTTTGATCTTATTGTCCAATTAAGCTATAATTTATAACACACATTCAACACAACTAAATTCACAAACCCACAAATTTTCACCTATAGATTTCCTACAAAACTCACAAATTTTTTTAAAATGTGAACTTGCTTTATTTTTCAACAATCAAAGTTATCCAAATAGAATCTTGACTTTGCATAATTTTTACAAAGTTATTACAAATTTAAAAACCTTAAAACCAATGCTCAAAAAAATCCTATCAAGTTTGTTATTGAATTTACTCTTTGATCAACAAAAAAACCCCCTCTTTACCACAAGTGCATAATTTTGTGCCTTGAGGTCTAGTTTTGATCTTGGTTCACAAAAGGCCTTTTTCAAATATCAATCGAAGGTTTTTTTGGTAATTTTTATTGGAAATTGTCTCTTTTTTTTGATTTAAAGATGCATGTAGTTTTATTTTTGCTAATCTATGTTATTTTCTCTTATTTATGGCCCTACAAGATAAGTAGAAGCCTTGTTGATAAAAAAATAATATTAACATTAAATGATTTTACTACCATCCTATATTTTACCTATGTTTTCTAAAATAATTTTGTTATTAAATCTTCAATTATGCTCCCCTATAATATTTGTCTTCTTTTGTTCTTTCATCCTATAGCCATGTTATAATACAACAATCTCTTTAATTTGGTTTATGTAGTGAGATATGAATAATCAAGAAGACAATATCATGCCAATTAGGCCATCTCAACCAAACATTTTATATTATCAATCTCAAGATGATGAATTGTATGAACTAAGAAGACACCAAAGAATATCCAACAATCACTTTGTAGCAATCATCATTAAAACAAAACTTGTCTATGAAGGATGCCTTAAAGCAATTTTCAAAGGACGCTTTAGCAACAAAGACATAGAAATTCAAACTTGGTCTATGGTAGAAGGAGTTGATTACTGTCATTGGTTGCAAGGACCCATGAATCTTTTGACTCATAAAAAACAACTTGAATATGTGACAAATACCATGTAACACATTGTAAGTAAGATCTCACCATCTTCTTCATTGTGTTTGTAACCCAATGGATTAATCTTTCCCATACAAAGAAATTTTGATATAATTTTTATTTTTATTTTTATTATTCATTAAATTGCTCATGCTTCAATCTCCCCCCTCCTCTACGAACTCCACTGCCACATTGGAAAAGAAATTCAATATTGATCCAACAAACACATCCGTAATGTAACTAGTATCATATGTATTGAGATCTCCAAACAACACAGCCACTACTACCGCTCCTAACGAGATCTATAACGATTGCTTCTTCCTGCTCCGCAATACCTCTCTGCTTACTCCTCCATGATCTGGTTGTCCGGGTTGATTTTTATGGTCTTCCTCGAAGACGTGCAGCTCCACATGTCGCGCAATGCTTGGGCTTTCATGATCCTCTCCATGTTCCCCGACCATCCGTACTCACTCGACACAGGTATGCAAGGAGAATCCACAATTCTCTCCAATACCATAACCTTCTCCACCTTGTCACCCAAAATGTCCTTCATGGTCTTGTTGTTTCTCACTCGGCCCAAATAGAACACCATATTTGGTCCTATATCTTTCAATGCGCCTACAACCTCTTTACTTGGTACACCAAAAACCCTTCGCTTCTTCAACCAATTTAGCTACGGAAAGCTTAGGTCCGAGAAGAAGGTAAAAGTTCAGGACCGTAGGGTTTTTTTTTCACGAAGCACGAATCCACACCAAAGGACCGAACCACCTCAACTATTTTAGTACTCGTTCGGGGCCAAGCTCCCTGAGCCTTGCTATTCTTCAAATTCTCATCGAGTTGCCCATTGACATCATCGTCATCACCAACGGCAGTTATCCGGCTTCATTCCTCAAAACCTCTAACAGAGCAAACCAGGCACCTCTCTTTAGCCTCCACCTCATTCCATCTGGGAACCTCAAAGTTGTACAAGCCGTTTTACTGCAAACAAGTTGAGTTCTTCACAGAAGATACAACTTCCTCTGAACATCCATCAACACGATTTGTCACATCCCATCCATTACACTTCGCTTTCTTCGATGAATCAGAACTTAAATGCTGCAATGCTGCGGTGTTCTTTTTAGTACCATCTTTAGTATTTTCAAAAATTGGATACAATCCAGATCTAAACGATTGTTCCTCCTAACAACATACTATTATGCTACTCTCCGCCTCTAGTTAAATCCGCTCTGTCTAATTGTCCATATTTCCCCCTTTGTGACTACTCTCCCCATAGAAAACTTCGAATCCCGTTGGTCGTCGCTGATCTCTCCCTAGTTCCTCGACTAATGCCCACCATTCCCTCCTGGTCTTCGCAGCCCATTTGGATTGCTGCATTCGCCTTGCCGCATATACCTTTCAACCTCAGTTCTCCAACACCATGTCTCCGATCCGCCGCAACATGGAGTGTCAAATTTTAGGAAGCTCCCACCTAAAAACCTGACAAATCTGAAAACAATAGTTACCTCTATTGGCAAACGTACTATCCTACTAGTCGTCATCCCTCGAAATCGCACTTGTCTCCAAACAACCCCAAAAATCCTCGAGTATCAATTCGGCCCACAACCTCGCCTTTGCCTTCAGTCTGATCATCCATCCCACTGCTGCTGCTGCTACGTCTTCAATCCTCCACCAATACCTCCTCCATACTCCCGACTCATTAAGCTAGGCCACCGTCCTGTGCAAAACCACATGGGGACTCCGGAAACACTTGCAATCCTGTAACCAATTCCGTAACCAGACCTGTGTTTCCTCATGACTACCTGCAAGCGTCCGTCATACTGCCACCAAAGTCCTCCAAAACCACACCAATTCCTCCTGTGTGCAACATGCCTCGATGCGCTCTCGCAAATGCTTGCTCAGATTCCACTGCTCCCGCAATCCCCAAAACCCTAGTTCACCGACATCACTCTGCTCCACAGCCGGCACTCACTTGTGACCACTGCGATCGGCACTGCACCTACCTAACGGCACCGCAGTCAACGATCGTCGGGACCCATTGCCAGGACTTGCCTTCATTTTTTTTTTCCAACTACTATTTTCACTAATTAGTCACACTAGCTCTTTAATTTATCCTTCTAACTCTACATCTTCAATTTTTCCAAATTTTTCTAAATTTTTAAGCTAAACTAATATGAGGCAACAAATTTTTGGCTCACACACATCTTTGACTTCCCTTGCCTTTGATCAACTTCAACTCTATTCCTCCTCATGGAACTTGGAATTAAAAAGAAAAGTGATATTATAGACATACAATGGAAGAAGATTCTAAAAGGTTTTATTTAGTGTTAGAAGATTTTAGAAGATTTTACTTGGTCTTAGAAGATTATAGAAGTTTTTAGAATATTCTATTTGATCCTAAAAGATTTTATAAGATTTTTGATGGTTTTGATAAGGCCCTAATGGATCCTAGTAGGTTCTAAGAAGGTTCTAAAAGGTCCTAGAAGGATCTAAAGAATCTTAAATGATTATAAAAGAATCTTAGGCCTGCTTCATTTTCAAGCATCAAAAAAACTTCATAAGCAGCTTCTTTGCATCTAATATGTGTAGGAGTCAAGGTTGGGAGGATCTTTTGACTTGACAATACAATTCTTGTGGCTCAACCTAGGCCTTTTGGTCTTGTTGTACCTTGTTGTAGCTCGTTGCTTGTGATATAAAGTGAATCTTTTCTATATTAGTTCTTTGATCTTTTGAAATCTTATTTTATTTAACTAGCATGTCTATAATATCTAAATTAAAATTTAGTCAAATACAATTATTTGACCAACATAATTGTAAAGATTTTTTTATAGATTCCATGAGAATCATGGACAAATATCTAAATTTTTTGATATGTAGTCCCGCACTAGACTATACATTGTGGATACATAATTGTACTTCTTATTAAAAAAAGAAAAGAAAGGTGGTGGAGAATTTAAGAGTGAATTAAAATACCATTGTAGTATTGATGTTGATTTGTAGTACAAGCATTTAGTGTAAGATGTCAAGTGTCAAGATTTTTCTTAAAGTATCAATGTAAAATCTTATACAAGATTTATTAAGGATATAAATTATAAAAGAATAAAATGTTAATACATTCTTGTGTTACTCAAAAGAATAGAAAATCACTCAAAGATGGAATAATATTAAAAATAGAATGGATATTTCCAAAGACAAGGAGACTAGAGACTCTTGAAACAAGATTAAGAACAAAAAAGACATTGACAGGAGTAAAGAAGACTTCACTCTTATCTCTATATATAATATCTACCTAAGAGTTACGTGGCAGTCTTCTATAGAACCTCCAACATGTGTTCAATTTGTAAGACACATGTCAAACTTGCAAGACAAGTTTTCTATATGTGTATCATGTACTTAGTTTGTTCCACAAGCTACCAACATGTGCAACACATGACTAACTTGTTGGCTAAGTTTCTATCCTATTAATCACCTATAGCCATGTATAAAGGTAAAACCACATCTATGAAGCTTCTAAAAAGGTTTTTTTTAAAGATATTATCAAATTAACTTACTTCTATCTATCCATACTAATTAGATAATTATTGGAATAAATCTTATGTTTCTAACATTATCCTCCTTTCTAGGGACAAGTTCCATAAGAAGCAATGATTATATATTAAGAAAGACCAAGATGCACCAAATTGTATTTGTCACATAGTCTTATCTTTGTTTGCTTTGAAGGTAGTTAATAAGTCTTTTTAGCCATTGATAGTATTTCATACCAAGACAAAAAGACCACCCTGTTATTTGATCATTTTTTAGGCATTTATAACATCTTTCAAAAAATAGATGTGGAATATTATGAGGAATAGTTCTTACTTCTAAAAGTATCACCAAACACTAGGAGTCTCTTCCAGGGTCATGATACTAAACACATTATATCTTGCCATCAATTTAAGGAAGAATATGTTATTCTTAAGGATCTTCATTTCTATTCTATTATCTTGAAGGTTGTGATAGTCATAATGTCTCATCCAATAAGTTGATAAATAATGGCTCTTGAGTTGAATTTATTGATTGTTGATTCTTTATCTCTTTGGTATGATCAAATTCAAAGAAATAACAAATAATAATATAAGATAAAATATAACTTCTATTGAACCTGCCTTGCATTATAGCAAAGGTTTTCTTGGCTCTTTATCTTCATTTTGATGGATGTCATTGATGAAACACATTCACTTTTGCTCATGTATTTGTTAGATTCTTGGATGGTTCCCATATATATTTATTAATATTATATCCGCATCAATGTACAAGATATTTTAGCCGATTTCAATATCATCTTGAATCTAAGACCTCTTCCACCTCAAACTGTTCATTATTGTCTACTTCTATAAGAGATAGTAGTATTTATCTTCTTTCTTGTATATCCACTATCTTGGATAATTTAAACAATGATACATAGAATATACGATGGATCTTTATTAATTTTGGTAAGTGTAATCAATAAGCAACTAGATTAATCTATTCACAAATCAAAAATGGTCCAAGCTTATGATAATCCAGCTTGTCATAAGAATGATTAGTCTTGATATTACAACAAAGTAACCATACCTTATTGCCCCCGTGGAATTGAGGTTGTTCTTTACAATAGACATCTGCATTGATCTTTTGTCGCTCTTGAGCTTCTTTTAATTATGCCTGTATTGTTGCATGTAGTCCTAACAACTGATTTGCCAAATCTTCTGCCATACATTAGAACAAAACTCTGTTAAAAATGATGGAATTTAACGTGGTTTTTAAGACAATTTAACAGGAATTTTAAAGTATCAAAAAAATAACATCATGTCACCTTCGTTATCAACTTTGAGAGGGGCTGAATAATTCTGTTATAACCATTTAACAAACATGTTAAATTTTATTTTTTCATGTTAATCTCTCCATCCTCCACTATCTACGTGGAATATTTTTCATCCATGCTCTTTTCAGCATGGTAGATGACCTGAAAAGAAAAGTCCATGTTGGCGCGCTGACGTGTCTTCTACATAGAGTGTTCCATGTCACCTTTGACTGTTGAATCACGTGGCCATGTCAAATGTCCACCTCATTATTTATGCTAATCTGATAAAGGATGATGTGTTAAACTATGTTAAAATTTTGTATTAAATTGTGTTAAAAATTTATGTTAAATTATATTAAAAATTTGTGTTTAATTATGTTAAAAATTATATTAAATTGTATTAAAGATTTGTGTTAAATTGTGTTAAAATTTTTATTAAATTATATTAAAAAATTATGTTAAACTTTGTTAAAAATTTGTATTAAACTTTGTTAAAAATTTGTCTTAAACTATGTTAAAAATTTGTGTTAAACTATGTTAAAAATTTGTGTTAAATTATGTTAAAAATTTATGTTAAACATAATAATTCCTATTAAAATATTATTTCAACATGGTAATCAAATTATTTAACATAATTTTAACATATAATAACTATTGTTCTAACAGAATAACTAACTAAACTTGAAATTATAACGCACTTATTTAATACATATTATCAAATGTTTAAACATCAAAATTAACAAGAGCTTGCAATTTTAATGCCAATAGTTGCATTTATAATAAAACTTGTTTTAACATTGATTGTTGCTTTTGTAACAGCCATGTCCACTGTAAATTCTAATCCGTATGATATTCACACACAATACTCTAATATAATTGAAAATATTAAGTAAACAAAAAATTATAATAACTATATATGCTAGTATCCTGCATATAATCTATTCTATGTACGTCTCCCACAACACTCGACTTCTCCGTATGGCATTGATTCTTCCAAAAATTGTCCAGCCTCCCCTTGTGCTTAATTTCCCTTCTGAAGCTTGGACCTTATTTTCCTAGGCTGCAAGAACCAATATTCTATTGTCAAATGTAGCAAGTGTCTATTTTTCTTTACTAACATGTATAAAAATTTGAAAACTAATTATAACTTGGGATACATATCTTTGGTGGGTCTCATGTTGTATCCTTCTTTGAATTTGCTTTTTCTCGAGTTGCACATTTTTGTCATAAAAAAAAAAAAATTATACTCTTGACCTCCACACCAATATTGCCAATATTCACGGACTTGCAATGTATTTTTCCTCCTGTGACTTGGTATACTTGTCTCCTTGTAACTATAAGGTAAGCATTCTTATGGGTAGGAGGTCCCAATAGATTCACTCTATTGCCAATGGTGAAAGAACTTACTGGAAGTGACGAAGGCACCTTATTAACCAACAAGTTCTTTTGAGGTTGAGGCACCTCACGTGCCACCTGCACTTCAGGCAATGCAGACACCTCACGAGTCTTTAATGCCTTAGGTAGCAATGGCACCTCTAACATCTGAAGCACCTCGAACATTGAAGAGACCTCAAGCATTGGAGGCACCTCAGGTGTCAACATCACCTGAGATGACACAAGTACCTTATATTGTAAAGGCATGATAAGTGGCGTAGATACCTCACAATTTGAAGGTAAGTTTGATGGCAATACCTGCTCATCACATCCAACTGGTGTCACGTCACCAACACAAATAGGTGCAATGTTATCACTCTCCTCATGCTCCAAAACCAATGCTAGAGCCTCTCCAATCACATCTATGCTTCCTAAAGCAGAATTTCTTTATTTCACTCCCACCACCCGCTAACAAACTGCTACCCAAACATATTGAGTGGAGATCTTTCATCATCACTTGCATTGCCTCCAATGTCTGTAGTTGCAACTCCTGGGCTTGTTCTAATCTATCCAATTGATCATCTCTTTTATTAGCCTCCTCGTACTCAAGTTTCTTCTTTCATAATAATTGGGCTTGTCGCTCTTGTTCCTTTATGGTTGCTACCTCCTTGCTAATTTCAAACTCACTTGGCTCCCCTCCCAAGTCGATGCTCTAAAATCAATATCAATTGCAAAAAACTTGTCATAAAGAAGTTTTTTATAGCTGACAATAAATGCAAGAAGCACATTATTTAAGCTACAAAATTGACTACAACAAATGCAATGTGAGAAGCATCAAACCTCCCACCAAGCTTGTGAGAAAAAAATAATTTTGTAACCTATAAAATAATACAAGCAGATTGGCCACAACATCAACAAGATAAATACAATTGCATAGCATCAAAAGAAAATCAAATCCTAAGTAGCTTCAACTTCCGACCAAAGTTGACAATTTAAATTATTTTTTTACCATAAATATAAGCAAATTATACATAACAGCATAGCAATTCAGTAATCCAAACAACATCAATATTAATTATATACAAGTGGAATGATAAATTTCACTAGCAATGGATACAACACTTATAAGAAGACGTGACAATTTTAACGCACTATTTTAATATAAGTATGAAATTTTAACAATTTTATTTAACATGATTATTAAAATCATATTAAAAACTATTAAAATTTCATATTTCTATTAAAACAATACGTTAAAATATAACAATTTAACAGATACTCATAAATTTTAATGATTCTAGGATAACGGAGATAGAAATTTTTTCAAAAATAACTCGACTAGATACAACATCAACAAGCAAAATGACACAATGTGCACAATAGCAAAGGAAAGACACATGTTGCACAACTTATGGCAATGAAACAACTAAGAAGAATTGAAAAAAAAAATTAAAAAAAATACATATTGAAAAAAATAGATAAGACAGTTGGTCCAAGTCTTAGGAAGACCTGAAAATTATAGGAGCATGCCTTCACATGCTAAAAATATTAATCATTGTCAATTTGATTGAAACCAAAAAAAAAGAATCTAATCTTCAAAAGTATCCAATCCTCACAAGAAAACATGAATCAAGAGTTGAATCGCTACCTTGCCTAAAAGTTCACACGAAACTAATGAAATTGTAAATCATACACAAAAAACCAAATAAGAACCATGAGCTTCGCTGTCTCACTCAAACTTCAAAAAAAAAAAAAATTGTAAAAAATAAAAATAAACTAATAGACATTTGACGCTTAATGAACTTGCCTTATTATTGCCTCATACATATTAAAATAAACAAGAACCAAGTCTAACTGAAAAAGAGTTGAATCAAAACCTTGATACTAATTTGTACTTGAACATATGAAACAAATGGAGAATGCATGCTAATTAAACCTGCCCTTACATCACCTCATGCACATGAATTAATAAAAACCAAGTCTAGGTGAATCAGAATTAAAACTTTCACAACAGAACATCGAAACAATAGAGTTGTGTGTAGAAGAAAATTTAGCCAATAAAATCTATTTCACGACCTTTCAATAAATTAGTACAAAATCAATAAAACGTTAAAAAATCCATATTTAATGTATGAACCTGCCCTATCATGGATTACACTAGGCCATGATAACTCATCTGGCTAAGCCAGCATTCTACACAACTCTTTTGTAAAATTGGAATGTTAAGCAAGAGTTATAATTTTGTAGCATCAATTCCTTCAAAGCCACATTTGCAACCTCCCTCTTTGAGATGGTGGTCATGAATAACCTTCATGCTATTGTCCACTCCCAAGAAGTTACATGCAAAATTGAGCACTAACGTGGATGACTTCAAAACCTCAGAGTTGGTCTCATAAAATGTCAAATAGAGCACAATGGCTTTTGTATCCAAGCTGAACTCTAGTTTATTGTTCTAGCAAATATCTGATAATGGAAAAAAGTATCACAAATCTAATACTACATAATCAACGAGAAGACGCAGAAGAGATGTTGCAAGAAGCAAAGGGAGTTTTGCAACAAGGGAGCAGTTGATTGGTGGCATCATTCCTCCGGAGGCCAAGAATTGCTTAAAGCTAGGAGTATTCATATCCCATAAGCATTGGTGAGGGCATCACATTTCCATTTTTATAAGACCCATTTTTGCAAACCTTCTATTTCGTTCAACTAGGTGCTAAGCAAAGACTACTGAAAAAAAAAAAAAAAAAAAATCAAAAAAAAAATCAGCCAAATACTTTTTTGACCTTCTCTTTTCCATACTCTACCATAAATTCCACACGCAAGTAGCAAGAACTCACTCTCTTTATATCTAAACTATCTAAAAAGTGCACACAGTACGAGCACAATCTCATACAAGCAAGTATCTTCCTATAATACGATTTTTTAGGAAATTAGCATTTTGCACCTTGTCATGCAGGCATAGATGAATGTGCGCATGAGGCTGCTCATGTCACCTCACCTCACTTCACCTCACAAGCCGTAAAATTCTTCCTTGTCTTAGCCAAACAACAAACAATATGACCTTCAGCTAGCACTCCAAGAAATGCTAATTTGAGTGTGTGTGCCCATCTGGCAATTAAAAACAGATCACCAATGAACTAATTTCACATGTCAATTTTTTGTAAAAGAACAAACTAATCTCATGACTCAAAATAGGCAAAATTTATTTTTCAAGAAGATACAAAAATCGTTGTTTGTTTTGACGACATTATTTCATTCACAATCTCGATCAGAAAAAGAAACCTAAAGCATATGCTTTATTGATGCTGCATAAATTTTTTTACTAACAGAAGGAAAGAGCACTTAAATGAATCAATTGGAATGGGAGTGCTAATCTAGGTTGGACAAATATCCAGGAGCAATCCACCTCTTGTCGTTAAGCATACACTAACAAAATTATATCTGACCAAAAAATAGAATTATGATGTAGGCGTAAAGAGAGCTCAACGCAACCACATGTCGGGAAAAATATACCGCTCAATGCCATAGCCATGATCCTAGATATAATATAAATCTAACATTGCTATGTATCATCTAAAAGACAAAAAATAAAATCTTGCCTGAAGATTCTAACCACAACATTCAATGCTCACCTCAATTGTTGCTGCTTCAAAGTCCTAATTGATATATACCTAAAAATCCTAAGAAAAAAAAAAATAGAGTTTATCTATGATTTGATCAACAGAGAAGGCAATGTTTGGCACAACGCCAGCATCACTAAACCGCAAATTTGAGCTCAAGTGCGCTAGTTCTAACGAGCTCATCAACAATGATTCAATTCACTTGACTTTATAATTGCTTTGGGATAAAAATTAATAAGCTTGCTATGCACCACAATCCAAATAAACTTCTAATTCAATGCACATGATAACTATATTTTATTATCATTATTATTCCAATAAATCAACTTCAATCAAGAACTACTTAAAGATAAATTCTCAGGCGAGTTTTCATCACCAGCAGCTCTATCAACATCGGCTCTGCCATCATTGATGCCAATGGCTACTACCAACAAATTATCAATTGGCAAAACAATCCAATGTCTTATCTTGGGCAGATTCAATTGGATGCTGTGATCTAAAAAAAAAATCCCCATATATTTTTTTCCAAAAAATCAAATAAAATCACTATTTAACCACCATCAAACATTATAAAATTCAACTCAAAAATACCAAGCAAAACAACCATCACCATGACCATGACTGTCCTCTCCAAACTATGGTTGCAGCAATGATTTTGACCTCGGACCACCACTACTAGAATTGAAATTAGGGGAAGATTGGTACAAAAAGTAGTGCAAGTGAGCTCAAAGCTTGTGAAAAAAAAATCATATAAAAAATCCTATACCACACGTCTTCAAAAATCCTTAGAGCTTGACGTACATTTCAAAAATCTCCAAAAATCAGATGCAATTTGTCAAGAGCTAGGGTGGGTCAAAGAAACTTATCAACACCAATACAGCAAATGTGTGTTGTTTCAAAGATGAACCCCCTCTAGAAGGCCTCCCAAGCATGATGCTCACAATGTGATTTGATTTTTCTAGAACTATGGGATCTTCTTACAATTCTTGCAACTTCTTCCAAATGCGTTCGTCAATATCAAGTGGCCTTGGAAAGCCGATGCAAATCTTTTTGTTGAATTGGTACTTGATCTTGGACATAGCTATCAACATCTTATTGTTCAACAAGATCCTTGACAATTTATCGCAAGCTCCATAGAAATCATATTCATGATGAATTCGCTGGTATAAAATCTTCTTTGCAATAGGTATTTGCCTATGCCACCAAGGTGAGCATGTTGGGTCGAGTTGTCTTGCAAAGGTCTGGAGATCCTTTGTTAGATGCAATTCCATCGTTCCTAAGGGTGTACCGTTCCGATCTAACTTCACTTGTTTCTTTTCTAAATCAATATTGAAATTGTTCATAGTAGACCATTCTCTATCGTAGCATGGACGTGTCTGCGACGGCAATCTCAAAAGTAACTTTTGACCACGAACATGATGAGCGCCATTTACACCCTCGGAGCTCCCTCTTCTACCATCATCGTCGAAGCCTCCTCCACTAACATCGTCAGAGCCTTTAAGAGCACCTCGGCCTTGCAGAGAATGATTACAGTGCATGCTCTTTTAACCACTATGTCGAACATTGCTGGATGTCCTTGCTGTGAGAATTTTGTCCTTCTTTGCCTGGTTGTAATGAGTTGTATCTCCCTCTCTACCCGATGCAGGTTGTAATCGATGCCATTGGCTCTTTAGTGCAATGCTCCGCAACGATTGGGGCTCCGATGAAATCCTACGCTTGTGCACCATTACTCTTGCGCTTCTCGCCTCATGCGTATGTCCAAGGCTTCTTAATCTATCCATCGGTGATACAAAGGTGTTGTTGTAACTTCAGTTCGCCCAATGAATTGAAGTAAGGTTTCTAACTAAGTGTGATATGAAAGCTTCACGGCAACTACCTCCCTCGCGAGCGCCTTATGCCCGTAAATCAATTTCTGATTTAGACATTCTTCTACACCTCCTCTTTGCTAACTTTGAGATCAACAGAAGAATCTACTTACAAAATAATTCTTGTGTTGCACCACGGCCTTGCAAAATCACATACCTTACAGTGTGAGTAAGGAATTGAACATTAATTCAACAAGAGCCTTCCAAATGCGGTCATAGAGCTTGGAACCCTACCATAGCTATGCATTACGTTGCTATTTTTTGCTAGATTTGTCTTCTATTTGTGAATATTGATTTTCAATAGTCTTACTCCTTCATTAATTTGTAGGATCCACGTGCATTGGAGGCAAGGAATAGAGAAGAAAGGTGGGAGAAAGGAGCTTGCTTTCAAGAAAACGGGATCTGCATAGCTAGATTCATCGGCAATTTTCTTCAATCTTTTGTTGCAATGCAAGGTGGCTCATAACACAAAGTATGCTGCATTTTTCTTTGTCTCTCCTTGCAGTGGACATTGGCTATAATGTTTCAAAGTGTGGCTTGAGTCCTTATCCAAGCCATGTCCTAAGAGTCTACAAGTACTTTGACTTGGAGCACTGTCTTCGAAGCCCTCTTCTTCAAGCCGCGCAGCCATTTCTATTAGGTTTTTCCAAATATTTTGATTTCTCTGATGCTGGTACTCTAAAATTTCTTCCATGATTATATCTCTTATGATTTTTCAAGTATTGTCATCCAAAAATTTAAAAAGGTAAGGTGTGGGCACTTGATAGAGATTTTACAGCAAGTAGTGCAATTAGAACTTGGAATTTAGCACATATATTTTATGAAGTGATGTTAGTTTTAACGCATTTGCGTTAAAAATTGTATTAAAAATTATTTTTTATAATGCTATTACATTATTATTAACATAACATAGTGTTAAAAATAATTATCTATAATAATGTCACGTCAAATTTAATATAAATATCTGTTTGAAGTTGTTTCTTGTTTAATGTTAATTTCTAAACTTTGAGAATTTTTATACTTTTATTATTTACAATTGCTACTGTTTTTAAACTGATCCTACCTCAATTCTTCCATGAAATTTCAGCACATGTGAATGAGCTGAGGTCCTTGCCATGGCCTATTTGAAAAGGAGGCTTCAATGGACCAGTAGAAAGGAGCTTATTTTCTAGAGAGAATTGAAGATTGCAGGTCGTAGTAAAGTCCCCATTGCAGGTTGGAGTTGTCCGTGCAAATGCTGCCACACTGGTTGACGCTTGTCAATACCAACAATTACAAAGGATTTGACAAATTATGGATGGGATCCTTTCCTCATGAGGTCCATGATTGGAGGTGATCCAGACGCAAGTTCTCTTGAGGCTGGAGGATGGTATGTAGCAGCGGACGATGAATTTGATACATATATATTTGAAAAATTAAATATGCACTTCGATTCTTCAATAAATGAGGTGTGGCTTGATATGGATCATCACATTCGGTAGCAATTTCTAGATGGAATCCAATTGATTGAAGAATTGCAAGATGTAAATATAGGTGACAAAGAGATATTTGGACACTCACTTGATGATAATTGGGAGAGTGATGTCCCCTTAGCAAGAGATTTAGATAAGTTGTATGACCATGCATGACAGCCTATTTATCTAGGAAGTTTAGTAAGCATGATTTCATCTGTAGTGGTCTTAATAACTATGTGTAGTACATACGGGGTAAGCAACGCTTTCACCAATAAATCCTTTCATTACTTGCACAAAGGACTATTTTCAGAAAGAAATTTATTACCTAGTAGTCACTATGAAGCTAAAAAAAGATAAGCACGCTTGGATTGGAATATAATATAATCCATGCATGTCCACAAGGTTGTGTGTTATTTAGAGGGGATCTTTTGAACTTAGAGAATTGCCTTGTTTGTGGAAAGAGCAGGTACTTGGCTAGATCCAAAACATACCCTAAAAAAGTGATTTGTTATTTTTTATTGATTCCTAGGATTTTGAAGATGTACGGGTCACCAATATTATCAAAGTTAATGAAATGGCATTCAGAGAGTGGTACAGCAACTCCCTTGGAAGAAAACCAACAAATAAAATCCATTGTGGATTCTCCAATTTGGAATCACATTTCAAGCATCAACATAGATTTTACATCCAAACGGTGCAATGTGCGCTTTGAACTCTCACTTGACGGAATGAACCCATTTTCAATGAGAAGTTCAACTCATTTGACATGGCTAATTCTGATTACTATTTACAACTTGCTTTCATGGCTTGTTACAAAGAAGTTTTTCATTTCTTTGGCCATTCTCATTTCTAGTAAGGATTTGCCCACTAAGAAGAATATTGATGTGTTTCTTGAGCCTTTACTTGAAAAATTGCTCTAATTATGGGCTGATATATCTACGTTTGATGCTGCATCGGAGGATGAACCAGCACAATTCATGTTACGTGGATTACTTTTGTGGACAGTTTTGGATTTTCTAGCATACGGATTAATTTCAGGTGAGCAAATAAAGGATTATAGGGTATGTTTGGTGTGTAGATCTAATGTAGTTTCTAAATTAGCATGAGGTCCAAAAAATATAAAAATCATGTATATAGGCTTAAGACATAGGTTGTACATGCATCATCTTTATCGATAGGACTTGCAGTTTGATGGAGAGGTAGAAATGTGCTCTGGACCGCTAAGACTTACTAGAACTCAAGTGAGGGTGTTTGTAAAGGCACATGAGCAATATCTAGCTGATGGAGGGATTTTAGATGGACTAGATAATCCAATGAAGGTGCACGATGTGAAATAAAAGTCGGCATTCTTTTGACTACCATATTAGGAGGTACACATTAGCTATTTAGCTTTCATATTATTGCTCTTTTTTTTATTTAGTCTACTATAACTTAATAACTTGCACCAAAAGTGACCTACGGTAAATATAACAGTGATTAATGTAGCATTTAATAAATTCTAACAGGTTGTAATGCTTTTTAATAATTTCTAATATGGTTTAAGAAGCGGCTATTAAATTATAATGCTGTTGTGTTAAATTGACATAATGTTGTTGTATTAAATTTTAATACTTTTGTGTTAAATTGGCATATGCTATTGTATTAAATTTTAATGCTTTCACATTAAACTGGACATTATAATGGCTTGATTCCCTAGAATTTTGGTGATATCACAATTTCTAACAAAGTTTAATTTCTGATCAAACATAGGTGAGATTGGTGATTATTTTTTTTATAGAAGATGATTTAATGATTATATGCATGGTTTAACAATTCTGTTTAGTAAATGCAAGCATTGCTCATTAGGCACATATTGGATGTGATGCATTGTGAAAAAAATCTATGTGAAAATATTATCAATACTCTTTGTGGAATGACCGATTATCCACGTACGCATCTGGACTTCATGGACATGAGAATTTGACCAAAGTTGTGGCTTCAACCAGATCCTTGTGATGCATCAAAGACAGTGATGCATGTAGCAACCTATACGCTGTCTCCAGAAGCAAGGAAAGATATGCTTTGCATTATTGGCAATTTGAAAACTTCCACAGGATATGCAGGTCCTATTCAAAAGCATGTTTTAGATGCGAGGCTGAGATTTTTGAAGTCTCACGACTGCCATATACTTATGTAATAGGTATTTTTGTTTATTGACTGATTTTGTAGTTCTGTGATCTAGAACCCATGTTTTTTAGAGAATGATATCCAAGATATAAAAAATATTGTTCATGAGTTGAAGAGTTAAGGACAATGAAGTAAGTGTGTAGAAAATGTAAGTTTGTAATAAGTATGGGGAAATCAGAGGTTGGTGGTGGTTGTATCAAAATAACATGATGAAACATGGATGTCTAGTGAACAGGGTATAACACACATGTGCAGGTGCTTCCAATTGCCATACGTGGGCTGGACATGACAGAAAATGTGTGACAAGCTATAATAAAAATAAGCCACCTATTCTAGAGGCTATGTAGGAAGAGTATTTGTCTTTTAGAAGAAGAGGGGATGCTAGAGGATGCAAGCACATCATTATGCATGTTGGAGAGATAATTTCTGTTAAGTTTTTGCGTTATCGTGTTGTGACACGATTATATAGTGAAAATATGATTAAAAATGAATTTTCAATTAATACTCTATAATCTTAATTCAACAAGAATTCCACATATTTTAACAAGATTTTTATGAAAGCCTCTTAGTTTATTTTCTTCACTTAATAGCTAGTAGATAAAAATTAGTTAGTAATTTTACCTTTTAGATTGTAGTAATTCTTTTACTACCTTAGAAAGGCCATAAAATAATAAAAATATAGTAAAAAGGATAAATTACTAGCATGATTGATACTAGGATTAAGTTGAGGGTAGGATTAGGCTATAAAATCCCTAGGATAGGTTGGATTGATATCCGAGGGTTGGCCGTTTATAGGACAGGGTCGAAATCAGACCTCTGGCCACAAAAACGGCCACCTAGGGCAAAGTGGGGGGATTTTTTCAGATCGGATTTTTGGGTTAGATAGCTAGCTTGAAGTTTATTTCAAGAACATTAAGCTTGTTGCCATAGGATTTTGAAAGACTTTGCAATCATTGTTCAAAGTCAGGGTTTATATTGAAGTTTTGGGTTTTATATAAGACAATGATGGTTTGTATTCTTGAGTGATTTGTGCAATCTATATAGCATTTATAGTTCAAAATTTGACATTGTTTGGATTGTTGGATTTGCTAAGTATATACAAATTTTTGTATTAATCTAACAATGAAATTACGAGATATTTGGATTTTGATACAATGGGTTGTCGGAAGTTGGCAGATTAGGATTGGGTAGGATTTCTATGATAACTAAAGATCTACAAATTGGATCAATGTAAATTTTGGCATGATGATAGAAGACTTAGAGGTCAAGCTACATACCAAGTTTGAGCTAAAGTTAATAGTAGAAGAAGGAGAAATCACTATTGGAGTTTCTGTATCAATCTTAAAGTTGGCGGCCGAGTATCATCAGTGCGGTTTTTGGGCATTTTCTTGCAATTTGTAAGTTGGATTGAGCTGAATTTTTTTGAGCATATAAAAGGCTTATACCAACATTTGTGTGCAAAAATTCACACTAAGTGGATGGTCAAATTAAAAGTTATAGCTTGTCAAAGCTCACTAATTAGGATTAGGACTTGCAAAGAAAAATAAAAATTGCTTAATTATAAAAGAAACAAGGCTATTGGGATATATGTATGGTTGATGTTACTAAGAGGAGTATTTTTAAATACTTTTGAATTGAAGTTTAAATTATATTCTTCATACATGGATGAAACCTATTAGGGTTTCTTGATTATTTGCAAACATTACTTTACCTTCTACAGCAAGGTGCCTGATACATTCCCGAACAAGACAATATGTAATACGATAGCGTGATCATCACCCATTTGTTACTCCACCTTGTTGAAGAGTTATTTCTTTGTGGCCCTGTGCACTGCCTTTGGATGTATCCCATGGAGAGGTATATGAAGACGTTAAAAGACTACGTTAGGTCCAGTGCAAGGCCAGAGGGTTGTATTATAGAAGCATATAAAATGGAAGAAATGTTTGGTTTTTGCATTGAATATATGCATAGTTTTAGAAGAACATCTAGACAAGTATGGGATGCAAAAGATGAACAATACATGTATGATGAGATGCTGGAGGGTAAAAGAGTTTGCAGGCCTTTAACAAACAGGCTACAGTAATGGCTCCACAATTTTGTAATCAGCAATGCTAGAGATTTGGCTACTTTGAGGAGGTGAGTGAATTGAGTTGCATTGCCTATACATAAGTTAGCCAACACCATGAAGGGCGGTGGTTGTTACCCTATTAATTAGCCTATTTGTTGTTTCTTGATTTTGTGGCAAACTAACAAATTTTCTTTCTGCCAATGAATAATCCTAGGTGGTGACGGAATGTAGTAAGGCCAAGCGTTTATGGAGAGTCTCAAGGAAGAACTATAGACTCCATGGGATAATTCGTTTTTCACTTGAGTTACGAGAGCTTCTACACTTTGCCACATGGTTGTGGATGAGAGTTGCTGAACTTAAAGAAAATAAATCTAGGAATATTTCTAGCAAAGTAGTAGATTTGTCTAGGCTTCTTGCAACGAATGCCACTAGCTATTGCTCCATGAAGGCATATGGCATGCACCTTCAATGCCGCACAGCGAAGCACAACAAGACTATAGTAGATTTCGACGTTACAGTATCTTTTCAAAGCGATGAAGATCAAAGCAAGGATGAGTACATTGGGTGCATTGAAGAAATAATGGAGTTGAAATACAGGAGGACATGCGTGGTAGTATTAATGTGTTTACGGATGAAGATGAGATAGGGAGGCTTGCATCTGATAATAAAGTGTGACCACTATGGATTCAAGCTTATAAATTTCTTTCTACGTTCTATGATGCCTCTAGGACCAATTTTTTTTTTTTTTTTTTTTTCTATATATGTGAAGTAAGTGTTTTTTTCTAAAGATGGAGGAGATTGAAATGTTGTAAACAAAGTAGACGTTAGAGAGAGACAAGGGAGGAGGATATATGCATTCGGAGAAGGAAGAGGTACACTTTCAATGGATCGTGACAAAGACTATGAAGGATTTGGATTAAACTCAAAAGCACTGATGCTACCTGTTCAAGAGAATCATGAGGTCAATATCTCAAAATTTCAAGATAATCCAATGGAAGTAGGAGACGATGATGATTGTGAGGATACACAACTAGAAGAGTCTTAAGAGAAGGAGCAATAATGAAGGTAAGTGTCATTGGCATTGATTGCATTTTTGCAGAAGACATTGTATATTTGACAGTAGTTGCATTGTGCACATACTGCTGCAACAAATTCTGTGGAGATAGTGGATTAATTTTTTTTATTTGCACATTCATCTTTCCATTTTATATTTTAGATAACTTCATGCTTGTGCACGTGATATTGTTGCTGCAAGTTTAGGAGATGACATGGCTTAGTTGGTTGTTTTTATTATTTTATTCTTATTTTTTGTGATTGACACTTGCATCGCTATGTACAAGATGTTGCTGTGAGTTTAGATGGAATGAAAGGTTGACTTTGGTGTTATAGATTTGTTATGTTTTTTCTTTTCAATAATTGAATTGTTGTGCACAAGCTCTTGTTACAAGATTAGAGGACAAGAGAGGCTGGCGTTCACCTTTATTTCTTTTTATTTTTTATTTTTTGTCTTTAATTTTAGTAATTGATACTTGCATAGCTATATACCTGCTATTGCTGAAAGATTTTAGGAGACGAGAGGTTGGCTATGATGTTCAAAATTTTTAATTGTCAATTTTTAATTTTCAAATACATTGAGAAGTAGATGACTATTATATATAAGAGCTACATTATTATGATTGTATACATTATTTTCAATTTAATAAAAGCAATGGATTGTAATTTGTTCACGTTTGCAATGGAGCAGGCTGATGTGGATTTAACTTTAATTTTTGAGGAATATGTGAACTGAGGTGGAAATACCACATCAAAATTTAATAAAAGCAATGAACTGTAATTTGTTCACATTTGCAATGGAGTAGGCTAATGTGAATTTAACTTTATTTTTTGAAGAAAATGTGAGTTGGGGTGGAAATATCATGTCAAAATTGTCATCTAAAATAAGAACAGAGTATTACAATTCATCTATTAGAGCAATACAAAGTCCTTTGAAAACATGTTAAACCATAACCGAAATAACACGCATGTTAAAATAACAACCAAATATAATATAACAATGATATTATGATAAAGGTATTTGACGTATACGTTAAATTTAATACATTCCTATTAAAACCATTTTTTTGTATATCAAAAGTGATGCAAATTTGGATAGTTTTTTGGGTGCTACAAGGATCTCCTGATTTTTAACAAAAATTTCTATCACTTTAAGGCAGGTTTGTTCTAGTGGTAGGATTATCAATTTTTAAAAAATCAAAAATTTCAAGTCGTAGATAATAACTATAATTGACAAAGAATAGAGTTTATTAAGTAGAAAAATATACCAAATTATTATAAGTAAACTTTGCTAATGGCAAAGAAGTTGTCCAATCATTTTGATGATAATTGATGGTACATTTCAAATATTGCTCCAAAACTTAATTTATCCATTTTATTTGTCCATCATTTTGAAGGTAGAAAGCTAAAGATAGTTTTATATCTACCTTTAATAATTTGAAAAGAATCCTCAAAAATCTTAATACAAATTACATCCTTCTATCTGATATAATATCCCTTGATAATTTATAATTGCGATAGATATTATCAAAGAAGAGTTTAACTGTTTCTTCACTTATGATAGATTTTATACACGATACAAAATGTACTATCTTGATGAAATGATCTACAATCATGAATATAGAATCATATGAATTTGAATTTGGAAAATCCTTAATAAAATCTATAGAAACAAAAGATTAAGATTGTTCTAGTATAGGTAATAATTGAAGAAGTCCATAAGGTTGATAATATAGAGATTTTGATCTTGAAGAAATATTGCACAATTATACAAATTCTTTAACAATCTTCTATATTCGAGGCCACCAAAAATCTTTTGATAATAGCTCTAAAGTCTTGTTATATCCAAAATGTCCTGCCACAAAAAAGTTGTGAAGAGCTTCAACAGTATATAGTTATGTTTCACCTTCTAAAATATATAAGCATCCTTTGAAATAAGGTAGATCATTCTTGAACTTGAACTTTGAAGTATCATGAGATTCAGATGAATTATTCTTAATATAATGAAAAAGAGGATTTGAAGATATACTTAACTGGACTTACTTGAAAAAAATTGAATCAACAGTCAATATTGATTTCATTGTTCAAAGATGAAATTGCTCCGGCTTCAAGAAGATTATTTTTTGTTAATCAAAAGTTGAATCTCTTATTTTTGGTATAAGATAAGAACATCAAAAAGAGCATCAAATAGACCTTATTATTTTCTTAGCCGATAAGTGATAATGAACTTGAATCTTAATAAAGACATATTCTAATAAGCATAATAATGATTCAACATGCGTGTTGGCATAAAATACTCAAGATTCTTGTGATAAATATATATAATGATTAAATTAGAAGTGCCTTTTAGATAATGACACTATTCTTAAAAAGAATCCATAATTATAAGAAGTTCTTTATTATGGATTTTATAGTTAATCTTTGTTGTTAAAAATTTCCTAGAATGAAAAGCTATTGGATGGAGTTTGTCATTTGCTCCCATTTGTAACAATATTACATCCAAAACAAAGTCTGATGCATTTTTTTCTATAAAAAATATCTTAAAAAATCAATATAATATAAAATTAGTACAAAAGTAAAAGCTATCTTTAAAGCTTTAAATAATACTTTTGCTTCTTTATTCCACTCAAAATTCGTCCTTACAAGTTTAGCATATAGGTAAAACTGCAACTTCAGAAAAATTGTCATGGACATAAGATTTATTTTAATAATTATCTAGTTAGTATAGATTGATAGAGACAAATAAAATAAACTAATATCTAATAGAGAAGCTTCCTAGAAGCATCATAAATATGAAATCACCTTTACACATGTCTATAGATGATTGGTAGGTTAGAAACTTGGCCAATAAGCTAGCCACGTGTCGCACATATTGATAGCTTGTGGAACAAGTTACCCTTGTATCGAACAAGTTAGTCATGTATTGTACATGTTGGTAGCTTGTAGAACAAGCCAAGTACGTGGCGCGCATGTAGGAAACTTATCTTGCAAGTTTGACACGTGTCTTACAAATTAGACACATTGCCATGAAGTAAATACATCTATATAGAGAAATCTTGTTTAACTTTCTTTTCTTTAAAATTTTATTAAGTTCTTTCTTTCTTCTTATCAATCTAGGTTTTCTATAAAGTTTTGAGAAAATTTTCTCACTTTCTTTCTTTTTCTTCTTTAAAAATAAAAATAAAAATAAAAAAAAATTGGCTAAATTTTACTTTATCTTTAATCTTAATTTTAACTTTGATTTAGCCTTGAAAACTTCTTTTATTTCTTTTATTTTTTTTCCAATCTTAGATTTTAGTAGATTCAAGATTATATTTATAGATATAAGGAGTTTTGACTTTGAGGTTGAATTTAGGATTTTATTAAAGATAAATGGAAGTTTGGATGTCAATAGTTGGCTGCCATTAATAGTACTAACTTAGAGGATTAGATTTGGTGTTTTTATAACTTTAAACTATTAATTGTTGACTTGGACTTTGAAGACCTTGGCTGCGATTTCTGTGACGAACTTGGAAAAAAAAGAAGACAGGGTTTTTTGGCAAGTCCAAGGAGGTATTCAAAGAGAGCTTCTTCTTGGCATGAGTTTAGGTAGTAGAAACGCATGATTTAGAGCTTAGATGAGAGAATTATGCTTGTTTGAACTTAAGCTATTAATATAATACTTATTGTCACTTTTCTATTATATTAGGAATTTTAAGATACTAACAAGAAATTAAAAAATTGGATTAGAAATTAAACTTCAAGTTAAATATTTTACATCCAAGAATTAATAGAAATGAGTCTAAAATAAGTGAGATATGGCTAGTTATAACCAGTAAACTAAACTAGGATTTTGAAGAAGTTAGATAAATAGAAGGGTTTGCTTTAAGCTAGAACTTGAGTTTCAAGATGAATTTGAAGCTCATTTTTTGTGTACATATCACTTTTGCTATAAAGAGTCTATGTCTAAAATCTCATATCAATTGGAACCTTGATTAGAGAGAAATAGCAAATTTTGTTCTCAAGCATCTAGGATTTTGATTTTGAAAGTACCTAATAAGGATTTGGTAATACGAATTGATTGGCAACAAATTTGGATTGAAAATTTTGTGTGATAATGATCAAAGATGTAAGTTTTATGCTCCCAAATTTTGAGCTTATTTGAATGATTGGAATATGAGTTTTCAAGTTTTCAATTTGGTTTTGGCTTTTAAAGTCACCTGCTAATATTTTGGTGATATCTAACGATTGGTAATGAATTCACAGCTCAAAAACTTTGTGATGATGATCAAAGGTATAAAATTTATATTTCCAAAGTTTGAGCTTATTTAAATAGCTGAATCTTAATTTATAAATTTTCAAGCTTTTGATTTGTTGATTTATTACACTTATAGTTTTGTGATTACAAAAAGAGAAACTTAAGAAGATTTGTGCATATTGGATCCAACTTAATTGCAAAGAAGGACCTTGTATCTATCCAAAGTGGACTTTTGCCACGACATATTGGTGCTTCTATTGAGAGCTGCTTTAGGAACAATCAATTAGATTAAGAATCATGGAGGATATGAATTGAGGAACAAATTTATGAGAAGGATAAGGAACGGTTTGAGCCATAGATCTTCTAAGGGCGGTCACCATGTTGGTAGAACAACAACGATCTAATTTGAATGGACATGGAGCTACAAAGGCACTTTAAAGAGTCATTGACAAAATAGGCTAGTTTGATGGTAGAGATGTCACTAAATTTTTTAAAGCCTATGTTTGTGAAATGGAGATCCATCAAGTTCCACAAGCTAGAATGTTAAAGACTTTTGATTTGGCTGTGGTACCAGAGATTTGAGATTGAATGCAACATATAAAAACAACTGCTAATGCAATCATATGGATGAGGTTTGAAGAACGGATGAGAGATGAGTTTTTTGATGAAGACATTGATATGATGACTAAGTGGTTTTTCCTAGATTTGGTGGAACAACACCTAGAAAAGATGATGAAATCAAATGAATTATTTAGAGCATTTGAAAAGAAATATGGCCAATTTTTTGTGTCAGAGCAGATGTTTTTGGATGGTCAAAAGGTTGAACTAATGAAGCTTTAGAAGAAAGATTACTTATACTTTTGGGAGACAGGGATGCAAAAGGTGGCTTCACCATAAATTGGAGAAGAGTGGAAGAATCTATCATTTTACTAGCCAAACAACAAAGGGTGAGATCTAAGGGAATGGGAGCATATGCAGAAGCCATTCCAATAGGCATCTCGAAAGAGCGAATGACTTCTTTGATTCTAAATACACCATCGGTGCAATCCACTCCATCTGCAGTTATTGAAAAGAGCAAAATAATAGATGAAAGTACTCTTAAAGAATTAATCACAGGTATAAAAGAATTAACGGTGGAAATGAATGAGTTAAAGAAGGGTCAAAGCAGTGGTTCTTCACAGCCACCAGAAGGAAAAAATTTTTTATAATGAGGTGCATTTGGTGTGATGATACTAATCATAGCCGGAATAATTGCACACAGTATACTGGTGCTTTAAAGGATGAAAAAATCATTTTCAAAGAAGGAAGAATTAGGGATGTAACTACAAATTCTCCATTAGATACTAATTTTGATAAAAGAGGGATGAAGAAGGTGATAGAAGATTGGATAAAAAGAGCTAAATCCTAAGATTCAAATAATATCAATTCTTATCAAATTGTTTCATGGCAAAATAATTATGAAATTCCATTTCATGCAATACATGAGGCTATGATACGAGAAGCCCAAGCTATCAGACAAAGAATTGGATAAGATAATCTTGTTGATACTACAAGTATTAAAGCTTTTCTAGATAGAAATAAAAAGAAGGATGGCAATCAAGATGTTTGGATAGAAGTGAAGAAGGAAAGAAATGTAGAAGAAGAAAAAGATGGAGAGCTTACAAACAAAAGGCAAACTTACAAAAGTGATGAAGGTGAGAAGAAATAAGAAGATTCTGTTCAAGGTACCAACCATCCATCAAGGTTTACACCTTCAACTTTAAACCTGAAAGATACACCATTGCCTAAGGACAAATGGGAAGAGAGAATGGAAGCAAGCAAGGAAAAGGAAAAAGAAGAAGCAGGACGAGGTAAGATCAAAGGCCCTACTTATAAACTTTGTTCCGATATAGAAACATCAATAGATATGAAAAGAATTTTGGAAGAGAGAATTCTTGATGCTAAGATTAAATTCACATTGAAAAAAGCCTTGAAAATAGCAAAGAAAGATTTTCATGAATTCATAATCGATGTAATAAAAAGAAAACGTCAAATAACAACCAAAATAGTCATGGCTAGTGCAATTGATATTTGTATAACTGAAGAAGAGGGTGATGAGATTGTTCAAGTATTCTCCACAATATGTGATTCTGGGTCTAAAGAAGGTTGCAATGAAGAACTTACAAATGATACTTATTATATCCAAGAGCAAAGCTTGGATGATAATTTGGATGAGGATTTAGAAATAAAAGTACTAAGCATATTTTCTCCTAAACTTCAAACATTACTAGAAAAGACAGCTATCAAAAATGAAGGAATTAAGAAATCAGGAGTTGAGGATGATTGTGAGATTGAAGAATAAATTAATCTTGCAACAAAAGAAAACAAAACGAGAGAGAAAGATGAGGCAAGAGTGCACGCATGTTTATCGATTGTAGATGAGGGAAGTGTGAGTAAAAAAAAAATAAAGTATGCTCATCCATACTGGATAAGGGCTACAATAGAAATCCAACTTAAACTTGGAAATTTAGAAGAAACAATACATGCTCTTGTAGATCATGGATCTGAAATCAATACAATATTAAAGATTGTTTATGAAAAATAAAAATGGCCTATAGATACCAAGCAAGGATGGGTGTTGAGAGCGGCAAACAATGAAAGAGGGGGTCTTATGGTACATACCTAGCAATTAAAAGAAAAATTAGAAATGTGGAGGTAGATCAAAATTTCTTTATACAGTACATATCCAATTATACTTGGGCAACCATATATTACAACTTCAAGAATGGAAACTAAGGTATTAGATGATGGATCACATTATGCTAGAATTTAGAGTTGTCAAAGAAGAAATTTGGTGCAATTTCTAACAGTGAAGCCAAAGCATGAAAGACATCGAGATCAGCTACAAGAAATACCTCTAGACATTGAAGAGGCCTTCCAGGATTTCTAAGAGGCACACATAGAGCATGGAGATCCACGGGTGCAGGTATCTTGTTTACTACTACATTCTCCAATGTACAGAAGAATGATTGTGGAATTTTGGATTTGATTAAGTATGATATTTCAAGTTTTCAAGGTATTGATATATTAGACTCTAGATATAGAGCTAAATTTTAAAAAATTTAAAAACATCTAAAGATGAAAGGAGTGCTTTTGGAAGATGAGGCTATTTCAGGGATGGTGGTAGAAATAGGATTTGTAGAAATTGTTCTGCAATAATTAAAAGGTTTAAATGAAAGAATGGATGTAAGACACAACAATGATATTGTGGTGGAAATTCATGATGAAGCTCTTTATGAAGAAATAAAACAATTTGTAAAAAATATTGTTAAAGAAATTAAAAATTGCATATTTAGAATTGAAGCACAAGTGAACACAAAGTACAAATCAATGGCAAAGAAAATTAAGCATGTGGCAACACAATTGCCTAAAGATTCCAAAGATCATGTAAAACAAGCTGAAATGGAACCAAGGCTAAAGAATCTAGAGGGGATTGGACATCAATTTATGAAAGAAACACTCAAGAAGTTGAAGGTTGGAGGGGGTGAATTCTTGACTAAACTTGAATATACTTTCTAAATATGGAAAGTCTTTTGCATCAAAATCTAATGAAATAGGATGTGTCTATCCAAACATAGTGGCACTAATGGTGATCTTTACAGTTCCACATATATCATGGGACTTAAAATCCATTCCGATTCCAAGAACTCAATTCTCAAAATTAATTGAATTGCTCAAAGAAAAAATAGAAATGTGAATCCTTGAACCTTCTATGGGGCCATATTCCAATCATTGGTTCACGGCGCCAAAGAAAACAAGGGCATTAAGATTTATTCAACATATGAAATCCGCTAATCGAGTTATTATTAAAAATAAAGGTTCCGGTCCAATTATAGATGAGGTGGCTCAGGCTTTTGCAAGCTATGCCATTTACTCAATTAGAGATTTGTACTCAGGCTATGATCAGTTTCAATTGGCAATAGAGAACAAGGATTTAACCATAATGAAGACTCTTTTAGGTTTAATTTGAATGTGTACATTACCTCAAGGTGCCACCAATTTAGTGGCACATATGCAGAATGCAATGAATCAAATCCTAAAAGATTTTGTACTAGAAAAGACTATACCATTTGTAGACGATATTCCAATTAAAGGTTGCAAAGAAGTAATAAAAGATGTAATTATAGAAGTAGATGGCTACAGAATATTTATAAAACAACATATCAAGGATGTAGAGAGGATTTTGAAAAGATTGGAAGAAGTGAACTTAATTCTATCCATTGATATATCCAAATTTGAAGTTGAAGAAATTATAGTTGTAGGCCATTTGTATAGAAGCTTTGGAAGAAAGCCAAATCCAGATAAGGTAGATGTCATTTCACAAATAAAAGCCTACAATAATATCACTGAGGTGAGAAGATTTCTTAGAGCATGTATTTTCTATCAAATTTAGAGACTTCATTTTGCTCATGTAGCGGAGCTTTTATATAATTTTTTAAAAAAAATATATACATTTATATGGAGCATGGAACAAGATAAGGCTATGAGAGATTTAAAAGAAATTTTAAGATCTCCACCAATTCTAAGACAAGTGAATTATAAAAATGATAGACCTATAATAATAACAGTGGATACTAGCCCTATTGCCAAAAGTTGAATTATTGGACAAGATGATGCTAGCAGGAATTGATTTGTTATTAGATATGGAACAAGAATCTTGACAGAGTGCCAAAGAGCATATCTACAAGTGAAAAGAGAGTTGTGGAATACAATTACAACATACAAAACAGAAAGAAATTATTTAATTGGAGCAAATGTGCTATTAGAGATTGATTGTTTACCTTTGCTTGGTATGATATCTAACTGTTCAATTCCTGATATTACCATGCTAAGATGGATAGCCTACATTAGATATCTAAATTCGATTTTGATTCACATTAAGAGCACAAAAAATACAATAATGGATATGCTATCAAAGACTAAGTATATGAATAGAGAAGAAATGATTGCTGAAGAAGACAATGAAGATAGCTGCATTAAAGATTTGGGTTACGTATTTTCGACAAATAATGAGAGAATGGAAGAAGCTCTATCTTTTGAAGTAGAATCATATGAAAGAAGGTAGAAAGACATTGGCCTTTATTTGAACATCCTTGGAAAATTGCAAGATTTGTCAAATAAGTTTTTTAAAGAAATCAAACAACATTCATATGGATATTTTCTATAGAATGGGCTTCTTTGGAAAAAACCAAAAAAAAAGGATGGAATGTCGTTGCGGGTAGTTGGAAATGTATATATCAAAGCTCAAGTTTTGAAAGAATTTCATGATTCACATTGAGTTGGGCACCGAGGAATTTGGACTATATATACAAAGATCAAGGAGTAGTATTAGTAGAAGGATCTTTATAAAGATATAGAGAATTTTGTGGGATTGTGCCTTGAATGCCAACTTCAATCCAAAATCAAATATCGTGATGAACTTCACCCAACTTACCTTCTTTCCATTCACTTCTAGTAGGTAATTGATTTGGTAGCTATACCAGTTGGATTATGGAATATAAAATATTTAGTTCTGGCATGGGAGGAGTTATCAAACTATGTTGAAGACAAAGCTTTAAAAACCAAACAAACAACTAGAATATGTTGATTTATCCTTAAGGATATTTTTAATCGCTATGGATGTATTGGAGGAATGAGAGTTGATATAGGAGAATTAGATGTTGTTGAAGCTAGAAGCTTTTTTGAAAGATATGGAGTGAAGCTAAAATAAACCACTGCATATAATCTAGAAGCAAATGGGAAGAGTGAAAGAGGCCACCCACCAATCATACATGCATTAGTTAAAGCTTCTAAAGGCAATTCAAAGGAATGGCCAAGGCTCCTACCATTTGCTTTATGAGCCGATAGAACCACCTATAGTATGATAACAAGATACATGCCAGTTGAATTAATCTTAGGTCAAAAGTCCATTATACCAACAGAAGAATCTATACATACATGGTTATTTTTATCTTGAAAAGATGGCATATCTCGTGAAAGATTTTTGGAACTCCAGATCCAACAAATTGAGAGACTATCAGAAGACCACCAGTTGCTACTAGATAGGTTGAAAGCAGCAAGAGTGGAAAATAAAACAAGATTTGATCAAATTCATCGATTGCATTTGAAACCAATCTTAGAAGGTGATTGGATAGTCGTTTATGAAAATACTTTGGACCACCAATATAGTACGCAAAGAAAGTTTTTTCGGAGATGGTTTGGACCATATATTGTTGTAATTGCACATAACAATGGAACTTACTCACTTTAAAAATTAGATGGAACATCCATCCAAATTTTAATAGCAGGAAAATGAGTCAAAGCTTTTCGAAGAAGAAATATAAATTGTCTACATGAAGATTTTGAAATATACATGTCTGACAAACAATGGAATCAAGAAGATAAAGAAAATCAAGAGGAAGATGAATAGGATGAAGGATGATTGGTGGCACATGCCGGAGGATGTACAAGTTTGGAGGGAATGGATGTTGTGAAGTAAATACATCCATGTATAGAAACCTTGCTTAACTTTCTTTTCTTTAAAATTTTATTAAGTTCTTTCTTTTTTTCTTACCAATCTAAGTTTTTATATAGTTTTAGAAAAAAATTCTCACTTTTTTTCTTTTTCTTTGGCTAAATTTTTATTTTATCTTTATTTTTAATTTTAACTTTGATTTAGCCTTAAAAACTTCTTTTATTTCTTTTATCTTTTTTCCAATCTTAGATTTTGATAGATTCAGGATTATATTTGTAGATATAAGGAGATTTGCCTTTGAAGTTGAATTTAGGACTTTATTAAGGATAAATAGAGGTTTGAATGTCAATAGTTAGCTGCCATTAATAGTATTGACTTGGAGGATCAGATTTGGTGTTTTTATAACTTTAAACTATTAGTTGTTGACTTGGACTTTGAAGACCTTAGCTGTGACTTCTTTGACAAGCTCGAAAGAAAAGAGGAGGGATTTTTTTGGTAAGTCCAAGGAAGTATTCAAAGAGAGCTTCTTCTTGATATGAGTTTAGGTGGTAGAAACATATGATTTAGATCTTAGATGAGAGAATTATGCTTGTTTGAACTTAGGCTATTAATACGATACCTACTATCACTTTTCTAGATATATTAGGAGTTTTAAGATACTAATAAGAAATCAAGAAATTAAGTTAGAAACTAGACTTTAAGATAAATATTTTGTATCCAAGGATTGATATAAATGAGTCTAAAATGAATAAAATATGGCTAGTTAAAACTAGCAAACTAAACTAGGATTTTGAAGAAATTAGATAAATAGAAGGGTTTGCTTTAAGCTAGAACCTAAGTTCCAAGATGAATTTGAAGCTCATTTTTTGTGTACATATTACTTTTACTATAAAGAATCTATGTCTAAAATTTCATATCAATTGAGACTTTGATTAGGGAGAAATGGCAAATTTTGTTCTTGGATGTCTAAGATTTTAACTTTTGAAAGTACCTAATAAGGATTTGGTGATACTAGTTGATTCGTAATGAATTTGGATTGGAAATTTTGTGTAATGATGATCAAAGATGTAAGTTTTATGCTTCTAAATTTTAAGCTTATTTGAATAGCTAGATCTCAAAATATGAATTTCCAAGTTTCTGGTTTGGATTTGACTTTCAAAAGTACCTGTCAAGGATTTGGTAATACTAGTTGTTTGGCAACGAATTTGGAGCAAAACTTTTGTGTAATGATGATCAAAGATGTAAGTTTTATGCTCTTAAATTTTGAGCTTATTTGAACAGCTAGATCTCAAAATATGAATTTTTAAGTTTGTAATTTGGTTTTTTGCTTTTAACATCACCTGCTAATATTTTGGTGATATCTGACAATCAGTAATGAATTCATGGCTCAAATATTTTGTGACAATGATCAAAGATATGACATTTGTTTTTCCAAATTTTGAACTTATTTAATTGGCTATATCTTAAAATTATAAATTTTCAAGTTTCTGATTTGGTTTTGACTTATAAAATTACTTGCTAATATTTTGATGATAAATGGTGATTGGTAACAAATTCATGGTTGAGAATTTTTGTGAAGAGGATTAAAAAAGTGAATTTTGTATTTCCAAAGTTCAAACTTATTTAAATGGCTGGATCTAGATTTATAAATTTTCAAACTTCTGATTTGATGGTTTATTACATACATAGTTTTATAACTACAAAAAGAGAAAATTAAGAAGGTTTGTGCATATTGGATCCAACTTGATTGTAAAGAGAGACCTTGCCTCTACCCAAAGCAGACTTTTGCTATGATACTATAGTAGGAGCTCCTATCTTGTTTGTAAAGAAGAAAGATGGGTCACTTCAGATGTGTGTAGATTGTCAAGGGCTCAACAAGATTACCATCAAAAATAGATATCCTTTACATCTAATATTTACATTTCTTGATCAACTAAATCAAGCTAAGATCTATACAAAAATAGATTTAAGAGGAGCATACAACTTAGTACGTATCAAAAAAAGTGACGAATAGAAGATTGCATTTTAAACAAGGTATGGACATTTTGAATATAATGTCATGCCTTTTGGACTTACAAATATACTAGTTACTTTTTAATATCTTATAAATGATATATTTTGTGAGTTTCTTGATGATTTTATTGTCTATTATTTAGACAATATTCTGATCTACTTTAAGAACATAGAAGAATATTAACTTCATATTCATCATGTATTATAAAAACTTAGAGATGCATGGTTATATGCGAAGATGGAAAAGTGTGTATTTCACACTACTGAAGTTGACTTTTTAGGATACATCATTTCAAATAATGGTCTCAAAATGGATCTAAAGAAAGTTCAGACAATATTGGATTAGAAGATTCAAAAAATAATACAAGATGTATGATACTTTTTGGAATTTGCCAATTACTATCAAATCTTTATCAAAAAAAATTTGTAAGTTGTAGCTTCACTTACACACTTAACTTGTAAGGACAAACTTGAATGGATTAAAGAAGCAAAAGCATGATTTGAGGCTTTGTAGACAGCTTTTACTTCTGCACCAATCTTGTATTGTGTCGACTTTTCCAAGGCATTTTTTATGAAAACAAACGCATCAAACCTAGCTTTGCAGTGGTATTATCACAAATGGAAGCAGATGACAAATTCCACCTAATAGCTTTTTATTCCAAAAAAATTTCAGCAGTAGAAATCAACTACAAAATCCATAATAAAGAACTTCTAGTAATTGTGGATTCTTTTTAAGAATGGCGTCACTATCTAAAAGGCACTTTTAGTCTAGTCACCATGTATACAAATCACAAGAACCTTGAGTATTTCATGTCAGCACATGTGTTGAATTGTTGCCAGGCTTATTGGAGTATGTCTTTGTAAAGATTCGAGTTTATTATCACCTATCGGCTAAAAAAACAATAAGGTCTATCCGATGCCTTTTTTAAATGTTCTTATTTTCTATCAAAAGAAAGAGATTCAGCTTTTGATTAACAAAAAATGATCCTCTTGACGCCGAAGCAATTTCATCTTTAAGCAATGAAATCAATATTAATTGTTGATTCAATTTTTGTCAAGCAAATCCAATCAAATATGTCTTCAGACCCTCTTGTCCATGAGATTAAGAATAATTCATCTAAGTCTCATGATACTTCTAAGTTTGAATTCAAAAATGATCTATTTTATTTTGAAGGTCGCTTATATATTTTAAAAAGCACAACATGACTACATACTCTGGAAGCTTGTCACAACCTCCCTACGGTAGGACATTTTGAATATAATAAAATTTTGAAGATAATATCAAGATATTTTTGAAGATAATATCAAGACTATTTGCCCTTGCAACAAGCTAGATTATCATAAGCTTAGACTTTTTTTGATTTGTAGATAAATCAATCCAATTGCTTATCAATTATGCCTATCAAAATCTATGAAGATCCATCCTATATTCTATATGTCACTACTTGAGCCATACAAGATAGTGGATATATAAGAAAGAAGACAAATGCCACCACCTCTTATAGAAGTGAATAATAATAAAGAATTTGAGGTAGAAGAGATTTTAGATTCAAGGTGGCTTTGAAATCGACTAGAATATCTTGTACATTGGCGCAGATACAATATTAATGAATGCATATGGGAGCCTTTTAAAAATCTAGCAAATGCATCAACAAAAGTCAATACTTTTCACTAACGACATCTGTCAAAATCAAGACAAAGAGTCAAGAAAATCTTTGCTATAAAGCAAAACAAGTTCTACAGAAGTTTCACTCTAACTTGTATCATTGTTTGTTATTTCCTTGAATTTGTTTATACTAAAGAGATAAAGGATCAACAATTAGCAAATTCAGCTCAAGAACCATTATTTGTTGACTTACCGAATGAGACATTACAACTATCACAACCTTCAAGATGATGGAATAGAGATAAAGATCCTCAAGAATGACATATTCTTCCTCAGATTGATGGCAGAATATAATGTTGTTGTGTAGTAATATGACCATTACATAAAAAAAAATGAATGATTATATTATAGAAAAGCTCAAATGAGAATATTTGAGAAAATTATCTTAGAAAAATAAATAAAAAAAGAAAGAGGTAGAAAAAAATCAAAAGGTGTTAATGATGTCTTTTATAGAAGTGACTTCTAATTGCTTTATATGGCCATAAGTAAGATAAAATAAAGTAGATTAGAAAAATAAACTATATAGGCATCTTTAAAAAAAAGATGAGAATAGGTTTCAAAAAAATTTACCACAAATTTCTAAGAGTTAATATCCGGAGAAGGTTGGTTATGAGCCAGGGTGAGAATCAGACCCCAAGGCACAAAACTGTGTATCTATAGTGGATCGAGGATTTATTGGCAGTTTGAAAGATAAAATTCGAGAGCAAAGTAGATGGTCTTTCTTTAAGCTTTAATTTGGAATAATTTGAATTTGTAATGAATTTGTAATGAATTTGTAAGGGCCTTGCAAAGTCAGGGTTGATTTCAATGACTCTAATTTTTTTGAATTATATTAGGATTTACATTTTTAAGCATTTTGTGAGATTAGTTATAGATCTATAGGCGAGATTTTGTAAATTGGTGCATACGGTTGTGTTTGTAAGGTGTTATAAATTTGAAATTGATCTAAAGGCTCAATCAAAGATTATTGAAGCTTATATAGGTTGGGATCTCAAAAATTAGGAATTGAAGGTCATTTAGGTTTTTCAAAGATTTCTAACAATCTACCAAGTTGGATTGGAGTGAAATTTGTGTGTGTGTGTGTGTGTGTGTGTGTGTGTGTGTAGAAGATTTAATTTGCTATATGTATGTGAAATTTGGAAACAATTAAAGAGTATAAGACGGAGATATTGGCACCAGACAATTAGCATTAAGGTTGGAGAAGGAGGCCGATCGACACTTGATTGAATTTTTGGATTGAATTTCTTGCTGGTAAATTTGATCCTCTTCAAATTTCATGTACTTGTTGCCAACTTAGTTTTTAAGAGGCGTGTAAATTTTTAAGCAAAATCAACAGTTTAGCCAATAGATATTGAGATTCTAAACTGCCCTAAGGTTGAAATAAGTTAGTTAGGATTTAGTTTAGGATTGACTAGGATTTAGTTAGGATTTGACTAGGATTTGATTAGGATTTGGATTTAAGATTTAATATTTGATTAGAATTTAATTAGAATTTTATTAAAATTAGGATTTGAATAGGATTTGATTAAGATTACGATTTGATTAAGATTTGATTAAGATTTGGATTTAAGATTTAATATTTGATTAGGATTTTATTAAGATTTTATTAAGATTTGATTAGGGCTAGGATTTGATTTAGATTTTAACTTAAGATTTGATCACAATTTGATTAAGATTTGATTTAAGATTTAACAAAGGTTTGATTTAGGATTTGATTTAGGATTTAACCAAGGTTTAAGATTTGACTTAGGATTTGATTTAGGATTTAACTAAGATTTAAACCTAAACCTTAAGGTTGACTTAGGATTTGATCAAGGTTTGACTTAAGATTTAACTAAGATTTGATTTAAGATTTGACTAAGATTTTATTAAAATTTTAAGATTTCTATTTTTAATATTTTTTAAAATTATTTTTTTATATATTATTTTTTTATGATTAATGTATGATTTTTTTTATTTTTTATTTTTTTTTGTAATTTCTTTAAAATTGGATCAAATCTTGATTAATATTGTTAAGGTTTAATAGAAGTTATTTAAGATTCTATTAGAGCTGTTAAGATCTTGTTGTTGCATATTTCCTTTTTATCTTCCACAACCAGGTGTGCGAAGCATTCTCAAGCAAGACTTCATGTATTATGATAACATATTTAGTATCACAACCTTGGAAGAGACTCTTGACATTTGAGCATACTTTTAGAGGTAAAAACTATTCCTCATGGTGTTCCAAATGTTATCTTTGAAGAAAGTTATGAAGGCCTCAACAATTATGAAGTAATAGGGTAGTACTCTCACCTTAATATGAAATAGTATTAATAGCTGAAAGGACCTATCAACTATCTTTAAAGGGAACAAAGATCAAAAAATATAATAAGTACAATTTGATGTATTCTAGACTTCCTCAATATATAATCACCACTCCTTGTAGAACTCGTCTCTAGAAAGGGCGGTAATGTCACGGACATAAGATTTATTCTAATAATTATCTAATTAGTATAGATTGACATAGATAGGTAAAATAAGCTAATATCTTATAGAAAAGCTTTCTAGAAGCTTCATGAATGTGGAATCATCTTTATACATATTTATAGATGATTGATAGGTTAAAAACTTGGCCAACAAGTTAGCCACGTATCGCACATATTGATAGCTTGTGGAACAAGCTAGCTATGTGTCGCACATGTTGATAGCTTGTGGAATAAGCTAAGTACGTGGCGCGCATGTAAGAAACGTGTCTTGCAAGTTTGACACGTGTCTTGCAAATTAGACACATGTAGGAGGTCTTAGAAAATGCCGCCATGTAGCTTTTAGATAGATAGTATATATAGAGACAAGAATAAAGCCTTCTTCACTCTTGTCAAACTCTTTTCTTGTTTCTAGTCTAATTCAAGAGTCAAATGTATTTTCTAATCTTTGGCAATAGTCATTCTAGGTTCCTCTTGAATATACATACTTCTTTATTTCTAACTTGTTATTTTCCTTTAACATAGTTTTTACTAACTTATGCATTTGTTTTAGTTTGTATCCTTGACAAAAAAATTTAATGACAATTTGATAATAATTATCAAATTTCAAAAAGCATTACACATCTCTTATTGTTCTTGAAATCTTCCAATCCATGATTGTTTGGACTTTCTTAGGATCCATCTTGAAACCCTCATTTGAGATAATATATCCTAAGAAGTCAACTTGAATAGTGTGAAATATACATTTTTCCATCTTAGCATATAATCTTATATCTCTAAGTTTTTGTAATATACAATAAATATGAAATTTATATTTTTTTATATTCTTAGAATAGATCAAAGTATTGTTTAAATAGCAGACAACAAAATCATCAAGAAATTCACAAAAAATATCTTTTATAAAATGTTGAAAAGCAGCTAATGTCTTTATAAGTCCAAAAGACATGACATTATATTTGAAATATCCATATCTAGTTCAAAATACAGTCTTTTATTCATTATTTTCTTTGATGCGGACCAAGTTATATACTCCTTGTAAATCTATTTTTCTGTAGATCTTTGCTTGATTCTATTGATCAAAAAGTCATAAAATCAAAGATAAAGAATACCTATTCTTGATGGTAATCTTATTAAATCTTCAATAATTTACGCTTATCTACAACAATCCATCTTTTTTCTCAACAAATAAGATAAGAGCTCCTATTGAAAACTTTAAATGGCATATAAAGTTCTCAACCAAGTTCTTATCAATATATTCTTTTAATGTAGCTAATTTGTTTTGTGATAAATTATAGATTGGTCCAAATGTGGTTGAGTTCCTTCTTAAAGATCAATTGAATAATCATAAGATCGATGCTCTAAAAGAATGTTCGTATTTTTTTTTTCAAAAATTTCTTAAAAATCTTGATTTTAACTAGGAATACCACTTGTAGTCTTTTTAGCATCAGAAATAGATGTGGCATATATAAGAAAAGATGATCCTTCTTTTGTTGTATGTATGAAAGCTTTTGTACCTATTAGTAAGGATTTGGATGTACTAGAATTATATATGCCTACTTAATTAATAGATTTTTGGATTAAATTATAAAAAAAATCAAGATTATAAAAAATCTAATCTATTTGAGGATTATATTATATATATTATAAGCAAGGTTTTGGAATTCCATAGCATATGCTATGGTTGACTATTGTCATGTGGCATGGTCTTTTATCTGGAAATATATTGGATACTTGGCTATTGAGAATTTACTTGAAATTTATTGGTAAGAGTCCAATAAGTGATTTGTCTTTAATAAAAAAAAACAAATATTACAATGATATTATAAAAGATAATTTTTATTGATAAATCCTTTTATATTATAATAGATTTGTACAAAAATGCTCAAATTGCCACAAAAACCCTTCAAAACCTTATTCACCCACAAAGATTTATTTCTTTTTAAACTTCAGAGCTCAATAACTCTTGATTCAACTATTTAGTTTCTATAAATTTTTCTTTAAAATATAGATAATATTCTTAAATTTTATTATTGAAAATAATCAATCATAAATTTATTTTTAATCGTCTGATATCTTAAAAATCCTAATAGGTGCTTAAAACCCTAGCTTAGAGATACCTAAGTACTATTTTCCTCATATCTTACAAACTCAAAATTTTAATGCCACAAAATTTTTATACATATTCTTGTGATATGAATATATACATTCTTGAAAGTTTTGAGCTAAAAATTTATCAAATTGCCTAAGATATAACCACTAGTCAAGTGAGGTCACTTACTACCTTTAGCTTATAAGTACTAATTTCAATTCTCAATATCTCTTTCATCATAACTTGAATTTCATTGAGCCACATACAAAAAATATAGCCAAAAAAGTGCTCTTTTTAATTCTAATTGCTAATCATCTATTTCATTCTACATGCGCAAATTATGCCTAAAAGAATGATAATAGATATAATTTTAATACCTTAATTTTGAGCACCTATATCTCCTTCATAAAAAGTCCAAATTACACAAAATTTGCACCAAAACCATATCCAAAAATCAAAACTTGCTGACCCTAGCCTTTGATATTCAACTCCTTTTAAAAAACAAACCCTAATTCCTAATAAACCCTCAAGTAGCCTCCTTAAAGTCCATTGGGCATGATTTTTGTATAAATTTTTTTTGTATATATGATTTTTTATAAAATTTATATAATATGTATTCTAAACATCAAGTTAAAAAATAAAACAAAATAAAATAAATCTTAAAAATCACCAATGTCTAACAAAGGTGACTTAAGATATATAAAAGTTATTATCAATATAAAATCAACTTCAAAAGTCACTACCAAAAAAAAATAAGGTTGTATAAACTTCAATAGTAACCTTTTTAGATAGATTTTTTTCAAACTAACAACCTAATTACATTTTGTAATCTATAAAAACCATTGATATGGCTCTCATTTAGCTATGTAGTAAATTATATATTAAATATATATGTACAATTTTTTCATATGGTAGCCAAACTACAACATGATACCATGATCTTTGTTGTAAAAATAAGAGCTTAGTCTTCACTACCTTCTCTCAATTGTTTTTTTCAAATGTGGCTATAAACACTTTGAAGAATGAATTTAAATTACAAAAAAGTTATAATTTTTTACATTAAAGATGTAAACCAAAAAAGAGCATTTATAGATAGAAGTGCGCCTATGAATCCAACTTAAGTAAATCCATTAGGATATTGGAAGGGACGCAACCTTAAATATAATTTAACTTATTGAAGGAATCCTCAAAATTTTGATCTTCTATCAAACTTCATAGGCATACTAATCTTTACCTCTTTCATGTTGGTAGAAGCAAGGCTTCTTGGATTTGCTTGTAAGGCTGATTTACTTGCTTTTCTCAATTGTACAATTTTTTGACATAGGCTCTCGACTTTTTTTATTAACATAGGAATAGTCCTTTCATAATTGGTATTAATGATTTGTGAAATTTTCATCCTAAGAGTATTGACAAATTCCTGAAGATCTGCAATAGTTACAAATCTATTCTCACTTTTGCTAAGTGTAGCATCCATGATATTTTCTTCTATCTTAGACAACTTAATAACTCCACAATTCAAATTAAAAGAGTGTAATTTACAACTTCTAATATCAAATAAAAATCTCTACAAAAAAAGATGATCCACTCTCTTTCAAAGAAAAAATTAAAGTTAGAAGACAAATAATGTTAATTTAAAGGTGAATAATTTATAATCTTCAAATGCAACAATAGTAGTAGAATAGTCCATTTACTTCTTAAACACAAAACAAGAACAATAAAGCTTCTCTCTTATCAAAATTGTCAAGGACATGAATCATGAAAGAACAAAATGTCAATATATGCTCTTGCTACTCAAAAGAATAGAAAATCACTTAAAGATGGAGTAATATTAAAACTAGAATGGCTATTGCTAAAGACAAGGAGACTAGAGACTCTTGAAACAAAACTAAGAACAAAAAAGGTATTGATAAGAGTAAAGAAGGCTTCACTCTTGTCTCTATGTATACTATCTATCTAAGAGCTATGTAGCGTTGTTCTATAGGACCTCCAATATGTGTCCAATTTACAAGACACGTGTCAAACTCACAAAATAAGTTTTCCATATGTGCACCACGTACTTAGTTTGTTCCATAAGCTATCAATATGTGCAAGACGTGGCTAACTTGTTGGCCAAGTTTCTAGCCTACGAATCACCTATAGCTATGTATAAAGGTGAAACCGCATCTATAAAGCTTCTAAAAAGCTTCTTTCTAAGATATTATCAAATTAACCTACTTCTACCTACTTCTATCTATCTATATTAATTAGATAATTATTGGGATAAATCTTATGTTTGTGACAAGGCTATGAGTTATTAATTTTTTTTTAAAAGTTGATGCACAATTATGTACAAGGCTATACATCGTCAAGATAGATTAAGAATTTTCACATATAGCCTTGCCAGTGGTACGCGTAGTTGTGCATCTTTAAGATTGCATAATATTTTATTCAATTAATAGTTCAATTGAAGAGTAATAGTTAGAATTATTAGAAGGAGTATAAAACATGTGATGGAATGATAGAAATATTTTGATGTTGGAAAATATTGAGCCCTATTTATAAACATATATTATGCAAATAAGAGTACACAAATATAAGCATAGATATACAAATACAAATACAAATACACAAGACACAATATGAAGAGAAGAGGTCCAAAAACCTGAACCACTAGTTGGGCCAAAGACTTATGTTAGATTTGTGTCAAAGGAATAAGAATTGAGGCAAGTCAGAGAAATAGATCTAATCCGTAGCAAATGTTATATATTCTCAAAACAAATGCACTGTAGGTAGTCTAATTGGAGTAAGGTTGTTGGCAGCAACTCTAGACATGCAAGGTTATTAGGGGCAGCCTTAAGTAGGCAAGGTGGTTGGGCCAACCCTGGTCAGGCAAGGTTGTTGGGGTAGCCTTAAATTGGACAAGGTGGTTGGGCCAACCCTACTAGGGAAAGGTTATTGGAGACAACTCCATCCACAACTATGGATGACTACTTTTTACAATATATTTCTATCCATCAACACAATTCCATTCTAAAGGTGATTTAGACATACTGTAGCATCTATCTTTAGTTTTAAATAATATTTTTTGAAGATGAAAATTGCATCCTTGAAATGATAATATATATATATATATATATATATATATATTTTATTTCAAATTGTTATTTCTATGTTATCTTATAACATTTTATTTTGCAATAAGTTCCAACGTTTGATTTATGTAGCAAGTGAAAACCATCTATTTTTAGTTTTTATCCAAAAAGCTGAAGTTTAAAAGGAATGGAAAGAGTTGTAAATCATGATCATCCACTAACTGGTAGGCAATCATGTCTCAAGTTCTAACATACATACACACACATGTATATATTCGGTATATTATAAGCCTCTGAGATATTAAATTGGACATGATCAAAACGAAATAAAGTAAAAAAACTGCTAAAATTAATCTACTAACTAATATCTCGCTTCCAGCAAGTGCAGAGTTCTACGAAACCTCGGGAAATACCCTAAACCCTAAACTCCAAGGCATCCTGCAATCAACAGAAATTACTTATGCAGCAATATGCCTACCAAAACTTCTTACCCCTGTAATTCAATTTATTTCTCAAGCATGGATGAAAGCATTTTCGGATGACGTAGACGGATGAAATATATTTTGGATGAACGCCGTTGAATCGGCCCCGAGATCAGACGCCAGGAGCAGCCAGCCGTCGCGCACACCGTGTCCCCAAAGGCGGATTTCCGGGAGCTGAACAATCGTGTCAATACGTCAATGCGTTAATGTCGTCGTTGGGTTTTATGGGTTTGAATTTGTCTCAGGGTTTGTTTCCCTCTGTCTTTTGGGTTCATGGCAAGATGCTTTGAAGGCTTAGGGTTGGCGATGGAACAGAGTAAGAGCCGGTTCGATTTCCTGTAGTGGGTTCCTAACTGCTCTCCGTTTTGCAAGTCGGTGAATGCAAGAAATCGAGAGAATTCGCGAGGATTAAGGTCTTGGCAGAGGATGGAGTGTTGGGGTGTAGTGGTGGCGAAACACGTAGTTGAATCTCGCAGATGAATTTGGTGAAATGTTGATTTGAAGAGTAGATTGTTGATCGCCATGATGAAAGGTGTGATGACCCGTGTTTCGTGTTTCGTGAAGGCACCGCCGGCAATGCCTCTAATGACTCGATTTCCTGTGTTGCGCTTCCTGTCTTCATCACGACAGTCATGTCTGCGGAATTCGTTGATCGCTGCTAATTCTTTTTTGTCTCGCGAGCTATCAACGCATGGCGAAGGTAGCTACGTTCCTCCGAGTTCATTTCCAGGTCGATTGAGTTTATGTTATAGTGTGGGTCGCTATGAGGGAATCCACAGCGGCCACCGAAGTTTACGGCATTCATGGCTGGTAGGAATCCCCAGTCACCGCAGGGGTTTTGGTTCGAGTACGAGTAACGTTGCATCAGGAGCTGCTGCTGCTACTCCTTCAGGAGCTGCTGCTGCTGTTCCTTCCGGAGCAGGGCCTGGTTTACCTCCACCGATTGACGCCGTAGGCGGTGCCACACCTGGAGATTCAGGCGATTCTGTTGCGAACGTTGCTGAGAGTGTGCGAAACTCCGTGAACTCTCTTGTGGAGGCATCGAGAGATGCGGCGGCCAGGATGTTCCCTGAGGTTGGCAACTGGATGGATCCATCTAGTGGAGGTGTTGCCGAGCTGTTGATACCTGCCAGCAGCGCTATCGGAGTTTCCTTAGTGGCTTGGCTGTTGCTTCCGAAATTGTTACGAAAATTTCATTTCTATGTCGAGTCAGGTCCCACCGCGCGCCTACTTGGACGATTGCCGCAGGAGAAGCAACCGTATGAGCTCAGTGTGTTCAGCGCTTTGGATATGCCAGCGAGATTGCTTGCCTCGGCAGTGACATTCAGCTATCTGTGAGTTTTTCACCAAAACCATGATTCAATCCATCTTACGTATTCTCAATTGCAATGTCTTGCGTATCTCGGGTTTTGAAGTAGGATTACGTACGATGTTGGCAGAGGTTACATCGTGGCGCCCACGTCTATAGGAGCACACTACTTGACACAAATATGGAGCGGAGCAACAGTGATAAGTGCGATTTGGTTCCTTTACCGGTGGAAGAGTAATGCCTTCACCCGCATGGTAACGGGAAAGACGATCTCAAATGCAGAGAGAGAACGCTATCTGACCATGGATCGGTTATCGTCCGTAGGCTTGTTCGTACTGGGAGCCATGGCGTTTGCTGAAGCATGTGGGGTGGCTGTGCAATCGATCCTGACAGTTGGAGGTATTGGAGGTGAGTTCTTAGCATCAAATTATGATGCTAAAGGAACAGATCAGCGGAGATGAGAGCTTTACGAACAGTATTAGGTGAAGTCGGAGGCTTGAAGTACAGCCTATCGGCAGCTTAGTAGTGTCCTAGAGTGACTTTGCCAAAAGCTAATCAGAACTGATTTTTTTCATTTACCACCTTGCAGCTTCGTTCTTGGATTTCTGACTCCTGTAATTCTGACTAGTGGAGAACGTTTTTGGTGGTGTAAACAGGAGTTGCAACAGCTTTTGCTGCTAGGGACATATTGGGGAATATGCTTAGTGGTGTAGCATTACAGTTCTCCAGACCGTTCACTGTTGGTGACACCATTTCCGTAAGATTTTCTTCTTGGACTGGCGTAGATGGAGTCTTAAACTGTGGTCTTTAGATCATCTGAATAATTGTGCACTTCTCTTGAAATCTGTTTCATCTCTCCATCTCATGTTCATATCTTTTCTGTAATTCATTAGGGTGGTGTTCATCTTTTAATTAAAAGTTCTGTTTTCAGGCAGGATCTGTGAATGGTCAAGTGGTTGAGATGGGTCTGCATACTACACAGTTGCTCAACTCCGACAAGTTCCCGATCGTTGTGCCCAATTCTTTTTTTTCCAATCAGGTTCTTGCTTCTGGCACAGTTTACTATCTGAAATTTTTACTTCATGGCATTGCGTTGCTTGCTATTTGTGTAGGAAGTTTGTATATGTTATGAGCAGATTAGGAAACACTATGATTTGGTGTGTTAATCCGTCTAATCATGGAGAAAAAGAACGACGAAAGTGGCTTCAGACGCTATGAGTAGTTTTGAGAGAGTGGTTTATGATTCATGCAGGTTATTATAAATAAATCTCGTGCACGGTATCGAGCTTACTCATTCAACCTGCCTGTTCACATCCAAGACTTTGAGAAAATCCCAAGTATTACTAGTGAGATTCGCCAGATGATAGAGTCACATCCGAAAGTTTTCTTGGAGAAGGAGAAGCCTCGATGTTATGTTTCTCAAGTGGGACCATTATCTTTGAATATAGCTGTCACGTGCAACCTCATACCAATGGTTTGTGTATAACGAATTTTGGATTTTTCTTCATGTTCTGTTTTATAAGACCTGATGGTTGGTTGATATGACAATAGCTTTTTTCCCCTTCTCAGAAAGTCGAGGAAGTATTCTGTTGCTTTTGCTCAAAGTAACACGCATCTTGTTCCACCATTGAGACTTATTTCATCTTCGGCAGGGAATCGATAATGGTATGTCTAATGTAGTGTCATCATTTTAGCTCCCATTTACCATGTAAATCATCTCATTTATCCCGGTTTACCATTTTTTTGCGTTCAGGGAACAGACGGCTATCTGACTGCTGGCGAAGAGTTGCTGATTGAGTCGGCCCGGCTTGTTGCCAAGGCAGGTGCCACGTTGGGTACTCCGGGTGGGGCTTGAGATTTGTAAGTTTTAAATACCTTGTGTTGTAGGGATTTTTGGATCCAGTATGATTGTTGTGCTTATCTGTAAACCTGCAGAATTTCCTTAATTAGCACAAGCATTCTGCTTTTTGGAAGGTGCATGTTCCTGGCGTTTGAATAGGACTGCATAATCTATTTTAGATTCTCTGATACTCAAGTAGTGATTTTCAGAGTTTGACATGGTTTGCAAAAGATGTGAAATAAGTCATACCACTAGTAGATTGTGGGATTGTAAATATCTCCTGCAGTGTAGCAGCAGAATGATAACTTGGTTCTCTCTGTTTGTCTCCCTCGATTGAGTAGTGTTAGACGGATGGCATGATTGTAAACGCCTTGTACACTCGCCATTTTGAGAGAACTTAAATTTTTTTGTCATGTACAAATTGGTTGAAGAAAGCATATCCATCACTACTACCTTATTATTAGTAAGGGGTGTGAAAGGAGGAGGATGATCCAAGAAAATTGTTCAAAGAATGTTGCAAGCAAGTTGAACACGTGTGTGAAATAATTGGGAAATTCGATCCTCTCCAATTTAATTGTAAAATGAAATGTTGCTTGTGTTTCAATTCCCTTCTACACGTATTTTTTCAGAACTTTTTTCTCGATTCATTTTCTTCCAATGTCCCAGATTATAAATCTCTACACATTAACAATAAATACGAAAAAATATCACAATCTCATCTTCCAAATAATAAAAGAATTAATTTTTAATCTTCGGTTATTGCATAGGGCTCTAAAAATTACATAATAGACAAATTGAAACCAGTTGACTTGTACAAATAGTATGAAGTCTAATCAAGCTATCATTTCGCAGAGGTATAGTGACAAAAATAAAGAAGATATTGAGTCGTGCCGAATAAGGAAGCAAATTAGTGAAGATATGTCCAAGCTACAGATGCAATTAAGGCCTGCGTGCAGTTTAAAACATCTAGTAAGCGTTAATAATTGTACGGTACATATTCTGAAACAAAAAAGTGCATTTCTCTTGCAATAAGAAACATCACACAACCAATAGATTTAACTGTGTTGTGTTCCTTCAAAACACACCGAGCAACTTGGCTCCAAACCTAGATAGTTGGCCGATTGAACAGTTCGCAACTACAATCTAGCCACGCATTCTTCAGGATGCTTCTCAATATGGGATTTGCACTAAGACTCGTGCCAACAGTGTAAAGTCCATTGATGAAAAACACCTTGCCTCCTCCATATTTCAGAGGAAATCAAAAGAGCCTGAGCGCTGGAACCGCTGGAGGAAGGAGTGGAGGTAAACATGCAGCGTGGCTCACACGAGCAACCCAAACCCGTTGTTATTGCCGATAAACTTGGAATCCAAATTATCGGAGTGGTCCACGGATGCCCACCGCAACAAACCCATGCGAACACCTCCACACACACACGACAAAAGTGGGTCACTCTTTTGCAGCAGTCCAAGCCCGTCTTTGGCATTATGAGCACTTCTGGCTGAGGTATTCAATATCGATCAGGTAGCTGCAACTTTTAGAAACGACGGCAGCTCTACAAGCCGCATTCTCACCTTTCTTGCAATTACAAGGCAAACTCCGTTACCGAGAAGGTTCGAAGTTCTTTCTTTAGAGCCATTTTGTCAGATGTGATTCACACGAGTGTTGTGTTTTGCAGGTGGTTCTGACAGTGGGTGTCAAGAGGAAGATGATCATGGTCCCGGAGAAAGTGTCTACCTGTGTGGCCGTGGATCTTCACTCGATGTGAAAAAAGTAAGCAGTTTGAGTGGAAACTTTACCTTGATGTGTCTTTCCTCTGCATGATTTTAGTGAATATAAGTTTGGGATGAGGTGGGATTTGTGTAACCAGGTTGATGCAATGTTGTTTCCTGGTGGAGTCCCTGCAGAGAGGTGGTTTAACATCAATAATGAGAGTAGGATGTGACCAAATTTTTATTTTGGAGTTTGGAGGGAGGGATCTATGACCGGATAGGCTCTACAGTTTGTAGTGAGAAATATCTAGCGGAAAGGAATGTATTAAGATTTGGAATTTGAATATATAAACATAATAAAAAATAAAAGTAGTGATACAAATAAAGTTGCAAAGTATGTTTTGAAGATGGGAGGAATTAGCATTGGGTTAAATCAATTTAGAAGAAAGAGGGAATTGCTGATATAGCATGATCAAATAGAATTTTGATTGGGGTAGAGAAGGAAACAACAAGCAATGTATTATTTTTGGCAGACCATCAATGTCTCCAGTTTTAAGATGCATTTGCCTACTATTTATGATTTCAAACCAATTTTGGTGTTACAAGAAACTATTGTAAGGCACAGTATTTCAATTACAATAAAAACTCTAATTTTCATAAAATTTAAATTTTATTTAATGAATTTATAAATAATATTATAATGATTTAATTATGTTACATGTAAGAAAATATAGACAAATAACTGCATATATTTAAATTAAATTAGCTAACTAATAGATAAGTAATAATACTAAGAATAATAATAATAATAAGAGATTTATCATCAACAATTAATAGTTATTGTTTATTGAGTATAAAATAAAATTATATATCATCTAAAGATGAAAATACTAAAAAAATCAAGAGTCAAATATGGTGATATTATTGATATACAGATCAAATAATATTTATTTTTAAAATATTTTTATCTAATTTTTTGGTATAAATTTTTATTAATTAAATTATCTTGAATTAAAATTTAACACTTAATTTTTTAAAAAAAAATAAAGATTATGACTTTCTTTATAATATTTTTTAAGATTATTTAATAATATTTTTATCTATAAATTTTATAAATAAATAGAATATTAAATTTTAACTAATTTTAACTTAATATATTTTTACTTCAATTTTAACTTGCTTTAGTATTGCAACAATTTGGTTGATATATGAATAAAAATATTTAAATAGGAATCCAAGTGATATTTCAAATAGTTGCAAAAAATTCACCTTATTTACAAATAAGATTATAGTAACAAAGATGTCTAATTAGTGACAAGTAAACAAATGACATTATTTAGTACACTGATATTTTATTTTTACAAAAATAAATAATTAAAAAGACTTCAATAATATTTTATGCATTATAAATTGCACATTCATTATATTGGCTTATACATCACTATTGCATGACAAAGATCACTATTAAAGAAAAAAATTATTTATGTTATAGAAAAACTAATTGAATATAATTATTTGATAAAAACTAATTATATATATATGCAAGTATTCCAAATATTTTTGTAACATCCAAATATCTATCAATACAAATTTATAGGAGAATTTTACTTATTACTTTAGAAATAATGGATATTTATTTAAGATTATATATTTGAATTATTTTTTATTTAAATTTCATTATAGAAGTAATTTATAGCTTAAATATTTAAAAAAAAAGTTAGAGATGTTTTAGACAAAAAATTAGTGTAGATTTTTTTAATAATTTTTTATTAATTAAAGATAAATTAACATAGTTCTTTAAATATCAAGTATAAAATAAAAATATATAATAATATTAAATTATATTTAATATGAAAAATTACTTGATTTTTTTCTATTATGATACATATTTAAATTTTTTGTTATGTCTTTTTTATACAATTTCTTTAAATAAATAATTATTATTTATCTGTAATTGATTAAATAATCAAGACTATATTTTTTTGGCATGCATGGTAGGCTAGGAAGAAACTATTTTTTTTAACTTAATGAATAGATATTCTATCTTAATGAATAGATATTTATAATAAATATTTATAAAAATAAAGAATTTATAGAAGTCCAAAATTCTTGGATGTGTGCCTTCACTTTAAGGAATGTGAATATTGAACTTGATGAGTCTGATCAAAGATATGTGGACTTAAAATGGTACAACAAATGCACCTATAAAAGACAACATAATGCATGCAAAAAGATTTTAATCCAACTTTAACGTTTTAAAAAAAACACTCTTTTTATACAAAATATAAATTCCATTCTATTCTTTCTACAAAAATTAATAATAAAAATAAATTATGTAAGCAAGTAAGCAAGCATCTTGTATTTTACAAATGTCACCTTGTAGAAAAGAATCCACAACATTTATCTGGAATGGTCAAGTTTGTGGATCACTCTACAGATGCATATAAGAATTCATAAATTTAGGATTAAACTTATACACTATATTATTTATATAAACATATAAAAGAAAATCTCCTATTAATCCTTTAGACAATAGAATATTAAAATACTATTTCTTTAATAACTTAAAGATATACATTATTTTAGAATTGTATCCTCACATATATGTATATGTAGATATACACACATTAATAAAAATCTATGCTATTAAGTTCACAAATTGTAGTAATAAAAAGAAAAAATTGAAACATTAAATTATATATATATATATATATATATATATATATTCTTGTAAAAATCTAAGGTTATAAAAGATAATTTATAAAAAAATAAAAATAAATAAATAAATTATTTGGCTTACAACAATATTTTTAATAAAGGAGTACAACTTTCATAATTGTATCCATATTAGAAACACTCCCTCATATGCTGCCCCCTTTTTTGTGGCTCCGGTGGAACTGGGAATCTGGATAAGGTAGGGGCTGGCCGGAAGCGACGCTTGTGCTTATCGCAGTATTGGAGCTGCAGCTTAAAGCAGGCCGCAGCTGCAAACCGAGCTTGAGTGTCATGATCAGCCGACAGAGCCTGCAGTGGTGACATTTCCAACTGGTGTGGGACTGAGATGGCGTTTAGGATAGAGAACCCATACTACAAGCTACTGGACACGGATGATGAGATCCTGGAAGACTTCGAGTCAATGTCGCGGGACCCAAGGAAGACGCAGTTGGAGTTGTTGCGCAAGATTCTGGAGCGGAATGCGAATGTGGAGTATTTGCAGCACAAGGGATTGAACGGCCGCACCGATGAGGCCTCCTTCAAGGCTTGCGTGCCTGTCAGCACTTACGCTGATATCGAAGCCGATGTGAACCGCATTGCCGATGGTGATACATCTCCGATATGTTGCGTCGACCCCCCGACTTCCTTTTGCCTGAGGTTACACACATGCATTCCCTTGCATATGTCTTGTATTCCTCGAGTGTCATCCAGGCTGATGCTCTTCGTACTTGGTCTTTCTAGTAGGTGTGCTGTCCTGCGCATGGAGGCGAACCTTGGTGGTGTTACTGGAAAAGGTTGAGGTGGAGATTGTATGATTACAGATAGGACATGAGCGCATGAGCTGAAAAGAATGAAGTTTTAAGTAGCTTTGGATGGCACGATTGGTGTAAAAATTTGGTGACGTGACTCACTAACTCGGAGCTCAATATTTGGGCACAATTTTCTCAGCTCAGGGACTACTGGGGGGAAAAGTAAGATGATTCCGCGTCCTGATTCTTTGGTGGCACAAGCGATGAAGGCAGGCCAGATTGGTTCAGTCTACCGGAGAAGGTGAGTAATCATTGTATAAGGTTTTGGTTGTTTGCACTTGTGGCAGTTAGTCCTAGCGATGTGTTGCAGACCTCACTGATGTTCATATGTCAGCCTCAAAGGGAAATTGTATCTGAAGTAGCTTACAATATGTTGTGGTCGTGGTCCTTATTGCCAGAGCATTTCCTAGAAAACGCCAAGGAAAACCAGTGGTGATGACGTTTCAGTATGCAGGGCGACAGTTTGATACGAAGTCAGGTTTGAAAGCAGGCACTGGGTCAACGAATTTCTACAGAAGTGCAGCTTTCAAGAACGAAAAATCCGCGCCGTTTATTAAAACAAGTCCTACTGGCGTAGTGTTGGGATTCGATGTCCCTCAACAGATGTATTGCCACCTGCTGTGCGGACTATATCGTTGTCTAGAAGTGGAGCAATTGGTTGCTATATTCGCATACATGATTGTTGAGCCCTTCCGGCTTCTCGAACGGGTACCAAGAAACTAATTATCTTTCTACAAACCAGAGCACTGCACGCTACCCCATACAGTGGATGTATATGTAAGCTTTCGAATGTGTTGGCGGTACCATTTGGAGATTCTTATCTTCTAGCTTATTGATAATTTGTGCTTTGCCTGAAATTGAAGGTGTGGCGGGACATCTGCAAGGACATACGGGAAGGGACAGTGAACGAGCGTGTAAGTGACCCTGAGCTTCGCTCGAGTGTTCTAGAAATTCTGTCACCGAATCCAGAGCTCGCGGACTTAATCGAGCGTGAGTGTGCCAAGGGGTGGTCTGGTATCATCGAGCGTCTGTTTCCCAATATCAGCTACATAATGTGCATTTTTTCGGGCTCTATGTTACCCTACGTTGCACCCATGCGACAATATGCTGGATCAGTCCCACTGATGAATGCGGATTACGGTGCTTCCGAGGCATGGATAGGCATTAACCTCGACCCTCGTTGTCCGGCGGAGGACGCATCCTTCACCATTATTCCCAACTTCGCCTACTTCGAGTTCATCCCTGTTAACCGGGATTCCGCAGGCTACGACTTTGTCGAGGGCGATGAGATAGTTGGGCTCACGGATGTCAAGGTTGGTCAAGACTACGAGATAGTGTTAACCACAGTAGGAGGTATGTGACCAGGGGATTTACACTGGACCTACTTCTCGGCTATCACAATGTCTGGTGCTCTAGGAGGGATGAGAGCAAAGGAACTAGTGAATTTTTGAAGGGTCGGCAGTGATAATGCCATGTAGCCTTAACCATGGTTGTGTGATTTCTGCAGGTTTGTACCGCTACAGACTGGGTGACATAGTTAAGGTCACTGGCTTCTTCAACTCAACTCCCAACGTGGCCTTCGTATGTCGAAAAGGAGTTGTCCTGAGTGTGAATACTGACAAGACGGACGAAGAAGAGTTACGATTGGTTGTGGAAAAAGCATCTCTATTGCTCAAAGAATCAAATATGGAGCTGGCTGATTATAGCAGCTATACTGACCAAGACTCACAGCCTGGACATTATGTAATCTTCTGGGAGTTGCGAAGTCACGAACACTGCGACATGGTTCTTTTAAATGAGTGCTGCAAAGTTCTGGATCAGTCTTTTAATAATCCTTATATGCGTGGTAGAGCAGATCGGACAATTGGACCATTGGAGTTGGCTATTGTGAAGGAGGGTGCATTTGCTCGTCTGATGGACCAATTTGTGCGAAAGAATGGAGTAGGAGCTGGTCAGTACAAGATACCGCGATGCTTCAAAAATTCCGCCACATTGAAGCATTTCAGAGATGAGACTATTGCTAAATTGCGGAGTCCAGAGTTTCCATCGGAATTGTTGGCAGCATGGCGACCATCTGCAAAAATCGTTGGATGATATAGAAAGCTGTTTCCTAAAAAAGATTGAGATGTCGCAGTGTCCCTTCGTGTATTTTATCATTCATGGATCCAGACATGAAAACCGTCAGGACGAGTGATGCAACATAATTTATCACCGGCCGGTGTTGAATATTCACGACAGTCCCAGAGTACAATGGTCGACAATAAGATAGAAAGGAACGATTCAAGCCGAGCCATTGGGAGCATTTATTTAGAACGAATGTGAAAGTAGTTGTTTAGTCTTTTTAGTAGCTGAAAGAATCAAGCAGTTTTCACGTACATATTTTATTCTCTTAATTATCTAAGTCTGTTCCTGAAGGGCTAGTAATTCACGGCAAGAAAAACTAATTAAATGACATGGTTTAGTCACGATGATAACATCACAACAGTGACAGTCGCATAGTAGAACATTTATAATGCTAGATCCTGTGGCATCAAGCAATTTATATGTACAATGAAATAACTACCCTATTCATAGAACTGCCTACATTCCAATGCACTAGAGATGTTTTTAGAACATGACTTCTTACAATCTATGGGATGGGAGAAAAGATGAAAGTCACAATAATTGCTAACTCTAGTATCAATAACTATTCAAAACCATTCAAAATAGATTAAAGTTTCTGACACACTAAGTACACATTTACTTGCAGGCCACAAATAATGGGCTTTACCAAAATAACAATACAGACCCAATGGAGCAGCTAGATAAGACAATGAACAAGCTTGGGACACTGATGTGGAAAGTAAAAACTTGGGCACAGCCCTTCCCAGTTATTGCAACTAGGCAAAATCATATTGATGTGGAGTTCTCTCATGCCATGAGGCACACTGAATGGATATAGATCAAGCTAATGACAAGCAATGGGACAAAACCACTGCCAACATAACAGTTCAAGAATAAAGAAGCAACTGCACAAAATTTTTCTGAATTGCCTGAATAATTTTGGTTGTCAGATTTGTTACCATATGTATATAACAGATTTGTTTTTTTGTTTTTTTTTTGTTTTTTGTTTTTTTCCAAAATGAAATTTTAATTTATTGAAATAAAATATTCAATCATTTTAATTTTTCCATCTAGTTATAAAATCTTAAATAACTAAGCCTTCTAGCAAGTACTCAACTCTACTATTCTATTCATAATAATTAACACTTCAAAAAATATATGATATAAAAATAAATAAATAAATTTAAAAAAATCTCAAAAATCTAGTATATTTTTCTGAAAAATTATTATAATAATAACTAATTTACTTTAAAACAATAGATTTAATGCTATCAATTATTTATTTATTTAATATATTATAATTCTATATATTAATTTATATAAGATAAATAAAAAATTATAATATAAATATTGCAACTCTTGTTAATGTTACAACCAAAATTTCAAATTTTATATTTCACCAAAAAGATATATACTATCTATACTATAAATTTAATTTAATAAATACACAATCTTATTGATTGCCATTTAATGTATCATATAATTTTATTCTTCAATAGCCACACAATAGCTTGCATAAAACCTTATTATATTATAATTCAAAAAAAATTTGTGCATAAGCTTGCATAAAACCTTATTATATTATAATTCAAAAACATTTTGTGCATAAGCTTGCATAAAACCTTATTATATTATAATAGCTTGCATAAAACCTTATTATATTATAATAGCTTGCATAAAATCTTATTATATTATAATCACAATAGCTTGCATAAAATAAGGTTAATTTTTTAATTATATATTTAAAATTTTATAACTGAAATTATTTTATTCTTTATTTATTTATATTAATTTAAAATTTTATTAAATAATTTAGAAGTCAGTTGTTGTGTGATAACGATAAATATTATAATTTTTTTTCTAGATTATTTATTATTAATCAAAATTTAAGAAAGCTTCATATAAATACTACTATCTAATTTTAAATACTTAAATACAATAAAGTATACTTGGTTTTATTATAAAGAATCTTATTATAATCCTCAACAATGTCCAAAGAAATAGTGCAATTATAAAATAAAAAATATAATTACAAAAGAAGATAATATATATATATATTTTTTAAAAAATATAACTAAAATAGAAATGGTGTATTTAGATTTATATGCAACATCATCTTGTAAAGTTCATAATTTATAAATCATAAAAGATCAATCTTTATCCTTTATAGAAGTTATTTACAAAATCATATTAATAAAAGCAATTGTATAAGGTTATGAAATTGTGCAAGATAGTATATCTTATAGTCTTATAGTACTTTTTGATTTATAATAATTCAAAAAATTGTCTCAATGCTTGTACTTATTCTAAGTCTTACCTTCTTGTAACCAATTCTCCCTCTACTATAATTCCAAATAGCTTGTAATTTAAATGGCAAATTAAATACTATTACTTGCATGACGAGTGCAAAAATTAGAGCAATTAGTTGTGTTACCAAAGAGTAATGAGACAATATACACATGGAGGACATTGAGATAATTTTTAAATTGGTAAGTCAATACTTTGTTGGCCTTCTTTTTGCCTTCAAAATTACCTCTATACAACATGATATGCTATCTACTAGGTTAAAAATGACTTCTTGATTGATTTTCTTCTACTCCTCTTCTACCTTCTTCCACAACTCCAACATCTTAGATGGTTGTATTAGTCAAGCATTCCAACAATGTTTGAGATGCTTTCATAAGTATTCTATTAGGTTGAGGTCTGGATATTACACTAGCCATTGTAGCACTTACAAACTAAGTTCTTTGAAGTACTCTTTTATTTTTTGAATTTTTTTTTTGAATCATTATTATAAGATTGTCTTTCTTGAAATTACATCATTAACACTCAAGTTGTAATAACCTAAGGTTTTTATGAGCTCCTTGTGCAAAATCTTATAATACAAGTCTACATTCATATTTCCTTTAAACTTAGTAACATAATCTATAGCCTAAGTAATTATATAGCCCTAGACTATAAATAAACCACTACTATGCTTGATGGTGTCATATTACATTTTATCTTCTTTGGGAATATGCTGAGCACCTAGCTTTGGAGGGTGAAGTCATCGTTTACAAATACTCAAGAAATCTTAATAGGTTTCATCTATAAAAGAAGAATATGATTTTAATTTCAATATAAGAGTGCTTAAGTCAATACAAAGTGCTCAAAAATATTCTTCTTGATAAATTCAACTATACAAAAAACCCAATTGATTTGTTACCTTTACAATTAAGTAAATATGATTTCTCTTTGCAAGTCCTAATCTTAATTAGTGAACTTCAATAAGCTATAATTCTTAATTTAACTATCAAATTGATGTAAAATTTTGTACACAAATTCTAAAATAAGTCTTCTATATGCTTTTAAAATTTCAGCCCAACTCAACTTACAAATTGTAGAAAATCAACCAAAAACTATACTAATATTACTTGGTCGCCAACTAGAAAGTTGATGTAGATATCCTAGCAGCAATTTCTCCTTTTACAACTATTAACTTTAGCTAAAAATTTGTATATAGCTTAATCTTCAAGTCTTATAATATCATGCTAAATTTCACCTTGATTTGACTAATAGATCTTTAGATATTTCAAAAACTCTAAACAATCCTAAATTGCCAATTTCTGGTATTACTTTGTACTAAAGATCAAATAAATCCCAATTGCACTATTAGATTGTTACAAAGTTTAATTCAATCTTAGAACATTCAATCACTCACATATTATCAAAATTTTGATTGTAGATGTTATACCAATTTTACAAAATAGCCAAGAATACTAGTGCTAACTTTATTGCAAAAAAATCCAATCTCCAATATAAACTCTGATTTTAGATAATAATTGCTAAGTCTGTCTAATCCTTACAGAAATAAGTCTAATGCCTCTAGAACAAATTTAAAGCTAGCTCTCCAATTCTAATTGTGGATCTCCAAATAACCTAATACCTTGTCCTTAGTAGCCATTTTTGTGGCTAGAGGTCTAATTTCAACCATGTCCCATACACGGTCAACCCCTGGGTATCAATCCAACTTATTCTAAGGATTTTTAAGCTTGACTCTAGCCTCAACTAAATCCTAGTATCAACCATATTAATTATTTATCTCTTCTATCCTATTTTTATTAATTGATGGCTTTTTAAAAGTAGTGAAAGAGTTTCTATAAACTAGAATGAAAAATTAATAACCAACTTTTATCTATTAGCTATTAAGATAAGAAAATAATCTAAGAGGCTTACATAAAATCTTTCTTAAGTATCTTAAGTTCCTATTGAACTAAGATAATTGAATATTAAATAGAAATTATTCTTATTTATGTTTTTCACCACATAAATATATTACAACATGACAATGGTTATTCAACAAGTATAGTTGGATAATGCTTCTCATTTTTGCTTTCAATACCAAATTTTCCCATCTAATCCCAATTGGTTTATTTTAATATTATTGAATTGTACAACTTTCTATCAATCTTCAATAGTCCAATACTTATGTTGGTTGACAAAGTCTAAATGAGCTTAATGGTGGCAATTTGATAGCAACAACTTCTTGGTATTTGACATTGCTAACAATTTATTTGTTTGGAATAAATTATCCACCATATTGGTTCAAATGACTATATTGGTATCCAAAGGAAGGCTTACAAAAGCTTCAATTGCAATATTATCTAATATATTTGTTGTCTTTTTATGCAAGATTTTTTTATTTGTTGGGATTAAATAAAACTTATAATTGATCTACTATCATTGCATTTGATAGAAAAACATCCTAAAGTACACCTTTTGCAAATACAACCAACCATTGTAAAGCTAATATCAAATTGAACTGATATCTTATGCATTGAAAGCCCTTATTCTAATAATTATACAATCATATTTTCTTTATTTTATATAATAGCCTCCATGGTGACAATGAGACAATGTAAGTAAGTGTGGTATAATTGTTAGACTAATAAAGGCACATATGTATGTGAACAAAGAGTGTAATAATACCTTACAAAACTAAAGGAACAAAAGAAGTACAACAATGAGTGAAGTAGTCTAATGATGAATAACAATGGAAGTTGTAATGGTATTTGTAATAAGTAACAAGCAAGGGATCAAAAAATTGTTTCAATGAGCAACACATGCATATATAGAGAAGTTTTTATCCATAAATATATTTTAGAAATACTTTCTATAAAAATAACTCTTAAACCATATATTAATAATCTTACTTATTGAACTAAGTATCTATATATTCTATTTCAAAAAAAAAAAAAAAAAAAAAAAAAAAAAACTAAGTCAAATTTAAAAATATTGAGACAATTTTTTGAGTCATTATAATAGTAATTATTCTAGATAAGATAATTTTAGAGCTTCTAATACTTAAAATAATTATTGGATGGAATTGATTCTTCTAGAAAAAGAGATAATATTAACCCTGGATTACACTTTAAAATTCTAATCTTAGAAACTTTAATTATAAATCTTTAATTTAATCACCAAAATTTCATTATTAAGTGGAAGATAGGCAAAAAAAAAAAGAGTTAATATAAATGAAGTTTAAGAACATGAAAAAAATAGGTATAAAAAAAATTAAAAAAAAGAGAAGTTAGAAAAATAAAAATAGTTAGTGTGAATAGGAGGATGATTAGCTACCTATGAGTTAAATACATATGGTAATTAAAATCTCCTTAATATAATTAAAATCACCTTAATATAATTAAAATCACCTTAATATAATGAAAATCACCTTAATTACCTAAAAATGATATAATGAAAAAGAGTCTTGCTAAGAAGGCAACTGTAAATAATTAAAAATTTATTGTACAAGAAAGAATTTTTCTTATAAAAATATATATAAAAATCTACACCATAATTTTATTTTAATTATGAAATCAAAAGATTAGTTAGAAATATTTAACATTTAATAGAAAATAGAATATTAAATGTGTCTATAAGTTTTTAGAATATCTTGATTTCAAACAAGTTTTTTATTACTAATCAAAAGATTAGGTAGAAAAATAAATGATATAAGCATCTTTAGGAAGGAGTTAAGAATAGGTTTTAGCAAAATTTACCTCAAAATTCCAAAAATTGATATCCAGAAAGGAGAGGTTGTGAACCTAGATTGAAATCAGACCCTAAGATACAAAACTACGTGCCTATAGCAGATGGAGAGTTTTTTGGTAAATCAAAGAGCAAGATTTGAGAGTAGACTTTAGAAGGTTTTTTTGAGAATTAATTTAGAATGATTTAGATAGATAATGACTTTGTAAGAGCTTTGCAAAGTCAAGGTTGATACAAGAGACTCTAGTTTTTGTGAAATAAAAAAAGATTTACATTTTTGAGCATTTTATGAGTTTGATTATAAATCAGTAAGTGAAATTTTGTGGATTTGTGATTATAGTTGTGTTGAGTGTATGTTATAAGTTTGAGCTTGATCAAATTGTTTGATTGAAGGTTATTAAAGTTCAAGTAGATTAGAAACTTAGAAATTGAATTTTGAGGATTAGTGAGGATTTCTAAGATATCTAGTTATTTTTTAATTGGATTGAGGTACAAATTATTTGTATAGATGGTAGACTTTATTTTTTACCTATTTGTGAATTTTAGGAATAATTAAATAGTGTAAAAAGAAGATATTGGTATTGAGAGATTTTCATTAAGATTAGAGAAGGAGGTGGGCCTATATTCAAGCAGAGTTTTGAATTTATCTTCTATTTGGTGAGTTGAATCTTGTTCAAAACTTTTGTGCATGTTGCCAACTTAGTTGTTGAAAAGTGTGCATATTTTGAGTCAAAATCAATAGTTCAATTATTAGTTATTAAGGTTTCAATTTGCTATAGGATTTATTAGGATTTGATTAGGATTTGGTTAAGATTTGGTTAGAATTTGTTAGGATTCATTTAAGATTTGATTAAGATTTGATTAGAATTTATTTAGGATTTAAGATTTAATTAGGATTTCAATAGGGTTTGTTTAAAGCTTAGGATTTTATTAGAATTTAGGATTTTTTTAGGATTTTTTTAGGATTTAGAATTTGGTTAGACTTTTATTAGAATTTGATTAAGATTTGACTAAAATTTGATTAAGATTTGATTAAGATTTGATTATAATTTCTATATTTAATATTTTAAAAGAATTTATATTTTAATATTTTTAAAATATTTTTAATTAATATTTCTTTAGAAATTTATTATTATTTTTTTATTATTTTTTTAGAAGTTTTTTAGGATTTTTTTATATTTCTTTTATAATTAATTAAAATCTAATTAAACTTATTTAATATTTGAGTATATTTATTAATATTTAATTATGATTTATATATAATTCTATTAGAGGTATTAAGACTTGTTATTGTAATTTTAATTTTTATCTTTTATAACCAAGAGTCCAATATATTTTCAAGCAAGATTTTACGTAATACAGTATTGCTCTACATAATATGCATGCTATATTATAAGACATTGCAAAATATTATATTTTGGAAGCAACCATTTTTTCATTATCTTCAAAATTAGAAATTGTTTCAAGTGATCATATAAATGCTTCTAATGGTATAAAGACAAGATCACCTAGTTTTAATAAAAAAACCTCTAATTCCTTCAAAAATAATATAAATGGAAGTAATAATAATTCTTTAGAATATTTGATTAAAGCTATAAAAATAACTTTTTTAAAAAACTCCTCAAATCATTGATTAAAAGAAAAAAATGAAGATGATTCAAATGGTGATTCTTTAAACAACCTTAATGATAATGTTGTGACAATTGTTAATTTAAATTATTGTTAAATGGATGTTTTTTAGATGATGAATAAATTGACAATATAATATAAAGATTAAAATTATAATTAAATAATATTATTTATTCTCAAATAAAGTTTATTTTTTCAATAAAGATGATAATAAAAAAATATAAATCATCAAGGGACCTATATTATTTTAATTTTAGTACAAAAAAAAACAAGTTATATAAAAATAAGATAATTTGGTTGATTTTATAACTTCTTTGATATATCTTTTTAATTCAATAATTTAGATTATTAAAAGCTTTGCACTTTATTTAAGGCCCTTGATATTTAAGAAGGAATAAAAATATATATAATAACTATCTTAGAAATAGATACAAAAAAAATAAAAAATCATTGAGCTTGGAAGGAGATGTGATTACATTAATGTTAATATTGAAGTTGAAGATAAATTCAAAATTATCAAAATCCAACACTCAATCTAACAATGATGAGATAACTACTTATCAATGTTGTAAATATATCAAAGGTAGATTTTGCATCATTCTAAAATCAAATTAGTATCATCAAAATTGAAATATACATGTCTCTCTGTCAAGAATATAATATTCATTAAATTGAGACAAAATGTACATTTTGAGATTCCATCCCTATTATTTTATACACATCATTTTAGACATAGTTGTTGAACTTCTAATACAATATAGTTAAAATTATAATGATGGGTGCAATTTTAAAAGATGATGTCACATAAAAAAAGTTTTATCAAAAAATATTTTTAAAAGATGTCCTATGCCATATTTTTAAAAGATGATGTCACATAAAAAAAGTTTTAAAAGATCCAAAATAGTATTTTAAATATCTTATTTTAAAATATTATAGATTTGTGGATGATGTCATAATTTATATATATCATCAAGTTTAGTGTACATGAATACAAATATGTATCAAATAAATTGCCAATTTTATATAATAAATATAAGATTAATCAATATTCTATAAATAAAAGTTTTATATAGAATATAGCTGCTACATTTTGTTAAATGATCATTGCCACTTTAGAGATCACCCAACTTTCCATTGTCGCTAGTGAGAATTGATCAATTTTTCTCCTCTAAATTAATCCAAATCAATTCCTTATTTCAAAATTCCAGAATGAAATCTCCCGTTTGATAATACATAATTCTCTAAAATTTATAATAGAGTATTCACTTTATATTGATCAAACCAACTAGTATTTACATATGTTTCAATTCTAACTTCCTCTCTCTATCCTCCTACTTTCTTGACCACTATTATAATTGGTATAGGATTCGACATTTGCTACTTCTTGTGCTTTTAGCTTTGATATTCCTTTAAGAATATCTTTACGTTGAGAAAGTATCACTCTAGCATATTTGCTATTTGTAGAGAATCCATTTGCCCTATGCCATAGTGATGAACTTTCTTTCACTTGTCGCATGAATGTATTTAGAGAAACGTCAGTCAAAAAATAAAACCTAGAAACTTGTGGAGCTAGGCATGGTTGCAATTGATTTTCAATGCACATGTACAGGTATTTCAATCTAATTGATTGTGATTTAGTTGCTTGTACTTCCCTACAAATAGCTATTCTATGAAAAACATGGCTATCTGGGTGCCCACTCCTGCTCCTAAGAGGCTCTAAAAGAGGATTCAGATTATCTTTGATACGAGGAAGTCCACCTAATTGTAACAGATGTTTCATTTCATGCTTCAAAAATGATAGAATACTCGCTACCATTCCCTTGAGAAGAAGTTGTACAAATATTGGCACATAAAGAACATGATCATTAAAGTAAGGATCCATAAGATCATTAGCAACAGCTTCATAGAGCTTCCTATGCGGTGTTGTTTTAATGCATACCATTAGAGAATCAAAATACCTCTGAATCAATATCAACCTTGTATGCTTTAATAGTGATGGGCAGTTATTATTATTCAACTTGGTGGACTATCAATAATGTCGTCATCTACACCTCCTCTAATAAAATCAATAGCAATAGATATAACATCAGTGGCCAAAAACATGACATAAGGCCTTGAATATGCAGATGGAATATATGTCGCCTCACTAATATTAGAAATTCCAAGCACTAAAGGATCCGAAGGTGATACCATGCTCATTGTCAAATTTAACTTACTTGATAACAAATTTTGAATATATCTTTTAACCTAAGGAAGGATGAAAGGTATAAAAGATTATGAATATGAACAACAAAATTAACAATTACAAATTGCTGCCACATGTTCTTTTTGATGATAAGATTAAAAAAGTGAAAGCAGCCTCAGATAAAGAATTATAGAGTAAAATTCATACAAAATAATAAATTATAAATATTATAAAATAATTATGTATAAATAAAAAATTTATAGATTGGTGGTTTTAAACAAAAAATGTTGTCCCTTAAGTATGTGGTAGACAAATAATCCCACCGATCTTGGAAAGTTCATAAGATACTCCAAGGTTCTTGGCGAAGATGGTCATTCCACCAATAATGTGTTTCAAAAGTGGATCATCAGTAGTGAGCGAACTACATCTAATACAATTTCAATCCACAAGCTGTTGTAAGTTGTCCCATTTACAAGCCAAGTGAAGTTCACAAAGTGAAAGAATAAGGCTTGCAACTAAGAAGTAGTCATCTTGGACATGATGATTCCAAGATTGTAGAAATACAGCATTCTCAATGTTACAGATATAAAATTTACTCTGATAATTATTTAATTAATATAAATCAATAGAAGTAGGTAAAATAAGTTGATTTGATAATATCTGATAGAGTAGCTTTCTAAAAGCTTCATAGACGTGGAATCACCTTTTTATATGTCTATTGGTGATTGGTAGGTTAAAAACTTGATCAACAAGCTAGTCACATGGCGCACATGTTGGTAGCTTGCGGAACAAGCCAAATACATGGCGCATATGTGGGAAACTTGTCGTATAAATTTGACACGTGTCTTGCAAATTAGATACGTGTAGGAGGTCCTATAGAATATTGCCACATAACTCTTAATTAGATAGTATTTATAGAGTCAAGAGTGAAGCCTTCCTCACTCTTGTCAACTTCGTTCTTGCTTCTAGTCCAAATTTAAGAGTCTATAGTTTTCTTGTCTTATGGCAATAGCTATTCTAGTTTCTTTTAATATACATACTTCCTTATTTCTATTTTGTTATTCTTCTTAATAGAAGTTTCATATGTTTATTTGCTTTCATTGAGTTCTTGTCCTTGACAAATTGACAAGAGTACACATATAATATCAAAGCTTTGTCTTTTTTTAATTAAGAGTGGATTATCCCTTTCTCTTGATAAGAGATAAGCATTTTAAAAGATATCGAGTATCTACTTCAAAACTGATATTGTTTCTAGAATTTTTTCTTTTGAGTGTGTTATTTTGCATTTCTTGAAGTGAGAGTAGACACCTTCTTTCTTATTGTATTATCATGGTAGAGCTTGCGGAAATGAAGAGTGCAATGGCACAAATGCAAGAACAAATGAGAGAGCTAATACTTGTAATTCATCAACTCAGTTTACTACCACAAAGAGCAACAAGATTAGTAGGAAGTCAAGATATAGAGATGGTTGGAGCTGCATCAATATCTACACCAAACCATACTACCTCACCTATGATGGAGCACCATTTAAACATTAGAGAACCAAAAATTAGTTTGTTTGAGAAGTTTGATGGGACAAGATCTAAATTTTGAGGATTTGTCAATCAGGTATAGTTGGTGATTAAACTTCAACTTCAAAGTTATCCTATGCAAGGATCTCAAGTTAGGTTTATTAGAATGTTACTTTTGGATTCTATTTTATTATGATTTTCATCTTTTCTTGAATGATGTGATCCAATATTAGATAATTTGGAAGTATTTTTAGTAGAATTTTGATCTATATATGGAAAACATGATGCAATCCATGTTGCAACCAATAAGATTTGCATCCTACGATAAGGCAATCGATCAATGTTGTTATATGCTTCACAATTTTGACAACTAGTGACTGATATCAAGTCGGATGATGTTGCACTCATCAGCCAATTTTTCTACGGATTATAATATGAGGTAAAAAAATTAATGCTCAATTTACCGGATCCTCAAGCATTGAATCAAGCTATTGATTTTTCTGTGAAGTGTGACAATCGACTTTTTTAATTTTGATCTGAGAGTCATACAAGGGAGCCTTAACATTATTATTCAATGGCAATATCAACGTCCTCACAAAATGTATATTTGAAAGTAGAAGACATGCAAATTAATGCAGTATGTTTTAAACCTTTTACTAAAGAAGAAAAGATTTGATGTCATCAAAGAGGATTATGATTATATTGTGGAGAACCTAAGCACACTGCTCATCATTGTCCAAAGAAACAATGTCGTGTTGTGATTCGGCTACTATGTGAAAAAATTGTACATGTATATTTAATGTAGAATTTACTACATAGCTAAATGAGAGCCATATCAGTGGACTTTTATTAATTATAAGATGGGATTAGGTTACTAGTTTAAAAAGGATCTATTAAAAAGATTATTATTAAGGTTTATATATATATATATATATATATTTTAATAGTGACTTTTGAAATTAATTTTATATTGATAGTAACTTGTATAAATATTAAGTCACCTTTGTTAGACATTGGTGATCTATAAGATCTTATTTACTTCTTTTGTTTGGTGCTTAAAACACAAAGTATATAAATCTTATAAGAAGAAGGATTAGAAAAGGGTTTTTAGTGTAAAAAGGGTAGTTTGGCCATCTATGTGGATGAAAAGAGGTGGATGATAGAAATCTCTATTCTAATTGGCCAAAAATCATGCCCAATGGACTTCAAAGAGGTTGTCCGAGGATTTATTAGGAGTTAGGTTTTGTTTTTGGAAGGGAGTCGAAAATCAAAGGCTAAGATCATAAGGTTTAGGTTTTTGGATCTGGTTTAGGTGCAAATTTTGTGTGATTTGCACTTTTTATGAAGAAGTTATAGGTACTCAAAGTTAAGGTGTCAATTTTGGACCTACTGTCACTCTTTTGGATATAACTCGGGCATACACAGAGCAATCAAGGATTGGCGACTGGGGTTAGAGAGAGCACTTTCACGGCTATACTTTTCACATGCAGTTCAATGAAATTAAAGCTAGTGTGAAGCAGATATTAGGAGTTGAAGTCAGTGCTTACAAACTTAAGGGCAGTAAGTGACCCACTTACATAGTGGTTACATTTTGAGCTATATCTTAGGCAATTTGATAGATTTTTGACTCAAAATTTTTAAGAGTGTATATGTTTATGTCACAAGACTATGTGGCATTAGGATTTTGGATTTGTGAGATATAAGGAAAATAGTGCTTGGGTGTCTCTGAGCTAAGGTTTTAAGCACCTGCTAGGGATTTTGAGATATCAAACGACTAGAAATGAATTTATGGTTGATTTTTTCTTGTGGTGAAATTTAAGAGAATTATCTATACTTTGAATTAAATTTTATAGAAATTAAATGATTAAATCAAGAGTTATTGAACTCTAAAATTCAATAAGAAATAAGTCCTTGCAAGTAAATAAAATTTTGAAGGATTTTTGTGGAAATTTGAACTCTTTTTGTACAAATTCACTTAAATACAAAAAGATTTATATATATAAATTATCTTTTGTGAGATTTTTGTATTATTTATTCTTTTTATTAAAGACAAATTACCTATTGGATTTTTGCCATCAAGTTTCAAATAAACTTTCCATAGCGAAGTACGTAGTATATTCCTAGATAGAAGGCCACATCATACAACAACAACACAACTACAAAATGAAGAGTACGGTTGTTAAAGAAGACAACATGTTGGAAAAAAAATTTGTCTAGCTACAATAGGGACCGTGCAGTTGGAATCTTGTACAATTCCTAATGAAGGTCCTATTTTCTCCTCAAAATCCTCTCCTTGTTTTATAATAGATGTATATTTAGAACCAAAAAACTATAGAGCCTCTGTCTTATTAGATTCAAGAGCCTCAACATGCTTTCTAGATGAACAATTCATTAAGAACCGTAAAATATCTTCAATACAGAAACCATACATGTAGAAGTCATAGATGGTTGTCCATTGTCTTCTGAAGATGTCACTCATGAAATCCGTCCTATAAAAGTAACAATAGCTATGTAACCTTTAACATAATTAAATCTTTGTCTAATCCAGTTATTTTAGATTTATCATGGCTAGAAAAATATAACCCTCAAATAGATTGGAATTCTTGTAGACTTGACTTTTCTCAGAACATTATTAAACATCTTGCCGACCAAGTGAAAAGCTATAAGTCTAGTATAGTAAAATCCATACGTATAGGTATAAAAGCTTTTATATATGCAACAAAAAAAAAGATCAACTTTTGCTATTTATGCCACACCCATTTCTGATGGTGGAAAGACTTTAAGTGGCATTCCAAGCTAATATCTAGATTATCAAGACATTTTTGAGAAAAAAAATACAGATATTCTTTTGAAGCATCATCCATATGATTGTTCAATCGACCTCAAGGAAAGAACTTAGCCACCATTTGGACCAATCTATAGTTTATCACAAGATGAGTTGGCTCAACTCAAGGCATATATTGATGAGAATTTGGCCAAGAATTTCATACGCCATTCTAAATCTCTAGTTGGAGCTCCAATTCTATTTGTGAAGAAAAAAGATGGATCATTGTGAATGTGTGTTGACTATCAAAGACTCAATAAGATCACAATCAAAAATAGATATCCATTACCATTAATATTAAGATTCCTTGACTAGTTAAATCAAGTTAAGATCTACACAAAAATAGATCTAAGAAGAACATACAATCTAGTACGCATCAAAAAAGGAGATGAATGGAGAATTGCGTTTCAAACCAAGTACAGACATTTTGAATATAATGTCATACCTTTTGGACTTACAAATGCATCAGTTGCTTTTTAACATCTCATGAATGATGTTTTTTATGAATTCCTAGACAATTTTGTCATCTACTACCTAGACAATATTTTGATCTATTCTAAGAACATAGAAGAACGTGAAGTACATGTTCATTAAATATTACAAAAACTTAAAGATGCAAGATTGTACGCCAAAATAGAAAAGTGTGTATTTTACATTACTTAAGTTGATTTCTTAGGATACATCATTTCAAATGATGGTCTCATAATGGATTCTTAGTAAGTCTAGACAATCATGAATTAGAAGATTCTAAAGACGGTAAGAGATGTCCAATGCTTTGTGAGATTTGCTAATTATTATCGGATCTTCATCAAAGACTTTTTTCAAGTTGCAGCTCTACTTACACGTTTGACCTGTAAAGACAAATTCCAATGGAATCAAGAAGCGGAAGCAACATTTGAAGCTTTGAAGACATCATTTTTTTTGCACTAATCTTGTATTGTATTAAATTTTCTAAGGTATTTTTTATGAAAACAGATGTGTCAGACTTTGCCTTGGATGCGGTTTTGTCATAAATGAAAACAGATGAAAAACTTCATTTAGTAGCTTTTCATTCAAGAAAATTCTTAACAGCTGAGATTAATTATGATATCCATGACAAAGATTTTTTTGCAATTGTGGATTCTTTTCAAGAATGGCATCATTAATTAGAAGGCGCTTTCAATCCAATCACTATGTATACAGATCACAAGAACCTCAAGTATTTCATATTGGCATGCGTATTGAATTGTCGTCAAGCTCGTTGGAATATGTCTTTGTTAAGATTTGAATTCATTATCACTTATCGGCCAAAAAAATAATAAGGTTTATTTGATGCCCTTTTTAGACATTCTTATTTTATACCAAAAAAAGAAGATGCAACTTTTGAGCAACAAAAAAAAGCCCTTTTGAAATCAGAGCAATTTCATCTTCAAGCAATGAAATCAACATTGACTGTTGATTCAACTTTTCTCAAGCAAATTCTATCAAATATGTCCTCAGACCCTCTTGTTCATGATATCAAGAATAATTTGTCTAAGATTCATGATTCTTTTAAATTCGAGTTCAAAAATAACCTACTATATTTTGAAGGATGCCTATATGTTCCGAAAGAAAAAGCACGTTTACGTGTTCTTCAAGCACGTCATGATTTTCAAGTGGCAGAACATTTTGAATACAATAAGACTTTGGAACTTATATCAAGAGATTTTTGGTCGCCTCAAATGTAAAAGGCAGTCAAAGACTTTATATAATCATGTGATATCTGCTCAAGATCAAAGACTCCTTGTCATTGATCTTTTGGGCTTCTTCAGCCGTTACCTATTCCAAAACAACCATGGTCTTCTGTTTCTATGGATTTCATCATAGATCTTCTAAGCTCAAGATCTTATGATTCTATATTTGTGATGGTAGATCGATTCACCAAGATGGCACATTTTGTGCCATATACAAAATCTATCACAAGTAAAGAAACAGCTAAGCTTTTCATTGATAATATCTATTGCTATCATGGATTACCTAAGAATAATTTATCGGATAGGGGAATTCAATTTGTGTCAAGATTTTGGAGAATCCTTGTTAAGATCTTAAAAGTGGACATAAAGTTATCTTTAACTTTTTATCCTCAAATTGATAGACAAACAGAGCACGTGAATCAAGTCTTGGAGCAGTACTTAAGATGTACTATCAATTATCAACAAGATGATTGGACAACTCTTCTGCCATTAGCAGAGTTTGCTAATAATAATATGATATATTTTTTTATATAACAAATATCTTTTTTTGCCAATTAAAGTTATCATCTACAACTTGATGCTTTTGACTTTTCAAAAATTAATAATCTAACGGTAGAAGATTTGACAATTTGTTTCTCAAATATACATGCAATAATGAAGGTGCAATTAAAAGAAGCTCAAGAATGACAAAAAATAAATGTAAATGCGTATCACAAGGAAAAATCACAATTCAACGTAGAGGATAAGGTATGGTTACTTCATCGCAATTTCAAGATGACTTGTCCTTGTGATAAATTGGACTATTGTAGGCTTGAATCTTTTCCTATTTCTGAATAAATCAATCTAGTTGCATATTGATTATACCTATTGGAGTCCATGAAGATCCATCCTGTATTTCACATGTCACTATTTGAGCCATATAAGATAGTGGATATACAAGGAAAAAGATAAATGCCTTCGCCTCCTATAGAAGTAGACAATGATGAAGAATTCAAGGTTGAAGAGATTTTAGATTCAAGGCAACGCCGAAATTGACTAGAATATCTTGTGCATTGGCGCAAATATGATATTAGTGAATACACATGGGAGCCATTCAAAAATCTAGCAAATATATTAATAAAAGTCAATGCATTTTATTGACAACATTCGTCAAAACTAAGATTAATAAAAATTAAGAAAATCTTTGTTATAAAGCAAAACAAGTTCTATAAGGATTTCATCCTACCTTGTATTATTGTTTGTTATTTCTTTAGATTTGTTTGTGCCAAAGAGATGGAAGATCAACAATGAGCAAATTCAGCTCAAGAGCCATCATTTGCTGATTTATTAGATGAGACATTATGACTATCACAACCTTCAATTGACGAAATAGAGATGAAGACCTTCAAGAACGACATGTCCTTCTTTAGATTGATAGCAAAATACAACGTGTTTGATATCACGACCTTGGAAGAGATTCCCGATGTTTGGTGATAATTTTAGAGGTAGAAACTACTCCTGATGGTGTTCCTAATGTTTTCTTTAAAGGGAGTTATGAAGGCCTCAACAATGATCAAATAACAAGATAGTCCTCTCGTCCTGGTATGGGATATTATCGATGACTAAAAGGACCTATCAACTACCTTCAAAGGGAATAAAGATTAGAATATGTGGCAAGCATAATTCGACATATCTTAGACTTCTTCAACATGTAATCATCGCTCCTTGTGGAACTCGTCCTTAGAAGGGGGGATAATGTCATGAACATAAGATTTATTCCAGTAATTATTTAATTAATATAAATCAATAGAAATAGGTAAAATAAGTTGATTTGATAATATCTAATAGAAAAACTTCCTAGAAGCTTCATAGATGCGGAATCATCTTTATACATATCTATAGGTGATTGATAGGTTAGAAATTTAATCAACAAGCTAGCCACATGGCGCATATGCTGGTAGCTTGTGAAACAAGCTAGCCATGTATCATACATGTTGGTAGTGCGGAACAAGTCAAGTACATGGCGCACATGTGGAAGACTTGTCGTGTAAGTTTGACATGTATTTTGCAAATTAGACACGTGTATGAGGTCATATAGAATACCACCACATAGCTCTTAATTAGATAGTATTTATAGAGGAAGAGTGAAGCCTTCTTCACTCTTGTCAATTCCTTTCTTGCTTCTAGTTTAGAATCAAGAGTCTATAGTTTTTCTTGTCTTGTGGCAATAGCCATTCTAATTTTTTTAATATACATACCTCCTTACTTCTATTTTATTATTCTTCTTAATAGAAGTTTCATATGTTTATTTGCTTTCATCGAGTTCTTATCCTTGACACTCAGTCTCATTACAAATACTCTTTTTTGGAGAATTATCAATTAGAAGAGTATTTTCCTTCAAAAATAGTTGAAAGCTACTACGATCTGATAAAAGTCTTTTATTAAGAATTCTTAAAAAATTCTCTTTGGAATATTTAAATCTATAAGAAAATTTCCTTGAGACAATTCAATCTTAAAGTAGCTATCTTATCTAAGAATTTCAAAAGTGGATTATTAGTCTTTAAATAAAAAGTTTGCAATTGCTTCTACAATTGACCTCTTCATTGAGCTCCAAAAGACTACACAATGTCGATTGGCATGAATTTCTATTTGGAACTATACTAACTACTTGGTTGTGGAGAATTTACTTGAACCTTATTGACATAATTCCAACAAGTAATTTATCTTTAATAAAAAGGAAAAATAAAAGAATATTATTATTAAAAAAAAGTTATATAGAAAAACCCTCTTGTATTCAAGTAGGTTTGTATAAAAGAGTTCAAATTGCTACAAAAACCTTTCAAAATTTTATACATGTATAACCATATATCTCTTTTCAAACTTTAGAGTTTTATAACTCTCCATTCAATTATTTATTTTCTATGAAATTTTCTCTAAAGTGTAGATAATACTCATAAATTTAACTATAAAGAAGAATCAACGATAAATCCACTTTTGATCATTTGATATCTTAAAAACCTAGCAGGAGTTTAAAACCCTAGCTTAGAGACATTCAAGCTTTATTTTCCTCATATTCTACAAACCTAAAACCTTAATGCTACAAATTTTTTGCAAATAGTCTTGTGATATAAACATATACATTTTTGAAAATTTTGAGCCAAAAATCTATTAAATTCCCTAAGATATAGTTCAAAATAAAACCACTAATTAAGTTGGGTACTTACTACCCTTAACTTACAAGTACTGACTTCAAGTTCCACTATCTCCTTCATCCTAGCTTGGATTTCATCAAGGTGTATATAAAAAATATAGTTGAAATAGTGTTCTTTCCAATCCTAGTCACCGATCTTTTATTGCTCTCTATATGCGTTAGTTATGCTCAAAAGAATGATAGTAGGTATAATTTTGACACCTTAACTTTGAGCACCTATATCTCTTTTATGAAAAGCCCAAATCATGCAAGATTTGCACCAAAACCATATTTAAAAATCCAAACTTGCTGACCCTAGCCTTTAATATTCAACCCCTTTCAAAAAAAAAACCCTAATTCCTAATAAACCATCAAGCAGCCTCCTTGAAGCCTATTGGGTATGATTTTTGGCCAATAGGAATAGAGACTTCTATCATCCATCTCCATTCATTCACATGGATGGCCTAGCTACCCCCTTTCATACTAAAATTCCTTTCTAATTCTTTTTTTTTTATAAGATTTACATAATATGTGTTCTAGATACCAAATAAAAGAAATAAATAAGATCTTAAGGATCACCAATGTCTTACAAAGGTGACTTAAGATATATAAAAGTTATTATCAGTATAAAATCAATTTCAAAATTACTATCAAAAGAAGAAATAAGATTATATAAACCTCAATAATAATTCTTTTAATAGATCTCTTTTAAATTAGCAACCTAAGCACATCTTATAACCAATAAAATCTACTATTATAGCTTTCACTTAATTATATAGTAAATTATATATTAAATATATATGTATAATTTTTTCATACAGTAGCCAAACCACAAGATGATAATGGGCAGCCATGTCGCACAGCATGGCCAAAAATTTATGCACAAAGGGACGCGTATATACATCCTTCAGATCGATCAAAATAGGTACTGTCAAAGAAAACTTATTTATACGAACTTCATACATGTGGTACTATCTTCTAGCTACAGACCATTCTACACATTGATAGAGAATACTGTTCAAGTCTAGAATAATATTCAGCCACTTCTATTGTGGCCTAGATCTCATAGGAGAAAAACTCCGCTGTACAGTCTCTCCGCGATACTTTAAATCTACTTGATCATCAAAAAAAGTGAAACAAATAGAATTATTTATTTGAATGTAGAAGCAAAAACAGGTGAAGAAACTTGGACTAATGAAAAGCATTGCATCTCAGAAATCGAGTGCAGAACATCTCCACTAATTGATGATTTTAAAGCAATGGGCCAATATAAAATTTGAAGCATTTTTTGTTGGAAAAACATTAAAAATATAAAAATATTAGATGCTATATACAAATGTAAATTTTATATTTATAATATAAATTATATTTATACTCGAAAAACTTTATCAATTATACAACATATACAAGTAGGACAAGAAATCTGAATTTGGATTGAGAGCTATATTAATCTAAAATATAAATTTGCATCTCAAGGCAAATCACCTCCATTAAAAAGAACAAAGATTTTGCTTGCATTCCTAATAATCACAACATCTTCATAAGATTCAATAAATGAAGATAGTATGGCAAAAGCTAGAAACAAATACAATTACTTACAATCAAAATTTATAAAGGTTGGGTGTGAACACCTTAGCAAATTCATCTCCATTAGGAGTATCTACATCCTACACAATGACATCGCAGTCCACAACTAGTACTACCTTCTTCTCTGCATCAGAGATAGCTTGATGTTCTTCATCTTCCTCGTCGGTCCCATAATCGAGCCGCTCGTCCTCCTTGTCAGTCCTATAATCAAGTTGGTCTTCTTCCTCACCATAAGAACTCACATAGGATTCCAAAAGATTATCGACAAAAGGTGGAAAAGAACATCCAATACTAATAGGTGAAATTGACTTCTGTCCAACTAAAATATGAGGAGCGTGCCTATCTATAAGAGGAGAAGGAATAGAAGCCTCAACTAGACAGGTAATACTATTGCCAAACTTATCCTCGAGTCAAGGATGACAATATTTAGGAGATTGTGAAGTCTACGAGGCAACTTGGTCACTGGTATCCATACAATCACTAACCAAAATATGGCAAGTCTTGAAGTTTTGGAGGCGAAGGCTGCTCTGAGTTGATGATGCCAACTCAATTGTATACTTTGGAGAGTCTACCATTTGGACTCTTGAAACTTACGCATCATCTAAAGTTGAGGCTGGCTGAGAGAAAAGAGGTGATACTCTCAGTTTTTTCACCTTCACAAGCTCAACCCTCAGTTGAGCCACATCTATGAATGCAAGAGTAATGGCTTCTTCTACCTTCACTTCAAGAAAGACAATTGCCTCTTTTGCTCTCTTCAGCTCTAAGACTTGAGCTTCCTTGTCTTCAGCCTTCTTCCTCTTAATGTCCTTGTTCACCTTCTAATATCCCACTTCGACCTTTGGAACAATATCCACAGGCGTTGAAGCAACTCTATCTATACTTAGAACTCTATCTGGAATGTACATCAATGTCTAATACAAGGTTGAAGCTCCACAGTCAATTCTAGGTCTAATACATGTATCAACAAGCAATATTGTGGCAATAATTGCTACATATGGCTCAATGGATATATTCAATGAAGTAGAAGGATGGGAGTTCACTACAGCATCATGGTCACTATCGGATGTGTCATCAATCAATTTTCTATCTTGAACAGAAGTACAATCACTGAGGTTGAAAAATGCAGGAATACTTGTTAATGGAAGGACGACATTAATATCACTAGAAGTATGATCAATTGCATTTGCTTTAGCTATACCTAAACTAGATCTAATTCCCATATGTGCAACAGTGCTAACAATTGCCACCTCTACAATGTTACTACTAAGGCCTCTTCTTTCATTTCTAGAAGAATTTACCAACTTGCTTCTCTCCTTTGTCAAATCAATGGCATTGAAGGGAACCCGCTTGATACTTCTCCTAATAATTGTTACGGACTCCATAGATTTGTTCGTTGAAGTAGCATTTGTGATAGCCAAAGGTGGGGCATGACCTAACATGCTGCCATATTAGTCTAGCATTTCCTCATCCGCGTCCACATTTCTATTAAGATGGCACTTTAGAGACAGAAGAGGATTAATTATCATAGACTCGCCTACTAGACTCTTATACACTAGACTATTATACACTAGATTCTCTTCCTCATCTTTAGAGTATAGAGGCTCCTACTCTTGAATCGGGATGGAAGGTGGAACATGAGCTTCATGCCTGATAAGAACGGCCTTGTAAAGCAAGTTAATATGGATAGAATCGCTCATGTCTAATTACTTTGTCATATCAAGCATCGCCTTGTATCTCTCCAAATACAATCGATCGGCAATCTCATAACAGGATAATCCATATATCTGAGACAAATCACAAAGAGAAGTTAGCATTTGTACCACTACACTCTTCATTTCAGTAAGCTCTGCCATCATATCATAATAGAAAAAGAAAAAAGTATCTATTCTCATTACAAAATAAAATACTCAAAGAACAAAAAAAATTCTAGGAGCGATATCAATTTAAAAGTGGATAATCCACAACTTCTAATATGCTTATGTCTTATCAAGAGAAAGAGATAATCCACTCTTAATCAAGAAAAAACGAAGCTCTGATATTATAACTTTATTCTTGTCAAGGACACAAACTAAAATAAATGTATAAGTTAGTAAAAATTATGTTGAAGGAAAATAACAAGACAGAAATAAAGAAGTATATATATTCAAGAAGAAATTAGAATAATTATTGTCAAAGACTAGAAAATACATGAGACTCTTGAACTAGACTAGAAGCAAGAAAAGAGTTGACAAGAGTGAAGAAGGCTTTAGTCTTGTCTCTATATATACTATTTATCTAAAAATTACATGGCGACATTCTATAGGATCTCTAATACGTGTATAATTTACAAGACACATGTCAAACTTGCAAGACAAGTTTCCTACATGTTTGCCACGTACTTAACTTGTTCTACAAGCTACCAACATGTGCAACACATGGCTAGCTTGTGAAACAAGCTACCAACATGTGCGATATGTGGCTAAGTTGTTGGCCTAGTTTCTAACCTACCAAACACCTATAAACATGTATAAAGGTGATTCTGTATTTATGAAGCTTCTAAGAAGCTTTTCTATAAAATATTATCAAATTAATTTATTTTATCTACTTTTATCAATTTATATTAATTAGATAATTATTGGAATAAATCTTATGTCTATGACAGAGACTCTTGAATAAGACTAGGAACAAGAAAGGCATTAATAAGAGTGAAGAAGGCTTTATTCTTGTCTCTATATATATTATCTATTTAAGAGTTATGTAGTGGTATTCAATAGGACCACCAACACATGTCAAATTTGCAAGATACATGTCAAACTTATAAAATAAGTTTCTCATATGTGCACCATGTGCTTAGCTTGTTCTACAAGTTATCAATATGTGCAATATGTGGCTAACTTGTTAGCCAAGTTTCTAGCCTACCAATCACCTATAAATATGTATAAAGGTAAAATTGTATCTATGAAGCTTCTTTCTAAGATATTATCAAATTAACCTTCTTTTATCTATTTCTATCTATCCATATTAATTAAATAATTATTAAAATAAATCTTATGTCCGTGACAAGATTATGAATCGGATTTCATCAGTGGTACTAGTTAAGAAGAAGAATGGAAAACTTTGAGTGTACATAGATTATAAGAAGCTTAACAAATGTATCCAAAAAGATCACTTTTCTTTCTTATTTAAAAATAGCATTTTAGAAGAGGTGATTAGACACAAATTATATAAATTTATGGATGAATATTCAAGTTACAATCAAATTTCTATAATCCTAGAGGATCACCACAAAATAGCCTTCACTACACCTTGGAGCACCTTTAATTATGTAGTCATTCTTTTTAGACTTTGTAATGTTCTTTCGACATTTTAAAGAGCAATAGCATATACCTTCTTAGATTTACTACAAAAATCAATGATAATGTTTATTGATGATTTTAGCACTAGTCTTTTAAGACAATACATCATGATTGTGTAAGGTCTTATCTTTAAAGATGTAAAAAAGTTAAAATTACTTTAGATACTGATAAAATATTTTTAGCACTTAAAAAGAAAATCCTATTAGGATATATAAAAAATTAAAAAATAATAGAAAACTAGACCTAGAGAAGGTCAAGGTGATTGTGGAATTAAAATCTTTTTCAATAATAAAGGAAGTATAAAGAACCTTGGGACACATTAAATGGTATTAGAAAGTGATGTACAACTATGCTACCATCTCTATGCCCATTACTAGACTTTAATAGAAAGATGTGAAATTTGAATTGAATAAAAAATGCTAAGAGGTTTTTGATATTTTTAAAGCTTAATATGTATCATGTTTTAAGACCATTGAATTGGATATTACCTTTTTATGTAATTTGTGATACTTTATTTGTGATAGTATTATGGTACAAAGAATTTGCCTCAAAATAGCACCAAGCTTTCGACTGCCACTAATTACTCAACCAAGATTCAAAATAACAAAACTATCAAATTTATATAAAAGTATTTTTTATATGGCTATTACATTCCATATATAAGTCTTATTTCCTCAAAACACTCAAAACGTAACAAAATATTCTAAACTCCTCATTCATTCATAGGAAGGGAATTTTTTCCAAATTTCAATAATCTATAATTTTTAATTCAAATATCCAAATCCACTTAAAATTTATATGCAATATTAATAGATTTGTAACAACTACCATAGTAAATTTCAACTATTGATTTATTATTGATCTTTAGATATTGCCAAAATCCTAACAATAGCTTCAAACCTTTTCAATTGCTCAATTCACAGCTCCAATAATCTTTTTCTATCAATGCCATCTCTCTAAGATAGAAACATCTATGTGGAATATATTTCTTTAGGTAGCATCATAGGCTTTTGTCCTAATATTAACTTTATGGTCATATAACCAATGACAACATTGTGAGTAGTTTTATCACCCTATAAAACAAATAGAAGCACTTTAGACCATTGAATTGGTTTATTTTTACATACCTTAATCAATGCATAAATGATAGGAAGATCACTTCTCTCACTCTTTCTATTGGCTTCAAAATTATAAAAAGTAGTCAACTTTAGTTGGATTTTATATTTGTTGAAAATTTTTCTTACTTCAAGAGCATCCAATTCTCTTCTATCAGCTTTCATCTTTCCAATGCTTCTATATCTATTAAAGATATCTTTTAATATAAATTTATATATTGCTTCTATAGTTTTGGTTCTCAATACCCTTCAATATAAACCAATAGTTTTTTTCTTGTCAAAACCAAATATTTCATGCTCCAAAGTCTCGATGGCATACCTACCAAATCAATCACCCATTGAAAATGTATAGAAGGTAGATAAGTAGGATATAATCAATCTCTATATTTAACATTAAATTATAATTGATACTCTATGCATGAGCTTATAAAGTCTTCTACATTCTTATATAAGTCCTTCTACCAATACCTTTCTTTGATCTTGGTATATGTGGTCCAAACTCCTCTATGCCCTGTTTAAAGTGTATCATGAAACTCCTTTAAAATCTTATTCTTAGTTTCAAAGTCTCCTACTATCCTCAATAGAATTTTGTCACTTCTTTTTGGCCTCTTTTATAGTAATCCATCTTTAAATAAATAACTTTAAAATTGGTATTTAATGTCTTTGAAGGTTTTATCCATCCAATCTTTTAGTTATTTCATTGTAGTCAAATAAATTCTAATATCCTTTAATTTGCCTTCATATAAATCTTCATAGAAATTTTGACCTTTTTTATCAAAATCTATTCTATCAATAGCAAACAAATTTCCATAGCTCCTCTTTTTTGATCATTACCCTTATCATGTGCCATCATCTCTTTTTCAAAGGTATACCTAGTTCTGCACAACATATCAATTATAAAATTCTCTTTATTAATAATGTATCAAAATAGGACTCAAAATTTTTATGTAGGCTATCCATCTCAATATAGCAATGTTTGGAATAGTGCAATTAATTATCATTTTAAGTAAAGGCAAATAATTTATTTCTAAAATCACACTAGCTCAAATCAAATAATTCTTCTCAACCTTTAGAGCAGTGAGTGCTCTCCAAAGTTCTCTTTTAACTTATTGATAAGCCCTTTGTCTTTCTATAAAATCCTTGATTCTAAATCTTATTGTAAATCTCCTCTCTTCTATATCATCTTATCCAATAGCCCATCCAATTGCTATAGAACTTGTATCCACTATTACAATGACTAGTCTTCTACATTGATAATCTACTTATTTAAATATAGATAATAAACTCAGTATCTTCTTCAAATTTTCTATAGCTATTTTTTGTTCTTCCTTCCAGATAAATCTTTTGTCTTTCTTCAATAGCTTATATAATGGCTCTAAGATATGTGCAAAGTGAGGCACCCAAATTTAATAGAATAAACATACACCTAAAAATCTTCTCGCTTTTATAATATTTTTATATATTTTTATTTAAAATATAGCATTAATTTTTTTGAAGTTTGATTTTTTATCATATCTTTTATATATGTGTCTTGCTACTAGAATCTCACCAATTTCAAAGCTTGATTTTTTCATAGATAATATCAAATTAATTGACTTAAATTTATCTAATATCTAAATTACATCTTCAATGTGTTGCTTGACAAATTTTTCACAACTCTTTATATCTGTAGTTTCATCCTTGTCTCTTTCTTTGCAATCTTTTATAGGAATATCATTTAAAAATAAGATGGTCTTTTCAAATACAAATTCATTCAATATTTGATTCATAGCATTTTACATATGGGCCACAAAATTGGTTGCACCTTAAAGTAAGGTACACATCCTCATTAAACCCAAAGAAGTCTTCATGGTAGTCAAATCTCTACTTCCTTCAACTATCTGAAACTAGTCCTATCCAAAATACAAGTCTTCAATAGAATAAATGGCATGACTTACAAATTGTTCAACCACTTCATCTACTATAAGACTTGATTCCATGTTTTGAATAGTTACTTTATTTGCTGGCTGCATATTCTAAATGAACCTTAATGTCCCTGACTTCTTGGCTACTGTAAACCATCTATTAAAATAGGGAGCAATTGAAAGTTCAAAAATATCCATCTTCACCTTTTATTTTAAGAATTCTATCAATTTTGGAAATAAAGCTCTGAGCACAGATATAGGTTTTAAATCCCATGGAATATGTGGTATAGTGAAGATTATCATAGGAGCTACAATATTAGGATTTACACATCCAATCTCATCAAAAGTCAAGACAAATGTCTTACCATGTCTAATAAGTATTTCTTAAAATTATAGTTGTATAATTGTAAAGACCAAGATATATAGTTGTGCAATTTTTTATTGCAAAGCCTATTCATAAAAGATACAAAGAACAATTAAGAAGAATGCTTTAAGAATCAGGTAACAATTTTGTAGATTTGTACATATCTTAGTCTTTATAATTGTAAAGATCAAGATTTCCATCACAACTACAAATCTTGGCATAATATGAACCATCATCCAAGACTTAAGTTTTTATTTTAGCAATTGTAATATAGGACTAACCAAGTATTACTAAATATGTAGTAAAATTTTATACAAAGAAGTTCTATTCCACCTCCACATCTCTAATCTTGATCTTTACAATTAGACAAGCTTCATATAGATGACCTTGCTCATTATTTGTAACTCTAATCACCCAACTATAATTGATATCAATTGGCCACTTATTTTTTTCATATATCCACCTAGACATGATATTGATTTTAAATTTATGATCAACTAAGGCCAATACTAAGTCCTTAGAATCTTCCGCTTTTACTTGTATCTCTGTAGTAGCCTTAGTTCAAAAAAGAACTGATTAGTAGCCACCTTCCATCTCATCACTATCTTCTTTTGAAGAACTTGTAAGATATACTTTTTATACAATCTTCTTTTCATTGCCAGATTCTATTGATATACACCTTATTTAATATCCTCTCATATCCTTGGTATGATTCATTTAAATTATGTCCTCTATATCAATCCTATTTCTAAATTCTAATAATGCAGATTGTACAAATATTTGCCATATCTCTTTTTTCTCATCTTTAGTCACACTAATATCCAATATTTTCACTATAATAGCTTTAGCTATCATTTGTCTCTTTTTCTTTATTACATCAATAATTAATTCATGAAAATTCCTCTTTGCTATATTAAGAGCCTTGTTTAGAGTGAATTCAACTTTGGCATCCAAAATCTTTTCTTCTAAGATACTTTTCATATCTATAGATGTTTCAATGTCAAACTATAGCTTGTAGGTAAGATTTTTATTTTTGGACTTACTTATGTCATCTTTTTCCTTCTCTTTGCTCTTCTTACCACTACTCTTTTGGTAATAGTATAAGACTAGGATGAACAAATCTTCTCTAAATTTGTTCCTTGAGAAGCTTCTTTGTTCTTTAAAAACCTCCTCTTGCTTACAAGTTCAACAACATCTTCCTCATGAATAACTCTACTCTTCTTTTTTTTAACTATTACATTATATAAATTATCATTTTATTGGTCTCCACCTAAAAATGCTTTGATGCTCACAACATCAACTAGATCATCCGATCAAATCATCTTTTTGATAGCTTCAGCTCCCTTGATCATGACTTTTGTAGTTGGTGAAGAAACAGCTTTAACAACTTTTCATTCAACTATGATAAAATAAGACTTTGCTTCTCTTTTATGTATAATACCACTCTTGCATGTTTGTTCTTCCACTAGCTTTTTCATACCACCTTTTTCAAAGTTGGTTCTTAAAGATTCATCAGTACCTGCTAGCCTTATCCTACCTTCTTTAAAATATATAATACCTTCTTTGATTGCAGTCTTATAAATATCACATTGACCTCGCTTGTGGTTTGGACTATCACACCACATGTATCTTTCTACAAATCTTTTCAAATCTTTGAATGTCTTGCATGAGCTTGCCATTTGAGATCCCTTCAATTTAGTCATTTCTATCTTTAAATCTTGTATGGCATTAATTAATTTCTCAAGGGTGTCATCTTAAATAAATTTAATTATTTTTTGAGGTAATATTAGAATTCAAGAGATAGACACTAGCTCCAATCATGATGACAAGTCATGAGTCTTAATCTTCTGTTATTTGGCTATAAGTCCCATTGTCTTCTTCACCAACCTCCAATTATTTGTAAATCCACTCTCAAACGTCTTATGAGCTAAGTAGATGAATAAGTTGTCTTCAAAGCCTTCATTGGCTATTTGCAAGAATAACTCAATCTTCTTAGAATCTAACAACTGCTTCTTTAGGCATGATAATTAATCAAACTTCTTCTCAAATTTCTAAATCAATTCATTTGAAGCCATTTGATTCACTAGAATTTATTCAATCTACTCTAAAAATGATCTTTTAATCATCTTCTTTGAATCTTTTTCAATAATTCCTCAAACTTGATCCATAATATAATTCTTTTATACAATTTATGAACCATCTCTCTAATTTTTGATATCACTACCAAATCAAAAGTAGTGATCATTCTCACCTTTGAAACTTAATGTACCTCTATTTCATATATATATATATATATATATATATATCCTTAAAAATTTGGTGATATTTCTTCTATTAAACCTCCCAACCTTGTCTACTACTACCTGTAAGGCCTTTATGGTATTCTTGTCATCTCTTTGCACCTGTTATTTTTTATCCATAAATTGAGCAAATATGCTAAATAAATCTTAGGCACCCATTGCACTTGGTAATAATATTCCTAAGATTTTATCTCTCATCTTTACTTCTTCACTCTTTAATGCTTCAAGGCTCTCTCAATAGAAGCACCAATTTGTTGTCGTAGACAGAATTTGCCTCAAAAAAGCACTGAGCTTTTAGCTGCCATTAATTATTCAACCAGATCCAAAATGACAAAATTTCCAACTTTATATAAAATTCTTCTTTATAATACTATTACACCTAATACATAAATTTTATTTCCTCAAAACACTCAAAATATAATAAAATATTCTAAAACCTTCATTCATCCGTATAAAGGAAATTTTTTCCAAATTTCAATAATCCATTATTTTTAATCTAATTGTCCAAATCTATTCAAAATTTATATGCAATATTAATGTATTTGTGACAAATACCACAATAAATTTCAACTATTGATTCATTATTGATCTTTAGGTATCGCCAAAATTCTAATAATAGCTTCAAATCCTTATTTACAAATACTTGCATATTAAATTCTTCATATCTCACAAATTAAAAGTCTAAATACTATGAAACTTTGATATATTTTTTTTTAATATAATAATACATTTTTTTGATATTTTTTAAAAAAAAATTCATCTAAGAACTCAAGATATGGTAAAAACTATTACTATCAATAAAATGGTCTACTTAATATCTTGGAATTCAATTTGCTATCTTTGACTCCTAATATCTTGTTCTTTATAACTCTAAATATAATAATACTTCTATATTAGATATAGATCTTAAAATCACCTCTCTAATTGCACCTCTTGATCTCTAAAAGCTTTCATACAACTCCTTATATTTTCAAAAGAGTGACAGTAGGTATAATTTATATACCTTAATTTCAAGTGCCTACTCCTCCCCCATAAAAACTCCAAATCTCTTGACTCTTATATCAAAATTGTAATATGAAAAATAAGCTTTTTAATCCTAGTCTTTGATTTCTAAATGCTCTTTTTGAAGTTGCCAAAATCCTTGTTCTCCTCATAGACAGCCTCCTCAAAGCCTATTGGACATGACTATTGACCAATAAGAATAAAGAACTTCATCCCTTATCTTTATTCATCCATTCTTTGCCTTCATCCTTCCAAATAAGCCTCTTAGTAGTTTAATTCTTCATCTTTGGCCTCCAATCTCCTCTCAAGGCTTCATATTAAACATTTAGGTCCAATATAATTTAAATGCCATAATCAAATTAAGTTTAAAAAAAACCAAAATAAAGTTTTTTATATCAACTCCTTTAAATATTTTACTAACTATTCTAGCACACATTAGAAGTTATAAATATATTATATATTTAGACTATTTTTTTTATATACTATAAGTAATTACGGTATGATAGCGATAAGAAGTATTTTGTGTCAAGTAAGTGGAGAAAGTGGCAAAGACTATCCTAAAGCCTTTGCTAGTAAATAAATAAATCTTGTGATATTGTATTATGTATTTTTTTATTTGGAAATGCACTAGGCACTTAGCTATAGAGGGTCAAATTGTGGTTTACAAATATATAAGAAATCTTAATAGATTCTACCCATATAAGGAGAATATGATTTGAATTTCAATTCAAAAGTTCTTAAAGCCAATACAAAGTACTTAAAAACACTCTTTTTGATAACTTCAATCATATACAAAATCCAATTGTCTTATTACTTTCACAATTAGATAACTTAGATTTTTCCTTACAAGTCCTAACTTTAGTCAATGAGCTTTAGCAAGCTATAACTCTTAATCATCCACTTGACGTGAAATTTTGCATAAAAATGCTACTATAAGCCTTCTACATGCTTAAAAAATTTCAATCTAGTCTAACTTATAGATTGTAGAAAAACATTCAAAATTTGTACTAATATCATTTAGCCACCAATTTAAAAGTTGATACAAATGTTTAAGCAATAATTTCTCTTTCTTCAATAATTAACTTTAGCTCAAAATTGATATATAGCTTTATCTCTAAGTCTTTTGATACTGTATCAAATTTCTATTTGTTTTGACAAATAGATCTCCAGATATTGTAAAAATTCTTAACAATCTTAAATTACTAACTTCTGATGTCCCCTCATACTAAAAATCAAACATCTTCCAATTACATTATTAAATTATTACAAATTTTTATACAATCTTAGCACATTTAATCATCCAAATATTATCAAATTATCAATTATAGATATTATACTAATTGCACAAAATAGTCAAGAATATTAGCCCTAATTTTATTGCATAAAATCCAAATCACTAATACAAACCTTGACTTTAGATAACAATTGCTAAGTCTTTTCAAACCCTATAGAAACAAGTCTTATGCTTCTGAAAGAAGCTTAAAGTTAGCTTTCAAATCCTAATTACTAATCTCTAAATGACTTGATATTTTATCCTTAATGGCTATTTTTATGGTTGGAGGTCTAATTTTGATCTTGTTCCATATATAATTGACCCTCGGGTATCAATTCAACCTATCCTAAGGATTTTTAAGCTTGATCCTATCTTCAATTTAATCCTAGTATCAACTATATCAATTATTTATCTCTTTTATTTTATTTTTATCAATTTATTGCTTTTTAAAAGTAATTAAAGAATTTTTACAACCTAGAAGGAAAAAATAATAAACAACTTTTATCTATTAGCTATTAAGATAAGAAAATAATCTAAAAGACTTTCATAAAAAAAAAATTAAGTATCTTGAATTCTTATTGAGTTAAAATAAATAAATATTAAGTAAAAATCATTCTTATTTATATATTTCACCGCATAAACGTGTTACAACACGATATTAGAAAAGAATTACACTACCATGGAACAAAAATGCCTTGCCATGGTTTTTTTAGTCAAGAAATTTAGATACTATCTCCTCTTAAATTCAATAGTATTTTTTATAAACTGCATAATAATCAAATATCTTGTTAACAAGGCAAAATTGAGTTGTAGACTAGCAAGGTGGATGCTTCTATTAGAAGAATTTGATTATATAATAGAATACAAGCTAAAAAAGATGCACATGCAAGCCAATCACTTATTCAACTTATTAATACAAATGGATGAAGTTCCAATTGATGATACCTTAATAGATAAGAGTCTATTTGTTCTTTCAACTACTTTTGCTTGGTATGAATTAATTACCAAATTTTTAACCATTCAAATCTTATCTTTTTATTTATCTAAAATAAAATATCAAAAGATCCAAATTAATAGTAGACATTTTGCTATAGTTGATGGAAAATTATATTAACATGGAATAGATAAGATATTAAGAAGGTGTGTGATGGAAAAAAAAAAAAAAAAAAAAAAAAAAAAAAAAATCTCTATAATTTTAATGATATGCTATGATAGTATATATGGAGGTCATTTTTTGGAGACATTGATAAGACAGAAGATCATTAGAACCAGCTATTATTGATCCACTTTATTTCAAGATGTCTATAGAAATACTAAAACATGTGATACATATCAAAGATATGACCTCCAAATGAGCTTATCCCTTCATGTGTCCTTACCTTTAGTTCCATTTGAAAAATAAAAAATAAATTATATTAGAGAAGTTCATCTCAATTCTACTAGTGGAATGAAGCATATAGTAGTAGCAACAAAGTACCTTACCAAGTGGGTTGAGGCAAAAGCAATTAAGACCAATAATGCTAAGCAAGGAGCCAAGTTCTTTTATGAATAAATTATCACTAGGTTTGGATGTCAAAAAATTCTAATTAGTGATAGAAGACTTGATTTCATGGTTTAAAATTGACTATAGAAAGACCACCTCTTATCACCTTCAAATTTATAGACATACAAGGAGGGTGAATCAAATCTTAATCCATATCCTTAAAAAAAACCATAACAACTTTTAAATGACATTAGGATACAAAGCTTTTTACAGCCTTGTGGACTTATAGGACCATATTTAAGAGGACCACTCAAGCCACACTATTTTCTTTAGTTTATAATATAGAAGCCATTTTATCAATTAAATTTAAAATTCTTTCTTTTCAAATTGTCTTAACGTAAAGATTGTCAACTAAGCAATCTTTGATGCATAGATTGGAATATCTAAAAGATCTAAATAAAGTCAAGAAATGGAATGCTTAATATATAGAGGCTATACAAAGAAGATAGAAAATTGTCTTTACCGAACAACACAAGATCAAAATTTTTACGACTAGCATATTGATCATTTTATAAGATGATAAGAGATTAAATTTTTTAAGAAAGTTTGATGCCTTATAGATAGATCTTTATGTAATTAAAAAAATCTTTTCAAACAATTTAGATTAATTACAAATATTGAATGGAAAAAAAATTTCTACTAAAATTTTTAGAAATAGATATAAAAAATATAGAATATAATTTTTATTATATACCAAAAGAAAACACTTCATCCTTATATTCATCTGTATTCAAGACCAAAAAAACTAAAGTCATCAAAATTTAGTGAAGTCAAGAGGATAAACATTGGAATTCAAGAAAAATAATAGATTTATTTATAAGTTTTATTTTTTTCATAAAATTTAGTCCTTTATTATACAATCAAAAGAATTTTAAGTAAATGATGAAGATATTTTAGTTAAATCCTTATAATTTTGAATATATATATTAAATCTTAGAATTTATAATTCTATATCTAATAAACATCTAAGAAAAATCAAAGTATTGGTCACAACAGAGGTTATTAATGAAGCATCCTAGGTTTGAATTTGATTAGAAAAATAGGCTATTCCAATGACCTAGTATTAGTGGAGGAAAAGACCAATCTTAATATTCAATGGATATATAGGCCTTAGAAGGTTGATAATAAAATCTTCTCAAAATTAAAGAAGAATCTAAAAATATCATCTTTTTTTTTTGTTTTTTTTATGTGATTTTATTTTCTATAATTATTAATTTTTAGATTAGATTTAATTTTTTTTTAATCTTTTTTCTTTAATTCTATAAAACAAAACTTGCTTAATTATTTTAGATTAGTAGCAACTCACTTATTTTTGTCTTAGATAATTATTAAAATATTTGTAGATAAATTTTCTAGTTATCCATTAGCATTTTGAAAGGTCAATTCTAGATTCTTCTCCTTTATAAGTTGTTCCAGATGATCACCACGTAAGAGTTATCAAATTGACCCACTATTTGTTTTAGAAAAAAAATATATATTTAGAGTGCCAAAATTATAAGTGTTATATAAAGATGTATTTAGAAGATGTTAAATGAAGGAAAATAGTATTAGTAGAAAAGAAATATAATCTTAATAAGTCTTAGAAATAATTATCTTGGTTAGTTTAATATTTTTAATTATTATTAAGTATTAATGGTTAGTTATTGAGATTAATGTCTACATTAACTTTTTATCTACATGTATTACTTATAATAATCTTATTAATGAATAATAAATAGTTAAAAGAAGCATGAAAAAATACCTCAAGATTTTTTAATTAATTATATATAAAATAAGATTTTTAGTGAATTTAAATTGATTTTAATATTATAAAAAATCACCAAGGTAGGAAAATATAGCCTTAAAAAGATACTAGTAATATAAAAATATTATAAAAAAATTTATAATTTATTTAAAATTTATTTAGAAATTTTTAGAAAAGCTTACAAGATTAATAAAATTGAGTTTTATCACCTTGGGAGCCATTATAAAGGAATGAAACAAGATTTGAAGGCCACAAAAGGTTCTGTAGCTAATTGAATATTTTTAAATATCATAATAAAGTCAAAAATATAAAAATATTAATTTTACTAATAGAAAATAGAAGGACAAGCAGCTAGTGTAGTCCTTGTAGGAAAGGAGGTGCCCAAGTCCTATATAGTTTGTGGCACCTTAGATATAGGTAGGAATATAAGACTAAGGCCTCAAGTCTTGTCTAAGACATCTTTATAGACTATTTGTGAGCCTTGGTGAGATTTGAACTCTTGATCTCTTAAACAATTTATCCTACAGATAAAAATTATTCACTTAATTTTTTTTATTATTTATCTATTATCTTTAAACTATCATAACTTAATCATAATAACTTAGATTTAAATATTTTTTATATTATTAGAAATATTAAAATTTATCTATTTAAAAATTAAAATATATATATATATATATATATATATATATATATATATATATATATTATATTTAATAAAAATCTAATGAACAAACTGTGATTAATTTTATACTATGCAATTGCTTAATTGCACATATTTCACTTGTTTTGTATTTATTCTTCTTTTGTTCTTGCTATTTGTTTCTTTTACTTCACACCACCAATTACAAGCAATTCTTAATTGAAGCCATCTTGTAATTTGAGTTGAAAGGTGAAATTTATCCTCACACTAGGTCAATGTTTTATTATTTTTTCTTTCTTAATTCTACTTCTTTTTATAGATTATAGTATCCAAGTTATAATTTCATCTATCATTTTTTTTTATAAACCTTATCAAAGGCAAGATTAGAATTTTTTTTATTTTTATAAATAATCCCAAATAGTTATTACATATGAGTCCCATTAATGAATCTTAATTTATAGATTAGTTATATTTATAATTTTAATTTATTTAAATACCAAAATATTAAGATTAGAATTTTTAATTGATTACTTAAGTATTCATTTGAATTTAGAATAGTTTATAAATTACAAAAGTTTTATTTTAAAAAATTATAAAAATAGAATTTTTATTAAAAATATATACTTTGAAGTTTTTTAGGATCTTTTAAAATATTCTAGAGATTCTTAAATTAATAAAAGTCAATTAAAAAACTTCTGACTTGGTGAAAGTAGCTCAAGAAGCTTTGTAGTTATTAGAAGATACTCCAGAAGCTTCCAAGTTGGTAGAAGGAGCTCAAGAAGCTTCTCAGTTGATAGAAGCTATTCAAGAAGCTTTCCAATTGATAGAAGCTATTCAAGAAGCTTTGAATTTAATAAAAGGAGCTCAAAAAGCTTCCAAGTTGGTAGAAGGAATTCAAAAAACTTTCCAATTGATAGAAGCTATTCAAGAAGCTTCTTAGTTTGATAGAAGCTATTCAAGAAGCATCCTAAACAGAGATATATATGGGAGTTGAGGTTAAAGAATTCTTCAATCTTGACAATTCATCTCTTGAAATTCTAACTCACCTTCTTTGATATTATTCATGTATTTATCATGTTAATTTAAATTTCTACTAGTTTTTTTTTTAAATCTTTTCCTAATTTAAGCTGTTTACTCTGTATTTTTATGTTGCTGGTAGTTTGTTAAGATTGACCTCATTTTTAATATCAGAGTTGGATCTTTCTTGTTAGAGAGTGGACTATCCCTCTTCTCAAAGATATAATAAGGCTTTAAGGGTTACGGATTATCCTCCTCTAAATTGATATTTTTTTTATCACAATATTAGAGTTTTATCCCTCTTGTGAGAAAGTAGATCACTCTTCTTCTTAAAGATCTTAAAGTATTTTAAAAGTTACAGATTATCCTCCTCTAAGCTAATATTATTTTTTTAAAGATTTATTTCTTCTTTCTATTAGAATAATTGGAGGTCAAGACATTAATATGATCAAATCTTTTGAATCTAAGTTAGACACCATTATAAGTGTTTTTATTACTTTATCTCCTAAGACTACGGAGATTGAAGGAATTGTTGCAAAACTTTGTAACAATGCAACATTTGGAGTACCACAATTTAGACTGTACATATTTCCAACTTCTATGCTTGAGGATGTAATACTACTTATGCTAAGCCAAGAAAATCCATCTATTCAATAAAGTAAGGATCTTGTATTTAGTCTTCGAAAGAAATATGATGGCACACGTTCAAAGTTCCGAGGATTTATCAATCAAATTTGATCAATAATGGTTCTATAATTTGATATTTATCTGACAAAAGAATCATGGGTTGGATTGATTGGTACCTTGCTTACAAAGCAAACATTATTATAGTTTGCTCTCTTATTTGAAAAGAGATCATCAATTTTGAGCAACTTTGAAAATTTTATAGAAGCATTTACGAAAGCATTTGGAAAATATAACAATGCTCGTTAGACAATAACTAAGATCCAAACATTGCATCAAGAGGCATGCTTTGTATTAATCTATATATCTAATTTTAAATAATTAATGTATAATATCAATTGGGATGAAGAAGCTTTAATGAGCCAATTCTATTAGGAATTAAGAGATGATGTGAAAGATTTATTATTGTGACTTTTGGATCCACAATTGCTTAATAAAATCATTAGTTAAGCCATAAAATGTGATAATTGATTATTTCAACATCATCAAGATCAACGCTCTTAGGCTTTAATAAGACAATATACAATCCAACATATTCATGCTACATCAATAAACATTCTTAATTCACACTTAGAAGTAGAAGACATGCAACTTAATAGAGTACGTTTTAAACCTCTTAGTCTAAAAAAAAAAAAAGCATCGAATGGAAGAAGGTCTATGCTTATATTGTAGCTAGGAAGGCCATAAGATTGGAAATTTTTCAAAGAAACAAAATCAACACATTATCAAATCAGAAGTATAATTATTTAGAAAAATAATAATATTTAGTCATAATAGAGACCATGCAATTGAATAATCCAACATTACAAAAATTATTCACGTTCCTTTCTTTCTGCTCAACCTACTCATTGTTTTACAATTCTTTTATATTTTGGCCCTCAAAAGCTTTAGACAACTGCCTTGTTGGATTTGGAGGCGTTTGCTTGTTTCATAGATGAAGCATTCATTAAGCTTCATAAAATTCTTTCAATACAAAAATCCAAACCTATTCATGTAGAAGTAATATATGGACAATTTTTATCTTCTAATAATATCATCCATGAAACCATGCCTATAGAAATATTGTTCAAAGATCATAGAAGCTAAATTATATTCAACATCATTAGGACTCCTTCAAATCTTATTATTCTTGAATTGTTTTGGTTGAAAAAATATAATCCATCTATAGATTGGAGGTTTATATATTTTAGCAAAGAATAACATTTCTAATAGAAATTCCTACAAAAAAAAATTATAAAAAGTCACAAGTTTGTAAGCCTTTATATGTTAGAGCAAGGGCTTTCATAAGATTGGCCAAATAAGGTATATCATTTGTTATTTATGCAACTCTAATTAAAAAAGATATGACTTCATTGGCAAGTATTTTAAAGCAGTATAATAAATTTTAAGATGTTTTTTAGAAGAAGAATACTGATATATTATTTGAGCACCAACCATACAATTGTGCAATAGATCTTCAAGAAGAAATGCAACCACCTTTTAGCCCAATCTATAATCTTTTTCAAAATGAATTATAAGTATTGAAGGATTATATTGATGAAAATCTTACAAAGAATTTTATCAAGCATTCAAAGTCTCCAATAGGTGCACCTATACTTTTTGTGAAGAAGAAGGATGATTCTTTGCGTATGTGTGTTGATTATTAGAGATTAAATAAGATAATAGTAAAGAATCATTACCTACTACCATTGATTTCAGAACTTTTGGAATAACTTGGCTAAGCCAAGATCTATATTAAAATAGATCTTTGTGGAGCATACAATATGGTATGGATCAAGGAGAGAGATGAATAGAAGACTGTATTTCAAAAAAGGTATAGATATTTTGAATATAATGTCATATCCTTTGGACTAACAAATGTATCTGCTATCTTTCACCATTTAATGAATGACATCTTTTTAGAATACCTAAATAATTTTGTGGTGATCTATCTTAATGACACTTTGATCTATTAAAAAAATTTGGAGAAATATGAGAGATATGCCAAGTTGGTATTACAAAAGCTATGAGATATAAGTTTGTATGTGAAACTAAAAAAATGTATATTTTATCAACTTAAGATAGAATTTTTGGAATATATCATATCTATTGAAGGTTTGATAATAGATCCTAAGAACATAGAGGCAATTATGCAATGGGCCATTCCGAAGACTATGAAAGATGTACAATATTTTCTTAGATTTGCTAATTTCTATAAAATCTTCATCAAAAATTACTCTCAAGTTGCCGCCCTTTTACTTGATTGACATATAAAGATAAGTTAGAATAGGGGCCTCAAGTAGAAAAGGCATTCTAAAATCTCAAGATGGTATTTACTACAGTCTCAATTTTGTTGCATTTGAACTTTGTAAAGGTATTCTACATGGAGACTAATACTTCGGATTTTGTATTAAAGGCTATACTTTCATAAATGGATATAGATGATAAAGTCCATCTTGTTGTATTTTATTACTTGAAAATTCTCTATTTCCAAAATTAATTATAAAATCTACAACAAAGAGCTTCATGCTATTATAGATTCTTTTGAAAAATAATATGATTTTCTTGAAGAAGCAATGCATCTTGTGACTATATATATAAATCATAAAAACCTGAAATATTTTATATTAGCTTGGATTCTTAATCGCGACCAAGCTCTATGAAATATGTCACTATTTTGATTTAACTTTGTTATCACTTATCAATCTAAGAAGCAACAAGGATTCTCTGATGCTTTATTAAGGAGATCATTTCTTATACCAAGGACAAGAGAGACAATGTTTCATCAACAATATATAATTTTATTGAAATTGGAGTAATTTTTTCTTTGTCCTACTATTATATTAGTACCTATTGATTCTAATTTCTTAAATGAGGTACATACTATAACCACTAATGATACTTTGGCCCTTGATGTCAAATATCACCTGAAAAAAATGTTGACAAAAAAGAAGACCTTCTATATTTTGAAGAATATTTGTATATTCCAAAAAGATAAACACAACTATGCGTTCTTCAATCTCACCATGATTTTCCACTTGCAAGTCACTTTGAATTTAACAAGATCTTAGAACTTATTTTCCAAGACTTTTGGTGGCCTCAAATGTGGAAGATGGTGAAAGACTTTGTGCTCTCTTGCGACATCTATTCAAAGTCTAAAAATCCTCAACATTGCTCTTATAGATTCTTACAATCCTTGCATGTTCTAAGATGGTCATGGTCTTCTATCTCGATGGATTTCATTATGGATCTATTGCCATCTAATTTATTAGACAACATCCTTGTGGTGGTTGATCAACTTATAAAGATGGCTTATTTTATTCTTTGCAAGAAGACTACGTCTACTAAAAAAATGGCAAGGCTCTTTTTTGACAATATATATCGATATTATGGCCTACCAAATAATATTGTATCCAATCAAGGATCCCAGTTCATATCTAAGTTTTGAAGATGTCTTTTTGAATTATTGAAAGTGGACATTAAATTTTCTTCAGCTTTCTATCCTCAAACTGATAGCCAAACAGAACAAGTTAATCAAGTTTTGGAGCAATATGTACAATACAACATCAACTATCAACAAGATAATTAGATCTCATATTACCATTAGCAAAATTTATATATAATAATATTATTCATGCCTCAACTTAGCAAATATTATTTTACTCCAACTATGGATATCATCCAAAGTTTGATCTATAAAATACGTCAAAGAATAACAATCCAACAGCTAAAGGATTTGCAAAGCATCTATCGCAATACTAAAAAACCTTAAAGCTTCAATTGCAAGTAACTCAAGATGCTTACAAGGCATCTACAAATAGATTAAAAAATCAACTACTTATTTTTTATATTGGAAATAAGATATGGTTTCTTTGATAAAATATCAAGACTAAGGAACTATATGATAAGTTGGATTATTGGAAGTTAGAACTATTTTCTATCCATAAGCAAATTAATCCAATGGCATATTGCTTGGAATTACTATCTTCTATGAAGGTACATCCAATTTTTTATGTTTTTCTTTTAGAACCTTATAGAGAGTTGTATATTTTAAAAAGATTATAATAATTGCCGCTTAATATTAAAATTGAAGACCATAAAACATACGAGGTTGAAAAGATACTTAATTCATGGTAAAGGTGGAACAAATTGGAATATCTTGTTCATTGGCGGAATTATGATATTAATGAGCGCACATGGGAATCAGCTAAAAATCTTGCCAATGCGCCTCAAAAGATATAAGAATTTTATTGACTCTATTTTTATAAATCCAAACATATTTGATGATAACTTTTTGGTGAAGATTGGATTCAAGGAATACTCATAAGACGGGAAGAGTTAAACTAAAGTCTTCATTAGTATGTAGTCATCTACTCCAAGATAGAATAGAATAGTATAAACAAATGAGTCACCATATCAAACCTTCATGAGTTGAGAGAACAAGATTCAGAAGATTCATTTGCTATGCAAACTTCAAACAAACCAGTGCATTTTTAATAGCCTTCAATTGAGCAAAGTAAGGACAATACATTTCAATATCAAATACAACCTTAGTTGGAGCCATTAGGAGCAAGATTCAACTATCCAAGTCTCGATTTTGATACTTGAACTTTAATGATATTGCTTGAGCTTAGAAAGGTGAATCCTTTTAAATTTGAGAACTTATTTGAAGGATGTTTTGAAGGTCTCAATGAAGATTAGATCCTTGAATAGAATGTTTTGATAATGGAGGTACTAACTTAAGGCCATAGGCGATTTTTTTGAAGACCAATAGAACCTATTACTCAAGAACAAAGAACAAATTACATAGCTTCATTAGTGTAATGTATCCTTGATGTTTTATGTATGTAGAAAGACTTTCAAAGATATGAGCTACTCTAATAACTCCTCACTAAAGAAGGGGGTGATGTTAGAGACATATACTTTGGAGGTTCATAAAACCTTCTAAAACATTTTAAAGCTTCTTAAGTTAGTGAAAGTTAGTTGAAAAGCTTCGTAGTTGATGAAAATAGCTTAAAAAGCTTCCTAGTTAGTGGAAGGAGCTTGAGAAGCTTCCAAGTTAGTAAAAGTTGTTCAAGAAGCTTTTTAGTTTGATGGAGCTACTCAAGAAGCATCTTAGACAGGGATATATATGAGAATCAAGATTGAAGAGTTCTTCAATCTTAATAATACATCTATTAGAGTTCTAACTCACTTTTCTTGATGTTATTCATATATTCATCTAAATAATTTGAATTCTTGTTGATTTTTTTTAAAACCTTGTCCTAATTCAAGTTTCTTCTTTTGTATTTTCATGTCCTTGACAAACACCTATATATACTACTTGTGAGTCTTAGTGAGGTTTGAACTTTGATCTCTTAAGCAAGTTATCTTTGAGGTAAAAATTACTCGCTTAATTTTTTTATTATTTATTTTTTATTTTTAAACTATCATAATTTATTTATAATAACTTAAATTTATATATTTTTTATATCATTGAAAAGATTTTAAAAATTACCTATTTAAAATTTTATTTTTTATTTTTTATTTTTTATTTTCATTGAATAAAAATCTAATAAATAAATTGTGATTAGTTTTGTAGTGTGTAATTGCTTAATTGTATATATTTCACTTATTTTGTATTGTTCCTCTCTTTTGTTATTGTTTATTGATTCTTATATTTTATACCACAAATTATAAGAAATTCTTAATTAAGGCTAATTTGTAATTTGGATTGAAGGATGAATTTTATCCTCACAATGAATTCCACTGAACTTCTTTGGAAGGCTAATTGTTGATTCTTTTGTTCTTGATATTGAATTTTTGTATCAAAAATATATATATCTTCTAATAAAATTGTCATGGACATAAGATTTATTCTAATAATTATCTAGTTAGTAGAAGTAGGTAAAATAAATTAATTTGATAATATCTTATAGAGAAGCTTCTTAGAAGCTTTATAGATGCGGAATCACCTTTATACATGTCTATAGATGATTGGTAGGTTAGAAACTTGGTCAACAAGCTAGCCATGTGTCGCACATGTTAGTAGTTTGTGGAACAAGCTAAGTACGTGGCACACATGTAAGAAACTTGTCTTTCAAGTTTGACATGTGTCTTATAAATTAAACACCTATAGGAGGTCCTATAGAATACCGTTGTCGGGGTAGAGAGAATCTGCCTCAAGAAAGCGCTGGGCTTCTAGCTGTCACTAATTTCTCAATCAAGCTTCAAAAATGAGGAAAACTCAAAGTTTATATATATATATATATTTTTCCTTTTTTGAGAAATTACATCAAATACATAAGCCTCAAGTAACTAACAACATCCAAAGTATGATAAAATCCTCTAAAATCTTATATATCTTTATGTGGAAATTTTCCCAAACTTCAACATCTCATATCTCCTGATCCGACCGTCCAAACATGATAAAATTTTACATGAAGTACTGATGTATTTTTATCAACCTCTACAACAATTTTCAACTGCAAATTCATTGCGGATCTTGAGATATCTTGAAAACCCTAACAGCCGCTTCAAACCCTTGTCTTTATACACCCGCATACAAATTTCTTCATATCTCACAAACTATAAGCTCAAATTCCATGAAATTTGTATGTATAGCTTCTTAACACAAAATGTCACATTCTCCAAGAAGTTTGAGCCAAAATTTCGTCTGAAAACTCAAGTTATGGCTCAAAGCATAACTATTAACAACACGGTGTGCTTACTGCCTTGGAATTGGATGCACTGTCTTCAACTCTTCATATCTCCTTCGTCTAAACTCAAAACTTAAGAATTCCTTCGTAATAGACGTAGATCTTGAAATCACCTTTCCAACCGCACCGTCCGATCTAAAAAACCCAAAAATCCAAAAAAAGAGTAACAAACTATACCCAAAACCCTAAACTTTACAACCCTACCTCTGAAATTGCAAATCCCCTTTTGAAGTCGCCGAAAACCCTTGTTAAGGTCGCGGGCAGCCTCCTCAAAGCCCATTGGGCATGGTATTCGACCAATAGGGATGAAGTTTCCTATTCCTTGCCTTCATCCGACCATGGCTTGATTTCATCCCTCCCAATTAGCCTCTTACTAGCTTAAATTTTCATCCTTAAGTCCCCACCTTCTCTCAAGGCTTCATACTAAACATTTAGATCTTATAATTTTTAAATACCATAACTAAATAGATAAAATAAAATAAAATAAAGTTTCTTCTATCAACCATTTTTAATTTAACTTACTAACCATTCTAACACACATCTAGATTCATAAACATATAATATATTTTAACTAATTTTTAAATACTGTAAGTAATTACAGTACGACACCGCCATATAGTTCTTAGATAGATGGTATTTATAGAGACAAGAATGAAGCCTTCTTCACTCTTCTCATTTTCGTTCTTGCTTCTAATTTAGTTCAAGAGTCTCATGTCTTTTCTAGTCTTTGGCAATAGTCATTCCAATTTCTTCTTGCATATACATACTTCTTTATTTCTATCTTGTTATTTTCTTTTGACACAGTTTTTACTAACTTATACATCTGTTTTAGTTCGTGTCCTTGACAGAAGTTGACTTTGGTGATGGAATTTCTAAAGTAGCTTATGGTAGTAGTTGAGGTGGTTCTATTCTTTGACTATTATATATGGCCATATAAAGTTTTTCATTTTTTTTATACAAGATCTATGTCTTAACTCTCAATAATTCAAAAGTATTTATAATTGAATTTGATTTGATTTTTTTGGAATCCACCATATTAAATTTTTTACTTTTTGCTATAAAAATGAAATAAGAAGAAACAGATATAACTAATTTATAATCAAAAGAAGAAAAAATAAAATAAATCAAGAATAATATTAACTTAGAAGAGAATAATCTCTAACCTCTAAAACATTATAGTACTTCCAAAAAGAAAGATAATCCATTTTCTATCTAAAAAGACCAAATTCAAATATTATAATATATTAGTCTTGACAAACTATCATCGATAAGATCAAAGAACTATGCAAGATTATGACAAAATAATAGAATATATGAGTTTTAATATAAAGCAATACAATATAAGAATAAAATTAAAATTAAAAAGTTTAAATTAGACCACAAGACATGTATTGTCTATAATATTAAAAAATAATAATAAAAAAAACCAATAAGTCTTAAACTAAGACTAAAGTATAAGAAAGGTATTGACAAAATCAATGATAGTATCAATGTTGCTTTTGTATATACTAGTTAATATAGAACCTTTTCAAAAACTATAAGGTTTGTAAACCAAGTGTCTAAATTGCAAAATACTTCCATAACTATTTTTTAGAGGTAAAAAACTTATTTAATAAGTTATTGTAATCACACAATATATATACAAATCTAATTTATATTCAAGAAATTTTCTTAACATTTCTTAAAAGAAATATTATCTATATAATCTATTTTTATATATTTTTATTTACTTCTATTTTTTTCAAGTGATATAAATATTTCTAACACCTGATAAAGAACAAAAATAGTAATTTGTTAAAAAGTATAAATTAGAAGTAATAAATAAGTAAAATTTTATTTTAAAAAAAACAAAAATAGTACATAATAAATAAATAAAAAATCACCATAAATACATCTATATAAATCACTTCATAAAATAACAAGATGATAGATTTGGATATTTAAAGAACATAAAAGAAGCCACAAAATGTTGCAAATTTCTTGTTATCTGAATGGAACTGATTCTTTGTTCATGGAAGACTCCACATGCCCAATCAACCAAACCAAGACCATTCTCATCGAACCACGTTCATTCAACCAGTGGATTTGATTTTTATAAGGCCAGGGATCATTCCCAACTCCCATTATGGGAACCATTCAACGACCTCAATTTTTTCAGGTCACGCGGAGCTTTGCTAGTGCGACGCAGCGATTCACGCCGCAAAAGCTAGAATTTCGGCACTGGTTGCATCCATTGGTTCTCCCTGCCTCTTTTTAGTCGGAGCCTCGCCGTCCTTATGTCCAGTACAAAAGTGACTGTTTGTGAAAGCCAGAGCTCAGTAAAAACCACATGAGGATGAGATTCAGCATCTTCGGATCACACTACAATCAGTTCATGGGCTCGGTTTTCCAAGGTTACTGCTGCCTTTGTTGCAGAGATGCCGATTCGGAAGTAAGGGCCTCGGACACGGTACCATCTGGCGACCGTGTCAGCTCCCTGCTCAGTATCGGTAGCATCGACAGAGCTTACGCATCTCGTTGCAGCTCCACATCCAGCGCTATTTTGAAGCTGCATCCTCTTGTGCAGGTCTGCCATGCGTCGATGGCGGTGCAGGAGGAAGTTTCCTTGTGCGACTGTCTCTGTCTGTCGACTATAATCGAGACGATGCTGATTTGCAAGGCTACGACATTGTCCACGATCAGTACCCACTTTTTGCTTCTCCCGCTCTTGGTCCAAAACCCCTGTCGTAAATTTCATCCTTCAAGTTCGTTGCGAAAATAATCCGCACGGAAATACAGCAAGTAAGTTCATCCGAGGAAACCTGTCGGACGAAGCAATTTGGACAGCGTCTTCTGAGGCCTTTCGGAATCTGGATGTACCCATGGTCCAGATCCCAGGATTTAACTGTTTTGAGCAACCCTCGTGTATACCAACAACAGGTCCACCCGTTTACGCTATTGACGTGTATCGACGCATCCAAGTCAAATTTTCAAGGCCGTGTTTCGCAATTCCAGGGGAGGAGGGGCGCAAGGATATGAATAATTGGGGGAAAAGTGGGCAAGAGCGGCCAATGCATACCCTGGCTTGTGCGAACTCAGCCACAGTCGGGGGCTGTCATCAATAGGCGCTATCTAATAGATGCCAAGTTGCCGAAAGGAGCTGGAGAGGCGCGGTCCTGTGGCTGGTGTAGGTTCGTTACGAGTTTGACTGTGGGTGCTGCGAGATGTTGATGTGGAATTTCTGGTACAGAACATAGTAGGGGACACGGTGCGGGATGTTATTACCGACGCAATACGAGTAGCTGTTCATGCTGTCATAAATGCCGTGTGGGTTTCCAGGTGAGCCTGACGAATCTTAACCAAGTGAGGTGCACTTTGCAACAAGAGTGGTATGAGTGAGATTCTGTCTTCCTCTTTCGGTTATACCCCCCCATTTCGCCTCGTAATAGCGTGATCCTTTTACTGCAGGTGAGAGTTTGTCTTTTTATTCAAACTCCTGCGGATTTGATCGTGCTTACTCTCGTAATAAGGGTTTTGATTTTCTGTGTCCCAACAAGCTTTGACGGATTTCTTCGTGTCTCTGTTCCAAGAGCTTAAGAAGCTGAGAATTCCTCTGGTGTTGTCATGCAAGTTTCCTTCCAGAATTGATTCTTTGGGAGACACTGTGATTAAAATGAAATCAATCCAACCCTTCCAATTGTGATAACTCTAGGAGTTTATTTGAGCGTATTATGAAATATCACTGATAGTAAGTCGGTGTCTCTTCTCGTTGCTACTCTGGTCGTCTCAATGCGCGCGTTTTTGAAACCTGAAGGCAGTCCAATATCACTAGAATCAGTTACAGTGGTTGTCTTAGCAGCGGTCTGACTAATTTGATTCACGTGCACTTATTACACTGTTGAATCTACTTACAAAAACGTTGGCAATTTCATCATAATTCGTAAACTTCGCCAAAATTTCTGCCAAAACAGATTCTAGGGCAAATTCTAGGGCAAATTTCTGCCAAAACAGATTCTAGTACACGTGCATAGAAAGATTTCTTGGGGATCTGTATGTCACAAAATGAGATGTCTTTTGTGCGGATTTGACGTGCATTTTGGCTTTTGTTTTCTTTTGAACATAGTCTGATGTTATGCTCTGAGATCTGCTCGATGCTATCAAACTGGACATCTTTGCACTGTCGTGATCTGTTCGCAAGGGTTATCGAGTATGTTGAAATGAGGTGGTTCAATTCAATCATCTTCAATGGCTGCTCTTTGCCTGTTCGCTAACTAGACACCGGAAGATGGAGTGTCGTTTTTTTTTTTTCGAAAATTACCTCGTGGAAGAGGTTTGGGGGGTTGTATGGCAATAGTGGTTCCATGCTAGGTTATCTTGATGAAACTGAATTTTAAAATCTCTGTTTTAATTGATTGTAGGAACTTTTTAGGAACTACAAGAAGTGGCTCGGAGGTTTGTGGATCGGTTTCGAAGGTGGTCTACTATTAGCGAATCAGGGTGCTGTTGAAGACCTTTTGTGAATAAGGAAAGAATTGGGTACAATGTTGCACATGGAGTTTCATTCGACTGCACTGGATGCACTGGAGGAGGACAATGAGTCTTCCAGAACGGATAGAAATGAGCATGAACAGACTGTCTATGATCAACTCAAGCATGGCGACAGTAGTCCAAAGATCTATGAAGGTCGAGTGGGAAATCTTGGAAAAATGCAGGGGATAGCTAGTACCAGCGAGGCCGTGCATACATTAGCACGCCCCCCTCCAATAGTAACTCGCAATCTAAGTCCTAATGATTCAGCGTCTAAGAACTGGGTTGAAGTTGATTTGATTGACTTAGATTCCCCTAAGGCAGAAGTAGCACTGGCGCGAGAAGCTGAAGGTTATATCGATCAAGAGGTACTAAGGGAACTCGTAAAACCATTTGCAGAGTCGATGAATCTAACCCATCAGCCTAGTGAGAAATGTTTGGACAACGATGAGTTTGTCACGCCCCTGAATCGTCAACCTGTACATGTCTTGGACTTGCTTTCGAATGATATCGAAGTAGTAGAGGCAGTTTCTGATTCATCCCGAAATCTTGCGAGCTTACAAGAGAGGTCTATTTCTATGCGGAGCACGTTTAGCGAACCTGCGGACACACAGAGCCCTAGCTTTCATGGAAATACAGGGGAGAAACTACATTTAAAGGACGAAGAGAGGAGGAGCTCTGCAACTAGGGCTTACAATAAAGCTTTAAACTTACTCATGCACAAGAAGAACAAACCTGTCATGCAAGATGGCGTAAGTACGTCTTTGCTGTGACTGTCTATCCTGTGTGGCTGCAGGATTGAGGGCAGAGTGTAAAATGCTGAGCCTACCTTATGTTGAGAAAAACGAGTTGAATTAGAATTGTAGTCTATTTTTTAGTTGGGCGATTCGTTTTCTTTTATTTCAACTGCGATCACTCGGCTAGAACAATGCTGTTTTGAGTGCGTGGCTTTCTGTACTCATCAGAAGGCTGATATCCTGCTTCCTCCTGGACCCTGTGTGTGAATTTATTGCAAGCAGCTCACGAGGACTAATGTGTACAATTGGAATTTCAGTATCAAAGTTAAGCACCTCTTTGCATATGCTTGTGGCAGAAATCCCCGAAACCATGGGAGGAGCCATTGCTTTTCTCACATGAACAAGCAAAGGTAGAACTTAAGTTGCAAAAGGAGGCCAAAGCAGAAGCCAAAACGGTAGCTGATATGACCAAGAAAGATGCCGAAAACAAGAAGCGCGAGGTATTGATCTACTTCTGCTCACGGTCCGAGACTTTTATCTGAACAGTCCATGAACGTTTATACAAGCGTGCTCTTAGACCGTGTGTCACATATGTCTCTTTGCAGCTTCTCGAGTTAGCGGACCCTGTACCTGAATCAGCGCTGAAAACTCACAAGGATCATGGTGTGCGCAAAGGAAGTAAGATACCGAACCTTCGAAACCTGTCTCACGAATCTGACATCGTTCGAACATGATTTTAGGTTTTGAGTCCATGTGAATCAATGTTTGGCGTTGAACGCAATCAGACGTGTATGAATAGGTACTGTAGTCAGAATAACATACATTCTTATATTTCTTTCAAGTTGCCCTTGGAGTGTTCTAATGCATGTGCGTGGTGGGTGCATCTGCACGGATCCAACTGATTAACGTGGGAACAGTACAAAAGCTGTTTCATATTCATGGAGGGGTTAGTGACTTTTCTCAACCTCGAAAACATCCTTTCAAGGATATGGTTTTAGCAGCGAACAGCAAGCAGTCCTAGCCATTTAGGATATGTGGCATCTGATGTTTATGGCATTCTCAAGTTATCTTAGGGTTAGTATAGTGCTGATGGTTTCTCTAACTTGCATTAAGACGTGTTGAAAGGATCGGCATTTCTAAGCTTGTGTTAATGTATTTAGAAGTTTGTTAGCAGGCATCCTATCCTCTTGCTGATGAAGAAAGTGATGTAGAGCTATGTTTTCTCATGTTGTAAACTTTCAATAGTTTTTCTTGCGTAAATTTCGAATTGTAGAATTGAAGCATTGCTGTTCTTCAACTTGTGTATTGTGCAGACCCACTCCCCCGGACATCCAGCAAAGGACGGACATGCAGATTCTCGAGAGGCAAAATGTAAGTTGTTTCTGTGTTTTTTACATGAATGAAATTCAGGTCATGCCTTGGTATTCCTTGGGTACTCAACTTCACACAACAAAACACAACCGTTTTTCTTTATCCAAAACATCTAAACACACGGCGGCAGTATGTGAAGGTTTAGACATACGTGTGTTCACCCGCTGCAGTTTGTTTATTCTTTTGTGACTTTGAATATGGGTCTAGCTTGACTAGTGCATGTCATTGATTCCGTCTTACTTCTTTGATGCAGTGGTGCTACCAAGAGTGAGCATGTTTGAAACCTGCATCAGCCCTGCCGCTGGAGATATTGCACTATCCCAAATGAGAACAGCTCCCCGACCAGCAGTGAGGAAAGATATTCACTTTGCAACAGTTGAATCTAATGTAAGTATGACTTAACCAACTATTTCTGTCCTGAATGAGGTGCTACTGTTTTGGAACAGAGCTCCTTCGTTACTCGAGGACCAACTGACTTTTCGTGCTCTTGATGGTACAGCAACGGGATGTGGAGGTATGGACAATGGAAGAGTACTTGGCAAAGAATGCCAGACAAGAGGCATGGGAGGACAAAGTGGTGTGTTTTGTTTTGTTTTTTTGTTTTTTTTTATTTATTTTTTTTCCCGTCACAAATGTCTCATCTTGCAGCTTCACTAGTGAAGTTCTACATACCGAGATGTTTTCAAAGCGTGGCGATGTGATGTGGTCATCGATGTCTCTGGTCTGAAGATTAGGCGTTCAGTTTTTGTCTGCACCAATGCTTAGTCAGGCTATCAATTTAACACCTCTAGACGGTAAATAAATTCTAGAGTGATTTATCTGTTTGAACTTGAAACAATTGAGAGGATGTAACTCATGGCGCTGGTACATGATCGTTTCAGGATGATGATGATGAATTCGGAGGCATCGAAGGAAACCAGCTACTGAACCAGTATGGTGACAATGATGTCACAGGATGCAGTTACGACAGCGACAGCGACTAAGGTGTTTAGATTAATAAGCCTGCCGTCTTCGCACTCTCTGTCCAAGGCGCTTGAAACACTGCTTAGTAACATACACACATCAATTGAACAGGCTACCAGCAACAAGTTCGATGTTCCAATTCATGTAAAGAAAAAATTAAATAGAAAAAAGCTGAGACGGAGAGCATTCAGTTTTGCGCATCAGAAGTGATGGCGAGGATGAAACATTGAAAGCATCCTCCATCTGTCCTGTGTAGCATAGATTTCTTTCATATCGAATGTATAAACAGAGCTCCAGCTTGGGCCCTTAAATTTGGAAGACCACTGTATGCTCCAGAAAGTTACATCTGCTCCATACATGAATATGAGGTAGTGAGCAGGAAATTGTTACCATTTATTTCAAGTTTGACTATCGTATTACAACTTCTTTTAGAGTTCCATGTCTCTATCGCATCTGTTGAACAAGGATTTGGCATTCGGTGCAACCCGCGCAGGCTATGCGTGGAATCCACATCTAATGTGAACAACGATCACTTGAATTCAATGCATACTGTTTTCTTAGCACTTCGGCCTTGTGGCCAATGCTGAGATCTCAGCTAAAAATGCAGTACTAAAATTGTGGGGGACGGAGATACCTCTATAGCCACAAAATACCTCGCTGCTATCACTCTATTTGCACTCTCTGAGTCCCCAAAGGCAGATCTTACTACACTCATTTGAAGCGTGCGGAGAGTCAAAAGATGTGATACGCACAGGGAAACTTCTTCCTTCACTGCTTCACACCCAGCATGATGCATCTTGCCCATGCGTGTGGCAACAAGCTCAAAGAAAAAATCACAACAGAAAAGAAACCACTGAATTTTCTTACTTTGTTCCTACTTGCTTTCCTCCTTTCTTTCTTTCTTTTTGTATTGATTTGATTCTAATATCAATTCCTGCAATGCATATGAACTTTGAAGTATCATATCAAACCTAAATCTATAATTTGGTCAATGAACGTACTACCCCCAAACTGACGTGACGTCAAGAATATGAGGTCAACCTTGGAGTCATACTTTCTGAGAAAGCTCTACAAACCTCCTGCATTGTCTATGACCGACCTTCGTGGACTGTGGTGGTCAAATCCTGCTTGCCCTAGAATGGGATGAATGAAGAAACTATAGAAACCAAGTTTAGACAAAGGCAAAGAGATCGACAACGCTTGTCAGAAATCACATAAGCTTAAGTCTCGGCCGATCAAGCCTCCAGAAATCGGTAACGCACGGGTTATTTCGAGCGGAGTTATCCAGTGACTGGAGGATGTTCTGGCTTGACTCAAGCACGCCGAAGGGGGTCACGCCGCATGATCGATCAGGGAAACGCAAGCATTGTCAGGGGCTGGGCTCGCGCACTCGATCGGCACCCTGATTTCCGTGCCCACCATGGATTAGCAGTATGAGGTTCCGACCAAACGTCGAACTCTGCCAAACCCTAAAAAACGCCGCGGCATCTTTTAGAGTCCCTATCCTTGTAAATCTTGTGGCGTCTGTAGCTACCTCAAAAAAGTATAAAGTTTCTTAAGAACACTTTCTTTTCTCTTTTTTTCATTTTTTTTATTATTGATTGTACACTAGTATGTATGTAGGTATGGATGTCTATTTATTTGTTTAATGTGCATATATGTGTGTGAATATATATATATATATGTATATATATACATAGAATTCATGATGTTTAATTGAGTCTTTTTTTAAATTTCGGGTATTATAAATGTTACATTTACTAAATATGTGTGCATGTCTTGATTGTCACAGATGACTTCAGATGCAAAAAGACATTTACCGTCTATAATGAAAGCCATGTTCAAGAGTATGTATTCACTGTCAAGCAATTCAATAATATTTTTATGCAGATATTTGCATCACAATGTTTTTAACACCATAAAAATAAATGGACATGCACATGCTGTTTTCTGTACAATAAAAAAGTTAATATTAATTAAAATATTTTAAAAATATAATTGATATTTCAATTGGTCAAATTTTATATATATTGATAGTACATGTTGAAAGAGCATATTGGTACTCTATTGAAATATATAATAATGATGATAATAATGATACTTTCATTTATTTAAATATGAAAGATACAAGTATGAAATAAGTGACTAAGAAAATAAACAATAAATATATCAAAAATATTTTTTTGCAAAAAAAATTGAAATGTTAAAAATAACTTGAATATTATTCATACCACAATCATATATATATGACATTAAACTATGGACATAACCAAAATTACATGTTACAATATTTTTTGTTAATCAATAATATCATTGATCTTGTTGAACTAAAAAATAATAATCTTTGCAATAGTCCAGATATTTAAGGGTTTCCTATGTTAAAGAACTAGAAGTTAGAAGCCACAACACTTAGCATCGGCGAGTTCTTGTATGAAAGTCTCTTGAACGGGGTGGCTCCTCATCCACTTGCCCGCTACTATAAGTAAGAGTTTACATCAAAGTACATAGGCTTCATCTACATTCATCCTAAAGCATTATCTCTGAGACCTCAATCAAGCCGCTGTCGAAGACGCCATCTACTTAGCTGGCGAGAGACCTGGCGCAGCAATCACTAGTTGACTTTTGACTATTAGAAACTTACTATGGTTAAACTCCAAGTAACTCTTTCTTAAACTTTAACACTCTCACTTTTCTAATTGTCAAAAGGCTTTTAAGCCTAATGCCTTTATCAACTCATGGTGTCTATCCTTCACTAATGCCTTTGTAAGCACATCAACAAGCATCTCTTTTGTAGTACAATACTTCATATCTATTATACCATCTTCAATCTTCTCTCGTATGAAATGATGTTGAATATCAATGTGCTTTGTTCTTGAATGGTGCTCTGGATACTTGGCAAATGCAAGACATCCTTGATTGTCACACATTATTGGAGTTGCTTTGTTTGCACTAATCCAATGTCTTCTAAGAGTTGCCTTATCCAACAAGCCTCCATTGCACAATGACTTGCTGCCATGTACTCAGCCTCCATGGTTGATCTTGCAATGGTAGGTTGTCTCTTGCAATTCCATGAAATGACTCCCACTCCAATAAAGAACACATATCCCGTTGTGGATCTTCTATCATTTACATCTCCAGCCCAATCCGCATCGCAATAACCTTGCAAATCAATGTTCTTACCACCAAGGCATAATTTGAAGTCTTTAGTACCTTTTAAGTACCTCAATATCCTCTTTACCGTTGCCCAATGCAAAGGTCCAGCCTTAGACATGTGTTGGCTCACAACACTCACCGCATATGCAAGATCCACTCTTGTAGCCACCATTGCATACATAAGTGAGCCAACTGCTGTCTTGTATGGAATACTTTGCATCTCACCTTCAACTTGAGCAAACTCCTCATCCGTGAGCTTCATCAATTTCAAATTTGCCTCCAAAGGTGTTCCAATGGGCTTACACTCCTCCATGTTGAATCGTTTCAACACTTCTTCAATGTACTTGCTTTGTTTCATTGTAATGGTCTTGTTTTCACGATCTCTTATGAACTCCACTCCTAAGCAATAGTGAAGTTCTTCCAAATCACTCATTTCAAATTCTTTTTCTAATATGGCCTTCATCCAATTCAATTTTTTCACATTGTTAGCCAAGATGATTAAATCATCAACGTAAAGGATTACAATCAATAGGAACTCTTGAGATTGCATCACATACATGGAATGATCTGCCTCACCCCTTACAAACCCTTCATTCACAAAGAATGTATCAATCCGTTGGTACCATGCCCTTGGTGATTGCTTGAGTCCATACAATGATTTCTTCAACTTACAAACAAGATGTTGTTTGCCTTCTTCAACATATCCTTGAGGTTGATCCATATAGATGTCTTCTTCTAACTCTCCATTAAAGAAAGCCGTCTTCACATCCATTTGATGCATCTCCAAGTCCATTGCTGCCCCAATTGCCTGAATGGTTCTGATAGTGGTGAATTTAGCCACGGGAGCATATGTCTCATTGAAATCAACACCAGCAACTTGTGAATATCCTTTGGCAACTAATCTTGCCTTATATCTCACAACATTGCCCATTGCATCCCTTTTGGTTCTAAATACCCACTTACAACCAATAGAAGATCGATTTGGTGGAAGTTGAGTCAATTCCCATGTTCTATTGTCCATGAGAGATTTGTATTCTTCTTCCATAGCCTTCTCCCACTTCATAGCATCAGTGGACTTCATTGCATCACATAAAGACAATGGATCAGCAAAGAGTGCAACATTTGCATGTTCTTCACTTACTTGAGGAAAAATGTGGTTCTTCCACCATTCACCAAGTGGTCTTCTTTCCCTCATAGGATATCTCCTTTCATTTGAAGAAGATTCACCTTCATGTACTCCAACCACTCTTCCAAGCTTCTTCTTTCTTAAACTTTGTCTTTTCTAACTCAAAGGTTGATACTCCTCATCATCATCATCTTCAACATCTTCATTTCCTTCACTGTTGGTCTTAGGAATCAAAGAGACTTTCTTCTCCATCTTCTTTAGCTCTTCACCTTCATTCATGTCTCCACTATCTTCATTGTCTTCATCTTCTTCTTCTTTCTTTGCTAGATTTAAAGATGTGTTCACAAACACACCATTACTCCCACTTGGACACATCTCCAAGTGCTCATAAGCACTCTTATGCTCAATAAACTCAACATCACGACTTTTGATGATCTTCTTGGTATCTAAACACATTAGCCTATATGCCTTCGTACCTTCACAATATCCAACAAATACGCATTTTGTACCTTTTGCTTCAAGCTTGGACCTCATACAATCTGGTATCTTTGCATAAGCAATGCATCCAAATGTCCTCATGTGTGAAACACAAGGTTTCTTTCCACTCCAAGCTTCTTATGGAGTCATTGATGTGTGTGCACTTGTAGGGCACCTATTCCTTGTGTATACTGCATTCACCACAGCTTCCGCCCAAAATTCATATCCAAGATTTTGAGCATGAAGCATACTCCTTGCCATCTCCACAATGGTGCGATTTGCTCTTTCAGCAACTCCATTTTGTTGTGGAGTGTAAGGAGTAGACGTTTGTCTTACAATACCTTGAATCTTCAAATATACATCAAAATATTTTGACAAATACTCACCACCATTGTCTGTGCGTAATACCTTGATCTTGCATTCACATTGCTTTTCCACATGTGCCTTAAACTCCTTAAATCTTGAGAAACACTCACTCTTGGCTTTAAGGATAAAAATCCACACCTTTCTTGAAAAATCATCAATAAATGTGACAAAGTA